>JAXGGA010000832.1:0-186177 GCA_038373865.1 Uloborus plumipes | reverse complement strand
TTTTTTTTTTTTTTTTTACACTTCCTGCTGTCTCTTATTCTTTTTTTTTTTTTTTTCCTTTTTTTTACTTTCTTCTATATCTAATATATAGAAGAAAGTATTGGTTTCGTAAAAAATTTCGAATGTCGAATTTTGACGGATTTGCACGTTTTGAGGCGCTGAGTCCATTTCAACCATTTTTGGAAAATGTCTGTCTGTGTGTCTGTGTGTGAGTCTGTATGTGTGTGACCAGTTTTTTTGTGGCCGCGCTAGAGCAAAAAACTACTGCATGAAATCGAACAAAAAATTTTTTGCACATATGTACCACCATGTGAAACTGGTGCACCTGACTTTGTTTAGCGAATTCCTCCAAGGGGGGTGGAGCAATCGCACGTGTTCTGCGCGTGGCTGATTGCTATATCTCAGGAAGTAACCGGCGGAATCAAACAAAAATTGGTCCATAGGTAGACCCTATAGAGTACAGGTGCTGATTCAATTTGCGTGTCAATATCTCGAAGGGGGGTGGAGCAATCAAAAGTGCTTATTTTGTCATTGCACCTACTGTATCTCGAGAAATATTGCTGAGATTTGAATGAAATTTGGAATAACACTAACCCAATATGGAAGCAAGCATCGATTAAATTTTGGCGCCAATCGCCCCAGGGGGAGGGTGGGGTGATTTTTTGCGCTTAGTCAACAAAGCGAAAAAATTAATTCATTAAAAAAATCGCTTTCACGCTATTTAATTATCAAAACAGCTGAAAACTTTCAATGATTTGAAATTTTTTAACTGTTGCCAATTTTCTTTTTTACTAACAAATAAAATGTTTGCAATTAATCTAAACAAGGCTTTTGTAATGATTTCCAATTTCTTTCATTGATTCTGCATTTGCAGGGTTATTACAATAATTGGGAAATTGGAGCTGTTTCCAATTATTCGGGCGAGTATGTATTTTATTTTGTAACTGGAATTCATAAGATAGATATAGAAGAAAGTTTCGTGACGGCCACGACAGCTAGTTTAAAAATTTACCCTTGAGGAAGGATGAGTATGATTAAAGAAAAGCGGTGACTATTTTTAATGAAATATAGAATATCCGCGATTTTAGGGGGCTCGGGGGTTTCTCCCTCGAGGAAAATTTGAAAAATAGACCTAAAAATGTTGCATTTTGAAGGTTATTAAGACTACAAAAATAACAGGAGAAAAATAGGTAAACAATACCTTTTAAAAGCTGTACCTTCTTTTGCAAATTAAAATCAGTCAAAGTAAAAATTGCTTGTACTTGTGGTTCTATAAATCGGTGACATCAATCGACGAGGAAAAAGAGCTTGGAAGGAGAAAAGAAAACTCACATCTGCTTTCGGTATAAAGTTGGTGTCTCTCAAATCCACCGACTAATACAATACTGCATGATCAATAAAATAAAATGTATAAAATGATTTAAAGGTAATGGTTTGAAGATTTAGAAAACAGAAAAGTAACATCCCGACATTCGGACACTTGAAGCTTGATGCACTTGATAAGATATAAAGTTGCTGCACTTTTCAAGGAGTTTCAAAAAATAATATAATTATTTTCAAGACTTCAAGAATAATTATATTTAAGGCAATTTATTTGCACATTCCAGCCTCTGACATTTGTATGCTTAATCGCCTAATTTCACATATTGCACTAACTTTAAAATAAATGTGTCTTTAGTTAAGAAGCAGATATTACTAAAGATTTCTCACTTCAACTTTTTTTTAGTTACAAGAAAGCAGAAAAAGAAAAACAATAAGGGTAGTCTAGTTTTTTTTTCTCGTTCTAAAGACATCAAAAAAATGTGGTATAGATAAAAGCAAGCAATAACAAAAAAACTTCCAAAATACTAAATCAGGAATTAAATAAATAGCAAGATATGAAACATGTGAATCACAAAAATTTATCTCAAGCACTATGCTACAGAAATGCGAAAATCATGAGTTTTACATTTTTGATGCAGGAAGCATTAAGGAGCTGAATTTAATACTTTTTTTAAAGAACTTTCAAGCTTTTCACGCATTTGGAAACGAATTTTACTTTTTCAAGTATTTTTTTTTTCAGGAATGAGTAATGTTTGTTGGGGGGGGGGGGGAGGGGGGACCCCAGCAAAGGGAGGACCATTGTTTGTTTAGATTGTAGGTATATCAAGCCCTGTTTAGATTAATTAAAGCTATAAATTGAAAGAAACAAAAAAGAAAACAAATACCACAATATAATTAGCAGACCTCAAAAAAAGGAAGAAAAAGAAATGTAGGACGGGCTTTGCGTATTTTCTACACATTGTGTGTGTTACACGTTGCGTACACACATTGGGTGCATGTGAGCGATAAATTATATGACGTGTCTAAAGTTCTTAAATGTATTTATAAAAGATACAATCAATTATCTTAAGTTTGTAAAATAATCATTTAAAAAAATGCAGCTAAACAACACTTGTATCTGATGCACACTTTTATGAAAACTTAATGAGAGATTAATAATTTGCTAGCTATATCAGAAATACCGGGTAAAGTATTGTTGTAAATGGATTGTTATGCAATGGTAAATTTATTATAGGAGTATCAAGAAGAAGAAAAAACAAAGTTTTTTCTTTTAATTCTTTTTGACTTTTCATCCTGTAAAATTTCTGAGTCAATTTTAAATCAATCTGTTCAACTAATTCATGACTTGGCTGTGATTATTTTCTTTGGAAAGTATTTTTAAAGTCTGTGTTTCTGAATTTTGCTTTCTAAAATATTACAATCATGTATTATTTTGTCTTTTTATAAACGGTGCCTTATGTCTCTTCTCATCAGATGTAAGTATCTATGCATGCACACATTTTATTAATATTTATTTTTTATTCATTCGGTAAAATGCGGTAAATTGAGATTTTTTTCTCTCCCCGTTCGGGGCATTCTGGTTTTCTACCAACAATTTCAAAACATTGACATGCTTAAAAAAGTTGTCTAATGTAGTTAGTTTGTTTTTTTAAATGTCTCCATTGACAGTCAAAGTTTCTAAAGATTCGTTTATAGTTTATAAATACAGAATAGTATATATTCGTTTATTTTAATAGACTATGTTGAAACAACCAAAATGCTACACTGAAGAGAATACATTTAAATAACACGCTTAAACATCGCTACATTCATAATTTTCAGAATTCCGAAATACAAAAAGAATTACCGTAAAATGGGGTTAATCGGAACACTTTTCAGCTTTGATTGTAAAAAAAGCAGTTAAAAGATTTTTTTTAATTTGATTTTTTGGGTAAAAACTTCGGTCTTGCTTTACTTTTGATATTCCAAGCAAAGACAAAAGATTTTGAGCAATTATTATTAAAATATATAGCAAATTATGGGTGTTCCGAATCACCCCGCTGATAGGGGTCAATCGGAACACTTGTTAAAATTTTTATTTTTTTCAATTTAATCTGTAATAGGTCTCACAAACATGAGTAATATTGATGGGGGAGAATAAGAACAGATAATTACTGTCAAATAAATGTATAATTTCAGTACCAGTAAACGTTTATAATTTGTGAAAATTCAAAATAATTTTGAACTTATGAAAAATGAAAAGTAATTTTAAGAAAAGCTTTTGAATTGAAATGCAAAGATTTAACATGAATGGAAGTCACTCATGTCGTCCACAAATATGTACTTGTCCTTAAAACTAGCAATTGTGACTTGGCTTAAGTTTTTTCATAACATCTCCTGGGATGAACTCTGCCTTTTCTTTAGTTTTTTGAAATTTCTGGGTTTCGGGGATTGTCCTGAAAGATTTTTTTCGCTTATTCATCACTGTCTGTGTGCTGGACGTTTACTACATAAAGTCTATGTGACTTTCTCCCTTTTATTTTAAGTAAAAAAAAGTCTCCTGGAGGAAAAAATCTTTTGAAATCTGTAACTTTTGTCATTCTAAGATCTAGTTGCTCACGAGAAGGGATAAACAGTAATAAATCCTTGTCCCTGTCTTGATTAGAAGAATTGGGGTTAGAATCTTGATTTTTCAAACAATTTCCTTCAAATAAGTTTGAATTGGAACAACAGAACTAAGTGTTCCGATTCACCCCGCAAATTTTTTTCCCATGGCGTTTTTCAGAATTCTTCACTTTTATGACACAATTTATAAAAAATGTAAATTCTAATGTGGTATTCTGTTGTTCAGATACATGTATAATTGAAACATACCACTCATAGTTTTTAAATATAAGAAGGTTTGTTCTTGCATATGAAGAAGTTTTGCAGTCTATGAAAATGTGATGTTTTCTAGCATTCAACGTGCAGCCCTCTTTAGAAGCCAGTAGCGTTGCCAGATTGACAAAAGTATTTTTTTCCTACTTCCTATGATCTTACCTTTCTAAAAAAAAAATTCATGGCGAAAAATACCCAATAGAATATTTATGAAGAATTTCTTTGTACGGTTGGGAAGTTTTGTTCCGATTGACCCCGCTGTTCCTATACACCCCATTTTACGGTATGTTTGTAAAATCCGTTTATACTTTTCTCTCCTTGAAGAAAACGTTATTTTAGCCCAAATATAATTTTATTTCAGCCTAATTATATTCGAGTCCAAATGCCGCCCCTAAAATATGCCGCTCCGGACAGGGGTCCGGAATGTCCGGCGCTAGGGCCGCCCCTGAAGGTAAAAATGTGTCCTAATTAATTTTATTCATAATAATTTAAAAACTGTGAAATATGCTTTGCTCATGAGTGTGCTTTTAAATTTAGTTGTTTTTACAGTTAAAATGTAAGCCAATTCACACATAGACTTTCAATAATTTTTAACTGAGGAATCAAGTTTACTATTTGTGTGTTTACTTCCGACACCAACTCTTTAAATTACTTTTATTTCTAATTCAGGAGTCCAGTTATGACAATTAACATGATTTTTTATTCTGTATGATGCCAGGAAGTATTTTGAACATCCATTTAATCATTTTAAATCAATTTATGTTTGGGAAATGTAATTGAAACTAAGAAATGTGTCTTCGTTTTTTACGTCCGACACCATGAAATTGCCCTGATACTATTTTTGTACAAATACTTAATTTTACATCTGAAATATCACATATGTTGTATGTATGCATGGGTGTTAGTTTGCCTGTTTTGAATTGTGTATTAAAAAAGAAACTGAAAGCATTAGTTACTAAATTCATGTACTTTAATCACTGGTTGATCTTCTATTTGCTGGATAGTTATAAGTGAATTTTGTCTTAGCAGTTCAAATTTTTATGTACAGTAAAACGTCAAAAATCCACCTCAAACTAAAAGTAATGCCGTTTTTTCAAACAAATCAATTGTTGAAAGTTTTTATTTTAAATCAATGATGTAATTCTAATTATCCTCGTTATCAAGGGCCTTTTGCTATCTCGTCGTAAATTTTAAATCCCGGATAGATCTTTAAAAAAAATGATTTTTGGAGCAAAATATCTTGAAATGGCATCTGGAATACAAGCCAAATTTTCAAGCTTTTATGTTCTAAAAAGTGTTTTATCGATCAGAAGAAAAGGGAATCCGATTGCTTCACCCATAATACTCAAGTTTTGCACTCTCCTAAGATTGCGTTCTATGTGCTGCCTTTTCTATAAAGTTTCTTTTTATTCTACTTATTTCTTTTTTATGAAGTGTTTCTTGCGTGATTCGTATTCTTTCATCTTGGAGATCTAATGGCATTGGTATTATTTGTGGTGATTAGGGAACTTTTGTGCAGCATTATATTAACCCATTTATGCCCAAGTTTTTTTTTTTTTTTTTGCAATTGTTTTCAATTTTTATATGCTTAAAACTCTTACTTGGAATGGTTTACGTACATTTTAGACTTAAAATAGTTCGCCGTTGCTATATTTATTAAGTTATTTAACGTCCTGTTTATGGGATATTTTGCAGATATGTGAGCAAAATACGGCCTTACTTGACTTTACTTGTGCAAAATAACATTACAGAAGGCATCTCTGATCAATTTTAAGCAAATCATTTTAAAATATTTGATTTTATAAAAAATAAGTTCGCAAAAAAAAAACTTACTTTCTGTGGCTCCCCATGCTGGATTGTTGCTTGACTGATTTGTCTGAAAATAGCTGTCAATAATTAAACTCTGATGTCCAAATAGTGGCTCTAACTGGTTTTCTTAAGAAGAAGAATTATTTAACTTGTGAAAAACAGCTTTAGTAAAATGATCTACTCATTACAGGTTTTTGTATGCAGTAACTAACAAGCGTCCCGTTTTTAGGCTACTGGGCATAAATGGATTAAAGAAACGGTTTTGTCCTTAAATTTTGCAAACCAGTGTATATAGACGAGTCGGATTTTTTAATGGCATGGATTTTATTCTTTATTGCATGGGAAAAGTGGTCAGTTACTGGTTGTCAAATAACTGGACGTAAGTGTCAATTACTGAGGAAATCTCCTTATTTTACTATTATTGAAAATTTAAATTATAGTTTATAAAACAGAAAAATGATTAATTATTGTTAATCCTGATATATTTATTGACACGTAGAAAAACTTTCTTTTTTTTTTTGCTGTGAGTTTTCCTATAAAATTAAACAGAACTTGTAGAAACTTCCACTAAATGGTCAATTACTGGTAGTTCACCCCAGATAGAGCATTGGACCAGAAAGTACTCTTAAAAAACTTTTCAACGTTTCTTCACTTCGTGTGAAAATTTTTTTTCAAGCAAATTCCCGTTGAATTGTTCTGTGACAAGACACGATAACTCTCATGCAGTGATTAAAGTTCAAGACGTGACCCTCAACGCGTCATCATTGTCAGTGACTTGAGGAGACCAACTGATATCCCTTCTGCAGCACACGTGTTTTTCCAAAATAGTTTCGTAAACATGTTTATTATTAGACGTTTAAAAATGATCACGAGAAAAGTATGACTTTGCTTAGTAACAATGTGATAGAATTTTTGATAATTTTTTTCCCTCAGTATAGAAAATTGTATTATCAGCCGAACTCATGGGTATTTCCAGAAGTTTTTGATTGAATGAAATTGATGAATAATTTATTTTTACCTGATTACCCTGTACAAGTGTACTAACAGAAAGAGCATCTCGAAACATGTTTAATGCGCAAAACTTATGTGCCTTAGTCCCCCGTTGTCGAGATATCATATAAGGTCTTAAAATCTTACAATTTTTAAAGAAAAGCGCTAAATTTAGAGATTTGTCGAGAAATGGATCACGCTATTTCACCGTCTGCCTGTGCTATACATTTATCTACAAATCATGTGAAAGATGTACACCATTATGCACTAAAACTCGCTAAATTTGGCTACTTTAAGTAAACATTTTGACAAACTTTAAGACCTCATATTTCGATAACGTTGTCATGAGGGCAAAAATGCGTCTGGAAACAATATTTTACAATGCTCTTTGGATGCTGGTTATTGAAACGCAGATCACGATTGTACGCTTTTTCTTGTAAATACGACGTGAAATGTGACAAAGGGAGAGAATGAAGTGAAGTTTGACAAGAGGAGAAAAGGTGTCAAACATGATGAAAAAAAAGAGGGGGACATCACTTATGTACTGTATGTAAGTCCGCTGCCATTTTTTTCCCTTAGGGACAACGCAAATGTGCGACAGCCATCTGTAGTTCTCTAGAAAAGCATCTTAGCAAGCAAAACTTCTTGCCTCAAGATTGCATAAAGATTGACGCTTCAAGAAGGAAATCTTGCCTCAAGACTGCTTCAAGATTGTCATGTTACTGATTTTGCAAGATTTCATAATGAGGAGTATGCAACCTAATATCAAGAAAATATCGAAGTTGATTGTTTTTGTAATCTTGCATAAAGATTGTCATGACAAGAAAATGTCAAGATCTTGTCATGACAAGGCGATATCAAACTGCATGCAAGATGTGATTGAGCATGCAACTATTGTGTGCGCTAATGATCTTGACGACAACAGTAAGATATCAAGAACATTCTTTTCTATTCTGACGCTGACAAAATTTATGCAATCTTGATATTGCAGGACGAAATCAATATTGATGTGTTAAGATGTATACAGTATTGCATACGTCTTGTTATAACAATATTGTTTTTTAAATCTTTATGCAATCTTGATATTGCGAGACGAAATGAATATTGATATGTCAAGATATGCGTAATATTGCACACGTCTTGTCATAACAATCTTGTTATAACAATACTTATGCAATATTTATGCAGTATTAAATACGCAATAGTGATGCCGTCAGTACAATATCAAGATCCGTCAAGATTGCTGCAAGAAGTTTTGCTTGTAGGGATCTTCCGTCTCATCTCCTACGAGAGGGGTGAGCAACTTATCTGGAGTATAAAGCCATTTTCTTTCCGCATGAGGAAAATTATTTTTTATGAGAAGAATATTACTATATGAATCACCAATACATAAACATATTGCTGTAAGAAACGCGTGATGTTATTCTCTCCCTCCTCCTTGCCACAAACCCATTCATCATCCATACATAAGCGTATTTCTCTGCAGAAATGCGTGATGTTGCTCTTTTCTTAACACCTAACTCCCCCTTGTCACAAACTCACTATTTCAAAAAAAAAAAAAAAAATATATATATCCTTCTTATTTAAGGGTGCATTCAAATACATAAAAAAAAAATAATAAAGAAAATAATAATAATGATAATAATAACTTAATCTGAAATTTCTTTCAAAATGAGGCGCTTAGTATCAAAACTAGCTCAATTCGCGTATTTCAAAAAGTTTTTTTTAACGTAATTTGATACTTCTTGGTTGATACTATCACGCTATTAAAGAAATTTGGATCGAGTCTCTCTCGATCAGGTCAAAAACCCGTTTTGCTCCTAACCAGTTTAAGTTATGCTTCTTCTTTTCTTAGAATGAAAATGCAGGGGCAATATCATCAACGTTATTGTGATAAATTGCTTAACCAAACCACATTGTTTACATTACTAGCTAATGCATGGCATGAAATTGAGACGCAGCATGTATTTAATTGGAACTTGAAAGAAAAATGAAAAAAAAAAAAAAAAAGGCCACTTTATTTGAGATTCACCACAATTCAAATTATTTTCATCTGTAAACTAATTTTAAAAAGAAAACAAAAATGAACACCGAAGGTTATTCAAACGAAAATTTGTTAATTTGAAAGAATTAAGAGGGCAGAGCGCGTAAAATGTTTTTTTTTTTTTTTTTTTTTTTGTATATCCTGTAAAATTTTTGAGAATGGATTGAGTTAATTTTTATGCTAAAAGCCAAAAATATATTTTGTTTGAATGAAACCACAAAAATATAATTGACATGAAACTTCTCTTACTCCTTTTATTTCTGATTTTTAGGTGCATTTAAAGCCCTCAATATTTTGCCCTTTCGTTATCGCCACGAGCTGAGTTTCTAACAGTTTATAGTTGGCTCGTGATTGACAACAATTGCGCACTGCTTCTTCCAAAACCAGTGAAAATTTGGGGCATTCGTTTGCTGCGCAGTAGTAAATTTACTGTAGAGAAACTAGATTAGATTTCAGCCAGTCGGATCAAATAGCAACGCAAATATCTTAACACGTTCATCATCATCGTGGTTGGTGATAGAAATCAGGACAACACATACATAACTACTTAAGAGTGCTAAGAGAGAGAAAATAAACCTACTCTCGTACGCGTGTAGGACACATGCAACGTGCGAAAATATTTTTTAATTTTATTAGGATCATTAAAATTATCCAATTTCAACAGTCGGCTTTGCCCACATGTCTCAGATATATATATTTTTAAATTTGTGAGTTACTTATGAGATAAGCTCAAATTACTTTTTTCGGGCTGTTTTTAAAATAAATATTTAAGTGGAGTGCATTTTTGAAAACTTAGATTTAATAAAATGTTGACTTTCGAACTTAAGAAAAAAGTAAAATATTTACTTATTTGAGGATAGTTATTTGTTCCTGAAAATAAACTAGAAAGGTGATATTGTGGACAGTCGTTTGTAGCGAAATAAAAATAAGAAGTGATAATAATTAGTCTGTTTGTAGGTTCCATAAGGGCAATTCCACGAAACTGGAGACATCACACACGAAAAAAAAAATTCAATGTACCAATAGGTTTTTGATTTCATATGATGTAAAAAAGAATGAATTTTTATAAAATAACGCTAAAAAGGCTATAAACTCATTTCTTGTAAGTTTTACAGGTAAGTTTTGACAACACCATTTTGTGCACATGTTTTCCTGTATTAGAGCTATAGAAAGTTCATCTGTTTTTTCACTTATGAAATTAACTGGTATGTCTACAGTTTTATCTTTTATTGAAATTTAGTTTATGAATGAAGAGATTAAGCCAAAAAAGAAGCTTCAAACTGTTATAATTATTTTGTAAACATTTTTTATAATTTAGTCGTCACATTGATGTAACGTCAGTCACAAAATAGTATAAAAGTTTTTTTTACTTAAACAAAACTAAACCGAAGATTACACCAAGTCATATTCTCTTCATTTATGATGATATCTTTAATATTCTTCACTTAAATGTTTAAAAGTAGTTGATTTAATATATTTAAAGCTTGCTTAAAATGTGTAACATCAGTCACAGTTCACAGTAACATCAGTCACATTTCTTTTTTCACGAAGATGCTTTAAATAAACTATACAAATGGCACTAACTGCTGCAAAAAGGCAACATATTAGGTGAGAGAAATTTAAAATGATGGAAAATATGAAGATTAGTAAATCAAAAACAGTGTATGATAAAATAGGCAGAGAAAAAATATTTTTTTTTTTTAAGTGATCATCTAAGTTCAAAGTAAGTTTAGAAACAAGTTTTAAAAAAGATAAACTAGGGAAAAAATACAAGAAAATGTTGCACCTGCCGTTTTTTCTTTTTAAATTGAAACTGGGCAACAAGTACTCCTAACTCTCCGTGTATGGCAGTTAAATCAAAGTGTTTTCAAATGAAAACAGAACATGGTTAAGTAATTTTGGACCTTATATGATCTTAGGAAACGTGCAACAGGCTGGAAAGATATCAAAGCTGCTTGGAATAATGATAACTATGAAGAGATAAGACGCTAAAAAAGCATCTGCAATACTCATAGAAGCAGATGAATTTATTTGTGAAACAATATATAGAAATGAAAAAGCTAATTTGCGGGATTGAAACATATGTTTTTCATGTAGCAAATTACAGCATAATATTTTTCTGTGAAATTACCACAAAAGCTTCATAATAGCCTACACTACTTTCTGTAATAGCCCCACATTATTTTCCTAAAGATTCGGAGAACTTCAATATTAGTGAAGAAAATCCAAATCACAATCGATTGCATGTACAGTGAACTCTCACTTATGCGTCGGCCCAAGGGACCAACAGAAAAAGGCGCATAAATGAGAGAGACGCATAAGTGAACAAGCCTATTTAAAGGACTAAAATGCAACATAGTGTCTAATGAGAGAATGAATAAGAATGTTTCAATAGAAAATGGATATATTACTACGGTTCGGCAATTACTGTAACGTAAATATAATGATAAAGAGAAAGCAAAAATTGTAGCATACCTAAATTACAAACTGTTCCCTTTTAAACGATGCATAATAAATAATTGTCCCTCTCCGAGCTCTAGCTCATGCGGGAAAAATGCCTTCCGTAAGCAATAAACGCGAAAGAGTGAAGAGGAAAGTGAAGAAAAATGCTTATTTCTTTTTAAAAAAATTTAAATGTTTTACATTTTAGGAAAAATTCGGCGCATAAGTGAAATATTTATCTTTAGAGCGACGCATAAGCGAATGATAATGTCATTATTTTGCTATGAAATGTGCTGGGACCATTCAAAATCGTCGTATAAGTGAAAAAGACGCATAAATGAGGAGGCGTATAAATGAGAGTTCACTGTATATATTTTTTTGTACCGTGCAAAAAAGTTTTTACATACTACACTTCAAGAAATGTTAAAATATTTTAGCTTTCACCACCGGGTTTGCAGCTATATTATTAGTAGTTATATTTGAGCAATATTTTTTAATAAATCAGAAGCTGGAGCAGATGATTAGCAGCAACATTTTTTTGGTAGTGATTTTCTGAATCACCAAAAGTTCAAAAGTTTTTTGAAGTCTAATTTAGAAAAATGTGTTTCGACATTGAACTCTGCAGCAGGAGAGAGGGTTCTTGTGGAATATGATGGTCAATTCTATAAGGGGAAGTTAGTGCAATTCAAAAATATAAGTAGCCAGTTAATGTCAAGTTTTGAGCAGTAAAATATTTGTAAATGGCCTAACAATGGGAATAAATTTATTATTCGAAAGAAAAAGTAATAAAAAAAATAGTCTTCCCCAGAAGTAGTCTCAAGAGGACAATTTATTAAAAATTAATATGTAAAACTTAATTAGTCTAAGATTTTGTTGCCATTCTTTATTTCTTATAATTTAATTTCAATTTTGGGCAAAATATATGCTTTGTTAATAATTAGAGAGATATTATTTATTATTGTAGCAATATTTTGTTATCGTAACATCAGTCACGAAATATTTGTTACATCAGTCACACCTATTACATATTTTCTGTGCTATTAGTTTTTTAGTTTTTTCCATCAAGAAAAGTATTTTCATTAAGTCTGAAATCTCTCTTTTTATGGGAAATTTATATTTTATGTTTTACGCTATTAGTTTGAAGAGGATTTCAAATAGAAAAAAGTCAATTTTAGTGATGTCGCTTTTGTGTAACATCAGTCACGTATGTTTGATTCCCCATAATTTATGAAAAAAAATTTCCTCATACCTAATGAGTTATGAAAAGACTTTTAGTATACTCTGTAATGACATTTTAGTTCAAATTCAGGGGGAAAAAATTAATTTCTAGTCAGTGCAGAATTTTTAATTTAAAAATAGAGTCAAACTGTAAAGTCAGTCACCGTGGAATGACCCATAACTCATCCCTCATAATTAACAGCTAACATAAACAAGTTGGCATTTTTTCAGCCATGAACAAGAAAAGAAATTGGAGGAAGATTTTTTTTCAATTACAAAAATAAAAATTAATAGTCTAAGAGCTAGCAACGTTTTCGAGACATTATTTTAAGACGTCTGGCTCTTTAATATATTTTTCCCTATACTCTTTTAAGCAGCATGCGGCTTGTCTGTCTGGCTGCCGAGAGTGGTTGTGTTTTTTACTGCGTATCACATTTTTGTTGGTAAAACTAGTGATTTTTAAACCATTTTGGGGCAATTAGAAGCTTAAACCTGTCGTAAGGAAGTCATGTATATATCAATGGAAAGCTCTATTTTTACCGTTACAATAAGTTTTGAATTTATATTTTACTATAATTAGAAAAGAAGTTTCAGTCATTTGCATGTAAAGACTTTTAGGTTTTATTCGCACTTTTTTATTTTTTCAACAGCTCTGTGTTTTGTACAATTTTTAAAGTAGAAATCTAAAAATTGGCAGGATTGCTTATGTCATATGCGTCGTTCACACCAAATTTTGTTGAAATCGGAAATGGTGAGGTCAAAAACTTTTTTTTTTTTTATGATTGATTTGAAGTGGGGGAATTGCCCTAAAATGACTAAAAAAATCATTACTTTTACCAGTTAAAGTGATGCGCAGTAAAAGACGCTACACATCTCACCCGGCAGACACCCCGCATTAAAGCGCGATTCAGATTGCGAGCGAAACGCGCGGGCGAAGCGAACTTTTCCCCGTGAAACCGGTTTCGGGAATGCGTTCCCATGACAACGCGGTGAATATTCGCCTGTCGCGAGCGATCTAGCATGCTAGATATCTTCGCGTGCGAAAGGCGAGCGAAATTGGGCAACGAGAGTGACAGCCAGTCAGAGGGAAGGCGCCATCTTTGCTCTGTTTTGAGCGCGTGCACATCCGATTTCATTGGCTCTCGCGAGATACGCGCGCTTTATCCTTAGTGGTTGAATAACATCACGTGACTTTCGCCCGCATCTAGTATGAATTATCGGAATTTTTCACCTGCGAGCGAAAAACGCTTCGTTCGTTCGCGTGAAAAATTCCGATCATTCATACTAGATGCGGGCGAAAGTCACGTGATAGTATTCACCCACTAAGGATAAAACGCGCGCATCTCGCGAGAGCCAATGAAATCGGATGTGCACGCGCTCAAAACAGAGCAAAGATGGCGCCTTCCCTCTGACTGGCTGTCGCTCTCGTTGCCCAATTTCGCTCTACTTTCGCACGCGAAGATATCTAGCATGCTAGATGGCTCGCGACTGGCGAATATTTGCCGCGTTGTCATGGGAACGCATTCCCGAAACCGGTTTCACGGGGAAAAGTTCGCTTCGCCCACGCGTTTCGCTTGCAATCTGAATCACGCTTTAGAAGAGCATAGGGAACGATATACTCTGCCATGCAAAAGTTTAGACAAAATGCAAATATATGATTAAAAAGAAAACTACTCGGCGAAATGCTTTCAAATTTCTACTGCAGGTGGACAATATGGTCCCAAATACGTGTTTGGAGTTTTGAAAAATATAACCGAAAGGAAAATCGGAAATTGCAAAAGACATTTTTTTTCATTGCTGCAAAAGTTTAGACAAAAGTCAGATTTTATGCAAATATCCCTTGAAATGTGATTGGTGGAGGTAAGGCGTGACTTTTTTCTTTAACTATAAAGAGCAGAGAGCGCTCAATGAATAATCAAAATCTTAAAAATCTCTGTAGTTCTCGTGTAAAGATGAAAAAGTTTGAAAACCGAAATTTGAAAGTGAACTCACTTTGTTAATTTTTTAGTCTTTTAAATCGATCCTAGTATGGTAGTACATTGTTTTTTACTTCGTGGAGAGCAAATTCAGACATACGTATTGATCAAAAATGCCAAGAAAAATTATATTTCTTAAGGATGAAGGAATTGAAAAAACGGCTCGAACTGACGATTAGCCCCTTAATCCTACAAAACTACAACTTGGGTCAAAAACAGCATGTGACAGCATAAGTAAATGAAAAACTCAATCAGGATGCATAAAAGAAACAAAGAATTGTGTGCGAGTCTTTTCAGGCACAGTGTCCCAAAGAAGGCAGATTTTAATAGTCAAAGCAGCACAGCATATGCTCATCGGATCTTTTCTGTAGTCACGCTAATAGAATTATAATCCATCTAGGCGATCCAAGTTTTGATAATTTTCATCAGAAAAAGTAAAATTCCTTTTTTTAGTCACGATGATACATGTGCTGCTTTTCCCATTAAAGTTTGATTCATTTGGGAAGCTATTCCCGAAAAGGTTCAAGCACAATTCTCTGTTTTTTTTACACATCCCGATTCAGTTGTTCATCTACTTATGCTGTCTCGTGCTGTTTTTGACTTAAGTTGAAGTTTTGTAGGACAAAGGGACGAATTGTCAGTTCGAGCCGTTTTTTTCAATTCCTTCATCCTTAAGAAATATAGATTTTCTTGGCATTTTTGATCAATACGTATGTTTAAATTTGCTTTCCACGAAGTAAAAAACAATGTACTACCATACTAGGATCGATTTAAAAGACTAAAAATTAACAAAGTGCGTTCACTTTCAAATTATGTTTTTCAAACTTTTGCATTTTCTTTACACGAGAACTACAGAGATTTTAAGATTTTGATTATTCATTGAACGCTCTCTGCGCTTTATAGTTGAATAAAAAAGTCACGCCTTATCTCCACCAATCACATATCAAGGGATATTTGCATAAAATCTGACTTTTGTCTAAACTTTTGCAGCAATGAAAAAAAAATGTTTCTTGCAATTTCCGATTTTCCTTTCGATTATATTTTTCAAAACTCCAGATACGTATTTGGGACCATATTGTCTACCAGCAGTAGAAATTTGAAAGCATTTTGCCGAGTAGTTTTCTTTTTATTCATATAGGGGAGAGTGGTAATGAATGGGCCACTTTTTGGTTCTGAATTTTTGTAATTTTTTTAACACTTTGTTTTAACTCTAAATTGGTGTTTTAGTTACTTTACTTATCTGGCTATCTAAAAAAGTCATAAAAGTTGGATTAGCACCTGTCTATAATGAATTATAATAGAAAATAAAAATTTTGAAATTTGGCCCATTCAACCCCACCTATGGGGTTGAATGGGCCATCGAAGGTAATGAATGGGCCACTAAATGAATTCAATGAAAACATGTGGATTTAATCTTTTATTTGCTGAATATGACAAAATAAATGTGGCACTTGACAAAGTGACACAAAATCATACTGATTTAAAATTATATAAACATCAAAACTGATGCAATTAAAATAAAACTGATGCATACCAATTGTAGCAGAAAAATGACTAAATAATGAGAGTGTAAGAAATAAATAACATCAAATATATATTTAAAAAAAACAGATAATACATACTATGATTTAACAAAATTTATATATTTCAAAAATAATATTAAAAATCACTTTCAAAAACTTCATCTTCATTTTCAAACTTGTCAAAATTCAAAAAAAATTTTTTTTTAATTTACTAGACATCGGGAATAAGAAATATCTAACTTAAGTTTCCAAGAAAGAAAATGAGATTGTACTGTGAGGAATATAATATGAAGGAGATAGGCGGGCTTTTTCAAGCCACGCACTGCGACCAGAGGTCTGTTGTACTATAGGAATATAATATAGATCTGCAAATTATATTTAGAAGTTACTACAAACATATTTTGACGACAGTAATCTTTATCTATGACAGTCAGTTGTGTTTCATATTAATGCGAAAATTCAAAGAAAAGGAAGAAAAACAATATTTAGGTGGCCCATTCATTACCATGACATAGTGGCCCATTCAGCCCCACCTATACTTTTGGAATACATTTAGGTTTTTTGAGTACATTGAATTTAGATAACATCAAAATACATCTTAAGATTAGTTTATAGATATGGAAAGACTAGCTTATACATATGTATAAAGTGAAATACTTGGTACATTTTAGCTAGGAAATGTTTTACTAAAAAGGGAAAAACTTACTTTTCAGACAGATTCTTGACCATGCCACTCTAGTTTGAAAATGGCTCAGCGCAAACGAATGAAAGTTGGATGAGTTTGGTAGAACAAATAGCTACATCTATTGGTGGCATCAAAAAAAAATCATGCAAATACTTTTTCATATTTTGTTAGTGGCCCATTCATCATCATGGCCCATTCATTACCACTCTCCCCTATTTGCATTTTGTCTAAACTTTTGCATCGCAGTGTATTAACGAGCAAGAAGTCTTGAAATTCTTGTTTTTTCGACGTTGCTAGCTCTTGGACTATAATGTTTCTTTTCAAAAACTTTACTCCAAAGTCAAATTTTAAAACGCAGTACAGAAATTCATTTGAGTCCGAAATAAGAGACAATGTATCGCAACACATCCTGTTGCATTTTTAAAACATACTCATTTTCTAATACTCCTTTGTTATCCAATGTCTGTGTTGATGGAAAGGTCCAGAATTGTGAAATTTTTATTACTGGTACCAACCTTTTGTCAGGTTCTGATAAAGATAAAATTTGAACGAATTTTTATAATGAATTATAGGCTTTCGGTAAACCCCAAACTTGCATTCACATTTTTAGACATTTATTTATAATGAGAAATCTTTAATTACCTGCTTCACACAAGTAAGGAAGCTCGTTACAGAAAGACTGTGTGATCATGAAAGCAATCCTCATCAGCAAGCAATGTAACGACAGTGAATCGTACTTCATGCACCTTCTCTCCTATGTTTATTGATTCATCCAGTGGTTGGAAAAACTAAATTTCTTTTGTAGCGAACTACAACTACAACTACTTTGTTATAAGGGCGATTCTCTGTAAACTCGTCATTTTTCACACGAAATCTGTCCGGGCACGGTTTTTTGAAATGTTCGTATAATTATAATATTATTGCTCAGAAAATAAATCTATTACTTTGGTTTGAAAGAGGGTCAATTGAAGTTTGTGTTTTTCTGATAAATCATGATAGGGGTAAATCCCCCGCCTGGTATAACTAGGCAGGGGACTGTGCCAGGTGAGTGTGTTTTTGTTCTTTGTTGAGTAATATCTGCAAAACTATTAGACCATAATTAGTTACAAGACTACCTATAAATGTACGCACAAATCGTGGACATAATAACTAATATGTTTTATAATTAAATTAATTGACATTAATAAAATCACTTCCCAGAGGACTGTTTTCGCAACGACCCTGATGCATACTTTCATCACAAATGTGGCTCTCAAACTAAGAAAAGTAGCGTTTCAACACCGTTCTCGGCGATTTCGGCAAATTCACAATGATTACTTTAAACTTCATGCCAAAAAAATTTTGCAAAAGTTATAGATTTTTCGTATTACAGCTTTGAATTTGTTGCAGGGGACTGTTTGAAAAAACTCCGGACAGAATTTACGTGACAATTTTAAGTTTTAGAAATGCGTAATTATACCTTATTTCATTAGAAAAATATAGCTTCATTATTCTATTTTTAGATATTAATTACCAAATTTACAGTATGTAGTGTTAATAGGTTTTTTGAAATACTATCTTTAACAGTTTATGGGATTGGGACAGCCAGGGACTGTGTTTTTGGTGCTTAGATAATTTGTAGAAAAAAAAAATTAAATTGTTATCACTCCAAATACAATTGGGCCACAAAGTATTAATGCTTTACTTGTATTAAGAGTGATAATTACTTTTTTACACTTTATTATTTTTAAAATAATCGGTCCGGACAGCCAATTACCAGTTTACAGAGAATCGCCCATAAATGTAGTTAACTACAACTACTTTTTTTTTTCAATGTAGCGACTACAAACTACTTTTGATAGTTAGTCGCTATTTCGCTACTTTTTAAAAAATAAATAAATAAAAAGCATACACCGTTTGAGGATTGACCGAAAATATTCGAAAAGTGGTTTACATTAATAAATTAACTCATTTGACTACGGAGTAGAACTAGGAATTGTCTTTGAATTTATTTGTTACTTTGCCTTTTTGTTCTTTTTTTGCTAAAATTCATCCTTTTTTAGATTTTTTTTTACATTTTATATGAATATTCGTCACACGAAAGGATTCAAAAGTGGAAAGATTGAAAGAATTCAACCTTCATTTTTTTTTTTTTTTTAATTTCTTGCCAGGAAATATTCAGGAACATGAAAATTATTTGAAGGAATATAAAACTTATAATGCCAATTAACCAATGACATCAAACAGATAGAATGTACTTCGTCAAAATTATGTATCAGCTCATATTTTTATGGTTCTTATTTCTCATTGCGTCCGCTGCTGCACTCGCGCAAGATTTGCACCAGTCAGGGTCAATTAAACCTTGTTTTTACCCTTCGTTCTCTTTCTTTCTTCAATTTATTTATTTATTTATTTATTATTTTAATTTAAAAGTAGTTTCCAGAAATCGCTGCAAACTACTATTTTTTTGTATCGTGTTACTCACTACTCTACTTTTTTTTAAAGTAGTGCGCTGCACTGCAAACCACTAAAAAATGTAGCTACTACAGTAGTTTCGCTACTTGTAGCGCGCTACTTCCGACTACTGGATTCATCTAGTCATCACGTCTAGTCTAGTTCATCTAGTCTGGATTCATCATCCGATCTAGTTCGCCCTGATGGAACTTTTGCTCAGGTAAAATACTCATATTTTCTTCCTTTTTCTGAAACTCCAAAAAAGCCATGACACTCTAGAGAGCTTGTAGCGGCACATTGGTTGAGAAGCACTGTAGTTGAATAATATTAACAATATCCATTTTATCGTATGCAATGGCACCAAATAACATTTCCCCGCCTGTAGGTGCAGTATGCCACTGAAAAGAAATTCAGAACAAAGGCTTTTACAGTCGACTCCGTTTGTACACATAACTGAACTTTAGATAAGCTCCAGTCATACTCAGTGTAGTAATACACTGCTCGACATTGAAAATGCAACACCAAGAAGGAGTGGTCAGAAATTGATGAAATTTGGTAAGAAGACAGAGACAGCATGGAACAATAAGTGATATTTATTACAAAATAAATAAGCAAAATTTAGAGCGAGGACGGCGTCGGCTCAGTAAGAAGTAGGACCACCGCGGACAGCGATGCACGAAGAAACACGTCTAGGCATGGAGTCAATAAGCCTGCGGATGGTGTCCTGAGGGATGGCACTCTATTCTCTTTCAACCATTTGCCACAGTTCGTCCTCTGAACGAGGCAGTGACAGGTTCTGCAAACGGCGTCCAATCACGTCCCACACATCTTCGATTGGTGACAAGTCAGGAGAGTATGGTGGCCAGGAAAGCATCTGTACACCTCGTAGAGCATGTTGGCTGATTCGAGCACTGTGAGGCCAGGCGTTATCCTGTTGAAAAATTGCATTTGGCAGACCCTGAAGGTAGGGGATTGCCACCTGCCGCAGTACATTATCTACATATCGTTGCGCCGTCATAGTGCCCCGAATACGAACTAGAGGTGATACGGAATTGTATGCAATAGCGCTACAAACCATTATGCCACGTTGTCGCGCTGTGGGGCGTTCCACAGTTACTGCCGGATTCGATCTTTCTCCACGTCGACGCCACACACGTATGCGATGACTATCGCTGGACAAACAGAAGCGGGATTCATCTGAGAACACTACGGTTTGCCATTCTGCCATCCACGCCGCTCTGGTCCGGCACCATTCCAAACGTTGGAGTCTGTGCTGTGAGGTCAATGGCAGTCTTCTTAGCGGGCGCCGTGATTGCAGGCCACGCGCAACCAGTCGACGGGAAATGGTTCTGGTCGACACAGGAACATCCAGGGTACCTTGCACATGCTGCAGAATCGACGTACAAGTGACTTGCGGGTCCGCCACAGCTTGTCGGTGAATCCGTTAATCCAAGCGGTCTGACGTCACTCTGGCTGCACCTGCACCCCTCAATGTGGCTACATTTCCTCTTTCCAACCATCTCCGACACAGCCGATGCACAGTGCTTGCATCCATGTGGGTATCAGCTGCAATTTGACGTATGGACCAACCTCCCCTTCTCAGTCCGATCACCATACCCCTTGTAAAGTCGTCTATATGCTGGAAGTATCTTCGTTGAGGACGGCGTGGCATTTCCTCCTATCACACGTATCCTTTGAGACAAAAACCAAATTTCTCCGATAATTAGTCTGGCAGAAAAACCAACATGAACTTAGCCCACTTTTCAACTTCATTCTCTTATATCTTACTTCACGTGCGTCGGAGAGCTGCGCATTCCATATCATTTGCATAACTCAGTGACGTGCGTCTACGGTAAAATTTGCATGAATTTCTGACCACTCCTTCTTGGTGTTGCATTTTCAATGTCGAGCAGTGTAAAACATCTCCATTAAATTGACCATAACTTACAACCAGTTCCCCAGTGAAAATTGAAACAGGATTTAAAAAATCACCGTCTCAAAGAACGAGTTGCGTTAAAAATGATAAACCAAAAACCGCGCAAATATTCTTACCAAAAAGTTAAGAAATAAATAAATCTCTGCTTTGATTAAAAAAAAAAAAGACGCTGTTACTGAGCCTCTAATGCCAGTGAACAAAAATATAAAATATTTTTCCTGTAACTTATTAACCCCTGACGCAACAAGGAAGGGAGCTATAAGTTTGACGTGTATAGCAAAAAAAAAAAAAAAAGCGTAATTTTAGTAACGAAAAGGAAAGCCGTTTATCTTTCATTTTTGATTTAATTCTTGAGCTTAAAATATCTTTGCTTGCTTGAATTAATCTGTTGGCTTGCTTTGTATGAGACTCCAAATTTATAAAAACAGTTATTACAGCTCTTCCAATGCTCACAGAAGCTTCGAACAAATTTTATTTTATGCGGAAAATGCCAATTTTTTGAATGACTTATGAAGCATTTTGAAGGCATGTGTGTCTAAAATAGTTGTTAGGTTTTGTGTTTGGCCCGCGGAGGAGAATGTTGGCTTTGACGTATGTGTAGAGCACGTCTTTGCTTAATTATATGTTGAACCCCTCAGATTAATATTTTGCATTTAGAACACGAACAGAGCCAGGCGTTACAGTTAGCCTTCAGTAACAAACATGGCAGAAAATGCTTAAGCTGTATCTAATTAATCAAGAAAAGTCAAGAAAAAATTGGACGTAATGAAAAATTCAAGCTCAAAGCAATTTTCAATCCATACCATTATTGTACAGGTTGTATTTTTGTATACTGTAGAAAGTATAATCTTGGCACAAATTCGCAGTAAAAATCGCATACGGGTGATTCTCCAAAAACCTAGTATTTTCGACTCACAAACTCTATAAAAATAAAAATGCTTAAAAAAATCTAAAAAAAATCATACTTACTCTTTGTTAGGAGCTTATTAAGAGAAAAATAGAGGGAACTCACTTTAAGTATGCTACACCCCCCAAAAGGGGGGGGGTCAATTTTTTCAAACCGAAAGAGTGACAAGAAGCACTAAGCGAGCAAACAAATGAATTTTATCAAGGACTATCAGAAATTTTACAACAATAACAAAGAAATAACTTCAACATGAATGAAAAACTATGTTTATTGTTGACAAACAACACTAATTTACAACCTCCTTAAACGAACACTGTTTTAAGAGATGCAGCATCCGACAAATTTAATATTTATATAAATTAATTCATCAATATTCGAACATGTATAGCTATTACTTTTAATGCAATTCTCTAAGTGTTTTATTTCTAATTGGTATAATTAATTAAACTAAGCTGTCACAATAATTATTGTTGCCTCTATCACTACCATTGTTAGCATCAGTTTCAAAATAGAATTCAACTAGAGCTTAATTCTAAACCAAAATAGTTATTAACAATTTTCAGAGTAAGTACCAGGTTTGTTAATTTAAATTATCCAGTTCAGAAAGATAATTTACTTCAGGCAAAAAAGCTGTTCTCTAAAATGAATCTACAACAAAATTTAATGTAACTTCACTCACCTATTCGAGCAGCGTTAAAGTTAAAAAATGTCTAACCGACAGATTTGTTTTGAAAAATTCGTCTGAAAAACAAGAAACAAACAACTAAATAAAAGAATTATTTTACAGTTACATTTTTTAATTTATCGTCTGCCAACTTTTTATCATAATCTTAGTTCTAAAACTAATGTTTGGTAAATAAATCCATCTATTCTACCGGATGTTTTACCAGTGCTTTAAAAGTAATGCTAGAGTGACATTTTTTTTGCGCCAGGAGAGGGACATTTTTTTTTGCGCCAGGAGAGGGACATTTTAATCAAAAAAGGCTGATATTTCTACCCGGAATTATATAGAAGGTAAATAATGGTATTTTTCTCTTTTATCCTCTTAACTCAATTACACACTGCAGGCAGAATTATTATTTTTATTTTATTTAGAACAGAAATGTTGGCCAGGAGAGGGACATCGAAAATGTTACATACCTCATTTTGAACTAAGGAAAAATAATACGAACAGCAGACACATTCTATAAACAAAATACTCTATGAGTCCAAAGAAGTGATGAGAATAAACAGTGTTATAGTACTGCAGATTCAAAATTCCTTCTTTTTGCCTTTAATAATTGAACCAATTTGTTGGCCAGGAGAGGGACATGCAATCTGGGAACAAACTTCAAAATGATGTACCTGATTATATAACCATTTAAATAAGCTAAAACAACACTATATTACACTCATAACTATACATAATTCAACATTACAAGTGGAATTTATGCAATGTTCACGTAAAATTTTAAAATAATTTATTTACATTTTAGAAACAGGGTGGAACACGCAAAAAAGGTGACTTTTTGGCTATTCAAAAATTTTTGTAGAAAAAAATAAATGAAAAATTGCTTTGGTATGGATTGAATAACATCAGAATAAGTAATTCTAACAATTAAAAAAATAAAAAAACTTTCTAGGTCAAATAATTTTTGTGCTGTCCTACGGGGACATCATATTGTTCGGATTTTGGAGAATCACCCATACACGTGCTTTTTGGTGAAAAAATAAATTAATGAAACATTTTTTTAATAATAATTCTACACTAAACATTTTTATTTTGTCACATAAATTCATTCAATGCAATATAGCTCTAAAAACGAGTGTATGCAATTTTCATCTCTGATCTCTTCGCCGCCACGTTGATTTTGTCTGAAACAAGAGTTTTTGAAATTCTCTAAGATTTTTCTTTTCCCTTGCACTTTCAAATTAATTTTTGTTTATCCGTAACGACCTTAAAACTTGTTTATCTACCTCTTGTGATTCTAAAGATGATATTGCTTGAAAGATCGTTTAATCATTGCAGTGGAACACATCGATTGCTTAAGTATGTCATGGACAATATGATAAAAGATTTCAATTATTTTCTCTTTGCAACAAATGAGTAAATATATAAACAAGTAAATAAATAAATAAAGATACAGAGGCGCCAGACCTGTCTTGCACTTGGAATGGCGATATTATATATATATATATATATATATATATATATATATATATATATATATATATATATATATGTATGTATGTATGTATGTATGTATCTACAAAAATATGCGGTGCAGAGTTAAGATTCCAACTAAAACTTTGAAGCGAAAAAAAATTTATTCAAAAAATACGAAATCTAATTTTCCGTTTGGACTTCAGGTCCCCTAACTTATATTTAGGAAAATAAATTCCATTGAAAAATAATTCCAACTCATAAAATTTGAAAGCTTTGTGATTGAAACTCGAAGAGATATTCGAGTTCGAATTTTTACTGTTCCGTGCAAAAAATGAGATTGGAACGCATCGCGTACCGCCCTTTCCGTATAATAACCCGTTGTCATTCTACTGCAGCCATAAGTGGCTATTTTTTACCCCAAACCGTGTTATTGACAGCGAGTGGAAACTGGTGTAAGTCACAAAGCGCTATGTTTTATAGCTCGGTGAAAATTGGTCATAGTAATGTCAAACTTTTTGTGTTCGAATTGGTTTTTATGCCATTGATTTCCATGAACATAAGTTAGGAGACCTAGGATCCATATAAAAAGTTACATATCGCAAATTTAGACTAATTTTTTACTTATCTTTAAACTATTATTATCTTCTCTCTACACCTTATTTTGAGCATTTTTGCCACTGGAAGTATGCATCTAGGGTTAAAGTTTGCAAAATTACAGGTCAGGCAAGTTAAAACGCATAACCCTGAAAATACTGGTTGTCCCAGTTAAGAAGTGTTTAAGAACTTTTCTAGGACAGGTGGGAGGCGTTCTGACTGCTTGAAATCATACAGCAATGAGGGGTCTGGAAATGCTTTTCTGAAGTGGTGACGTACACACAAGCGCCATAAAGAAAATAGACCGTAAATGAAAAATCGTTTTAATATTACATGTATAAAAGTAAAATGTACATGGGAAAGCATCGAAGTATTTTCTACCAGCTGCAATACCAGCCTCACATCTTCGACGTAAGAAGCTCTGAACAGTCCTGGCATAATCACATTTCACTGTGTCGGATAAAGCATGCAAAATCAGCTCAACCCATTAATTTTCGAAAGTAAGGGTTCTTTTTTTTTCATCATTTGATCCTTCTCTATTTCTGAATCTAGTGTTCCCGAGATCGGCAATCATTTTCTCGTGTGGTACAACAGTAAAAGCCATTGCTGTGATAATTTTGTTGTCCAGTTTCCCCACTAGAGGGACGCATTTGGCCTCTATTCAATGCGAAACTGCACAAGGAATTATATTTTGCGATTACGTATGCCAAACGTCCTCAAGGGATCTTTTACATACCGCACAAACATACGACATGGGCGCTGTCGATTTTCTGCATCTTGAAAATCTACCGACATGGGCCAGGTTTGAAGCTGCACCTTTGGGCGTAAGTGTTCAATAATATAGACAAACAAACAACGGGACACGATAAAGAAAGATTTTCTCTCATTCAAGATTTTAACCCTTCATGCCCCGACGGGACTTAGAAGTCCCGCTTGTATTAATTTGTTATTAAAATTCCTAAATGGCTGGAATCATGCTGAATCTTTTAAATACCACTCATTGTACTTGGCTGAGAGGCCGACAGATGGTACCTGCGATTGGAAACAGTTTTCTTAGGGGCCCAAAGCATAGGGGGCCTAAGACCCCCGAGATTTTCAAAGTTTTTAGACTCTGTATATAGAGGGTGTTTTTTTTAGAGGTATAGAACTTTAAGTTGGCAAAACTTTTTTAACTGGCGGCCATTCTGTCAGCTGTAAAGTGATTTATGTTTAGTTTGGTTTGGCATTTCAACATGAAGCCACACGATCACCTAGCAAGGCGTGAATTAGGTGAATGGGCCCAAAACAAGATTGCCGTTGATCCCGATTTTCATAAGCGAATTTTGTTTAGCGATGAAGCTAACTTTTGGTTGAATGGATACGTCAATAAACAAAACTGCCGTATTTGGAGTGATGATAATATTTAAGTATGTTGGGACACCGTTACATCCAGAAAAACTGACTGTTTTGTGTGCTTTATGGACTGGTGGAGTAATTGTTCCGTACATCTTTAAAAACGATGCTGGCCAGAACGTTACAGTCAATGGTGACCGCTATAGAGCCATGATTACTGACTTTTTCGTTCATCAGTTGAACAATTATGATGTGCAGGAGCTGTGGTTTCAACAAGATGGCGCAACATGTCACACAGCTCGTGTCACAATTGATTTATTGAAGGATACGTTTGCTAACCGCACAGTTTCACGTTTTGGGCCCGTGAATTGGCCTTCAAGATCGTGCGATTTAATGTCGCTTGACTATTTTCTGTGGGGATATGTGAAGTCGCTAGTCAACGCCGATAAGACCACAACGATTGACCACTTGGAGGACAACATTCGCCGCGTTATTGCGGATATACGACCACAAATGTTGGGGAAAATAGTCGAAAATTGGACCTCCAGATTAGACTACGTCCGAGCAAGCTTTGGCGGTCATATACCAGAAATCATGTTTAAATTATAATGCCAGAAGATTATCTTTCGAATAAAGTAAATTTCATGTTAATTTTAAAAAATCATCTTTGTTTTATTCCATTTCAAAGTTCTATACCTCTAAAAAAAACACCCTTTACAGGGTGCGGCAGAGAAACTTGCTGATTTTAATTGGATGCTTATTGGCAAGGCGTAGTCAGAAAGGAGTGGGGAGTGTCTCGTTTTAAAGAGGGGGTCCTGAAGTTTTGTAATCTCACAATTTAGTTGTCGCCGTGCGTTGTACAAAGGAGCAACGATCGTTCGCCGCCGAGGCTTACTTTTCAAATAATCTTTCGGTGGTCTCCACTCAACGTGTCTTCCGAACTTGGTTCAAAATTCATCCCGGGGTCCCGTTCCTGGACGGAAATCGATTGTTTTGTGGGTAAAAACATTCAGGGAAAGCGGGAGTGTAGCAAAAAAAAAAGGCCCAGGACGTCAACGGATTTCCAGAACTCCAGAAAACGTCGAGAAAGTGAGGGAGTCGTTTTGGGGCTCTCCCACTCGTTCGCCGTGTAAACACGATGCTGCTCTGAGGATTTTTGTGGCCGGCGCGCTCCCCTGTTTTGACACCCTGCGACTATTTTTTATGGGGGTATCTCAAATCGATTGTTTACAACGACAAGTCCTGGACCCTGCAACAACTGAAGAACACAACATCCAGCATGCTATTGCCAACATCCCTGTCGATATGCTCGAAAGAGTGGAACAAAACTTCAAAACCAGGATAAATCAGTGCATCATTAATGGGGGCCGCCATTTGCCCGATGTAATTTTTTATTTAGTTAAAATAAAAATTCAGGATGTGTACAATATCTTATAAAAAGGAATAAACCGATACATGAAGTACTTTTTCTTTTATTGACATTTTTAATCAGCAAGTTTCTCCGCCGCACCCTGTATTTCGTTTCATGTATTTTCAACTAAAAAAACCGAAAAAAAATATAAAAATTCATTGTTAAATTAATTTGGGACATAAAGGGTTAACAATTCAGATTCATGTCAGATTCAACCACCTATCAATCAATGATTCCAGGGCTGCCCATTAGCCCAAGGGCAATGGCACCCCCTATCCCATCCCCCGATTAGAACAGAATCTCCTTTCAGTAGCCACTAAAAATATCCGGTAAAATACCCCCCCCCCCCCGAAATTTCAGTGGAGCTCTCTGCACACCCCGGAATAACCCGAACATAGGTGTAACTTGGCCTTGTAAAGTGTTGGGGGTGGGGGGGGGGAGGCTAAAGTGAAAAAAAGTGAAAGAAAATGCTTTGCTTAAAAACTAAGGGAGCAAATAAGAACATTGGGGAAAGTGCCCCCTTTGCCCATGAATACAAACCTTGTTAGACTTTCCATTTCTGAGTTCTTGGAAAAGAATTCGTTCTCACGGAAGTCGCCACTCACTTAAGAATAGCAATCTAAAACAAGATATGAGATCCGTATTATCTCTGAGACAAATTCTGCATTTATTTTCTAGAATTGAGGTTTCTGAAAACAGCAAATCAATCATCGTCGGCGCTTTGAGGAGGTTTTGATATAGCTTTTTTCTTCCCAAGTTATCCGCTAATAATAGAGTAAACAAGTGTGCCAGAGTTCAGAGTACAGTACTGGCTCTTCGAAAACGGGGATTCGGAGCTGTTGCTACCGGCAAATACTCCCAGTAAAAAACTGATCGAAGGTTCACCATGGAAACAGTTGAAGATAACTTTTATTCCCCTTGAAACTTGCCAGTGAAACATTTCTCTGAAAAACTTCGAGGTTGTTGTTCAAAAATAAAAATTTCTTCAGGTTAAAGTTCAAAGTGAAAAACTTTCTACTTTTTTCACCCCTCTCTCCTTTCCCTCTCTTTTTTTTTTTTCAGAATTGAAAAATGAGCAATTAGTGCATACTGGCTTTAAATTGTATAACTATTAGACTAGTTTTGATTTTATGAATAGATATGGGCGTTTCTCTGTAAACTCGTAATTGGCTGTCCGGATCGAGTATTTTAAAAATAATAAAGTGCAATATAAAGTAATTATCGCTCTTAGTTCAAGAAAAGCAATAATACTTTGCAACCCAATTAGTCAGGACCAAAGGGGACCCTGATAGAGATTTTTCTGTTTATTACTATTAACCCTTTAAGCGGTCAATTGTTTTACCAGAAATGCTTCCAAAAAAGGTATATTTTTTATTGCATAAAGTTAAGTACCATACTTAACAGAATAAGAATATTAAGAATTTTTTATTTATTTATTTATTTTTTTTTTTCATTTTCAATGCTTTTACAACATTTTTTATTTTTCAATTTTGGTCACAAAACCCCGAAATGTTTGCTTTTTTCAAATACATTCTGCATGCAATAAAGAATGGTTTACAAATTATGCAAAAATTTCTCTTACACTTACTGTGAATTTTGAGGTTTACGATTTTCCAAACAGTTCGGGCAAACCAGAAAAGGAAATCTGAAAATATCGATGCCCGTACGCCGTACGGGCAAACCAGATGAGGCCAATTTCGGGTTGCACGTACACTGTACGGGCAAACCGCTTAAAGGGTTAAGCTAATTTTCCGTGAGTAGCTTCATTTTAATGAGACGCCCAGCTTTTCCTCTTACAACAATTCTCGATTGTGGTAGATAACAGGGGTAGAAGGGATTAAATGTGTCAATTCTATGGGTCTCAAAAACTTATCACTAACTGTGGCTTTTTTTAATTAAATCGTAAGATAATTATTGGCATTGTTGAAAAAAATATTTGTCCTATAAAGTGTATGGTTTGATCAAAGAGCAACATGTATCGATACATGTATAAGAGCAACTCCTCCCAACATGTATCGATTACGAGGTCATCAAAAGTAATTACTGACTACCCAAATTGTTTTCTACTGCTTAGTTAATATGTATACTATAATTTAACAGTCACGTTGTCCTACAAATTGCGTGGTACGTTATCCCGATCCTACGCTCAGAAATTGTTAGTACCTCAAGACCATTTTTTTTATTACTAACTGTAGGACAAAAATATTATATTATAGTTTAGTGTATTCTCTATCCAGATAAAATAATGTCCTACAAGTAAACAGGTAGGTATCATTAGTCCGACAAGAGTTGTAAGGTTGTTTTTTTGCAGGCTTATGGTCGCTATTTACGGAGAATTCCTAATATGCTCTGGGCATGCGTACTGGCAAGGTCCAGCCGTAATACCAAATTGTGCAAAATAAATTTATTTCTACTAGCACGAATTGAAAATGTGCATTCATTTGGAGTACCGCAATAATGTACCACATTATGGAAGACACGATGGATTAAGACAAGTATGCATCGGCCCTTGCAGACCATGTCCATCCCTATATGAATATTGCTTTTCCTCAGGAAGATGGAATCTAACAGAAGGACAATGTGAAGTGCCATACAGCTGCCAGTGAACGTTAGGGTGGTTCAAAAAAAAATTTTTTTTGCTACGGACCAAGGCGCACCCTACTTTTTTTACATTTATGTATGAGATCACTCCCCTAAAATTTCAGCTCCCTACTCTTAATGAAAGATCGTGCTCAAACACCCTTAATTTTTACCCTTTTTCGTAATTTTCACAATTTTTGAGTTTTTCTAACTAAAGAGACCATTTTCTTGGAAGAGATTTTTTCTCAATTATTCTCATTTTCCAACTCAAAAATATTAGTTCAAACAATTGGAAAGTTTCTTAATCGTTTGAATACATATAGCAATACCTTTGATACAATCGATTATTTAGTAGATCGCAGCATACAATGTAGATTGCAGTACTACTCGTCTACATGTTGTGCTATGATTTTCAAAACTTACGCTTTCTAAAATAGAGTTGTGGAAGAGCTGTGCAAAATGTTTATTATGTTTTTAAAGTAGTGGGATGCAGAGAAGAAAATTGCAAGATTTAAAGTTTTAAACTAATAGTGCTAACAGTATCACAAGAAGAATGAATTAAATTATAAAAACTAATTGCACAAAATAAACTATTGTAGCTAGTCTGGCATAGAACTAATCTGAAATTTAGGCAAAGATATTTACTTCATGCTTACTTTGGCCATCATATTCCTCACAAGTTCTATTCTTTTTAATAACTTTAAAGCGAAAAAATGTTTGGCAAAGAATTAAACAAACAAAAAAAAAAAAAGAATGTTGCACATAGAACTTAAAAAATACTTTAACAAGTTTGAAACTTCAACTGTAAGCTTTTTATAACTTTATAGATAAATCTATGATCACTCTGGCTGATTATAAAGAGATAATTGAGTTATTATTAGTCAATTAGGGAGCCTATATGAGAAAATCCAGTCTCTTACATGCCTCAAAATATGTATGTTCCTATATAAGAAAGAGATTTTTCATATAATCTAATCATGAGAGAAAAACCTAGGTACAACACTTCCAACAGTTTTAGCACCTTTTTGTATAGTAAAACCAATAGGTTGAACTTTAATAGATGCTCCATTTGCTATTAAAACTTCTGGGAATATCTAACCTTGGAAAAAACCTTATAAAATATGAACGACCAGAAAATTGAAATAACAACTAGGACAGTTTTATTAAAGTACTTATGACACCTTTCTGGTGAATTAATTAGTTTGACGTAGTTTTTTATATCAAATTCTAGTTGAAAGAAAAGCAAGTTATTATAAAAATAAAGATGTGAAATATAGCAAGTGTAGTACAGAACAATTCGAATTTTTTTCGAACATGAATATTAGGGATTATTTTCTAACATTCTTCGTCCTACGCCCCAACGAATGCAAATATAATATCAATGAGCCAATATTTAGAAAAGTGCCAATTTGAAGTTGGAGTTTTCTGAAAAAAAAATTTTTTTGCAGAAAAAAACTAATATTGGATTTTAAGTCTAAATTGGGTCTAAATGCAAGAAAATAAAAGGGGGGAGGTCAAGGAAGTTATTTACCCCCTCCTTAGATTACTCACTTTTAAGCCGTTACAGATCTGATGAATGTTACAGATCTGATGTTAATATGAGCTACATATTTGAGTTTATGCTTTCAGTTTTCGTTAACATCTCTAAATATGATATCATTTCCTTGCATTTTTAACATAGAATCAAGATAATTATATTAAAATATATATATTAGGCAAAAAAATTAAATTTCATTATAAAAAAGCATTTCTTGGAAATAAAAATGAGCGATAAGGTTTTTAGATAAAATAAATTATGAGATTACCAAATCCAAGCTAATAAAACATTTGTTTTGTTTTGAAACAACACACAACTTCAACTTTTTCAACACACAACTCTGCTGCTTGCTTTTCTTTAATTAGTTGCAGGAAATTTAATTTCTTGATCAGAAATTCAAATTTAGCATGCTAGTTATTATCTAGTTATTTAGCGAAGTTATGAGAAATTGAAGCACCAAAAATAAATAAATAAATAAATAAAATAATAATAATTAATTAACTTAATTTCTGCAGTGTCAATTTTTCTTATTTTACTAACTTCTATTGTTAGGTCATACAAACCACAAATGAAGCAATTGTACTAAAACTCATTGCTTTTCATTTTTTAAGAACAAAAATATTCAATATATATGGCTAAAACCTATGATTTTTGCTTTTTATAATTCTGAAACGTGTGAGTTAGTTCTGTAACACATTCGCTGTTTTTCAATGTTACCGCTCTGACTGTTACCGATCTGACAAACTGACAAAGTTTTTTTTTTTATTTCCGAGTCGATCGCACTAAACCAAAATCAAACACGTGGTTTTTTCATTTGTAATAAAGGACTATACTTATATATAAAATAATTTTTAAAATAATAAAAACTGCGCATTTTAGAGCGTGTTACCGATCTGATGACTCAAATGACACACATTTTATAAAATCACTTTAAAAAATCTTACCTACAATTTTAGATGCAGAAATGCAAATTTTTAATTACGATTCAATAAAACATTCCACCAGGTACTCAGTATCACGTGGTATAGGTGCAGGAAATGATTTTGGGGGCCTAAACATAGATCGGAAGTTATTGTTACCACTCTGATGGCGAAACTTGGGACACGCTTATTTCGCATCGGCTAGAAAATCAGAAATCGATTAAAACAAAAATGAAGTAAAATATGAACAAAAGGGTCAAAATAGAATCGTTTTTTGTGCAAGTGCATTTTTTTGCGAAGTTAGAAAGTGTGCATGACCTGTTTGCATGCTAAGCTTTGCTACTGGGGACACGTTACCGATCTGATTTTTGATGTATAAAAACAATATTTTCTGAAGAAAAAAAAATTTTTTTTCTGATGTTATTAGATGAAATGAAAGCAGAACCTTATCTTCTTTCTGGGGAAAATTATTTTTTTAACTAGTTATTGAAATACTAGGGAAAATTCGCTTGGGACTCAAATTGGCACTTTTCTAAATATTAGCTCCAATCACAGAATTAAAAGAAAAAATTAAAATAAATAAATAATGGTGAATAACGTTGCTGAGGAAAATGTTAAAAGAATTCAAGAATTTAACAGAATTTTTTTTAACAACGAGGACAATAAGCTTTTTTTTTTACCTGCTGTTGAAGAAAATTGAGTACTTATCCTTGCTGAGACAACAAAATATTCAATACTAAAAGTCTCTCTCTCAAAAAAAAAATCTATATATAAATATACATAGAAAGTTGAATTGCATAGCAAGAAGTTTAAATATTTTGGCTTTAATTAAAAACTACTAGCAAATTTCAGTATAGGGTTTCTCCATCGTGACTAACGTAACATTCAGAGCTGATTTTATAACTCATTTTACCTGTAACTTAAATGATAAAAAGTAATTTTTCGCTGTGTTGGTGGATTTGCAATGTAGATGGTGTACATGTATTATTTCTGCTAAGAATTCAGAATAAAATTACCGACAACAGATATTTTTTCAACTAAAATAGCAGTGTGACTAACGTAACATTTTTGCAACCTTGAAAAATAATGTTCATGTTATGAGGCAAAATTTTCTGAAAGTTAATCAAGTGTTAAAAATTGGCTGATATATTTGAAAAATATGGAATGTTAGCTTTTAAAAATATGTATTACATTTATTAAATTTTGAATTTTTTTAGTCTTAAGTGTCACTTTTGCTGAAAATGGAGTGTGACTAACGTAACGTGACTAACGTAACCATCGAATAACAAACAATAGATTTCTTAAATAAACTTTATTATGGCTAATATTATTGATAATTACATTAATTTTTCCTTTTTTAAAACTTATTATGTTGCATATTTTTATTTATTTATATATTTATTATTATTATTTTTTTAATTTTATGTATTTTTTTATTTATTTATTCTGGGGTAAGAAATTGTAAATGGAAGGCTCCCTTTTAACTTAATTGAGTTTGTCAAAAAAAATTTAGCTTTTGCAAACTGAATATTATCAGGTTTGGGCCATTCAAATCTTTGACCTGTTTCTCTCATCTTCGATCTTTTGAGCCAAAGTTTGAACTTCCTAGAGTTAACTCGCAATTTTTTTCAAAACCGGTTTCTTCATTCCGGTTTCTTATTAATTTTTTTTATAAATTTAATAGATTTCTTCTAAGTTATACATAGGCAAACCCTTTTGTAGCTTCTTTCTCTTGTTGGCAACAAAGTTCTTTACATATTTAACATCTTTCTTGTGGGAAAAAAATCGCGAAATTATCACATTATTATAAAATTAGAGAACTTATTGCTTTGTATTATCCGACAAACTTAACGATTGTCTATGGGATTTAGGATTTCCTATATTAACTGCTATGCCTGATGCCAGTTTGGATAGATATAACTTTTTTTCAGGGACTGTTGGCTTAAGCTTTTTTCTATATTTCTATGTTGCCTTTTCCAGTGCTTGCCTTGTGAGAAAAGGAGATTCTGCAGATATGGAGGAAATAGTAGTTTGTTTCTTTGCAAGCATCTTACTTATTACGTATTTTGAGGCTTCTTTTTCTTCCTCTTTTAACTTCATACCCGAAATTGTGTTTTTTCGTAAAGAACGCATCAATGTTTTTGACATTTCTCTTTCATCTGAATTTTATAGAGGCTCTGATTCGCCCGACTTCTTATTTTCCGTTCTGAAGGAGTCAAATGAGTTATTTTGCCTCAAATATTTCAAATTAATCTGATATATTTATTTACTCTTAACTGGAAATTTTAAAAATAAACACTAAAATAGTTAAGCTTTAAGCTACATTAATCTTTTCTTAATTGTTACCATAGTCACATTCAAACTGTTACGATAGTCACATTCAAACTGTTACGTTAGTCACACACCTAAAATGTTACGTTAGTCACACTAATATTTTTCTATTAAATATGTCTAAAATAAATATTTTAGGATTTTCGAGTAGATATGATATAGAAATAAGATAATAAAGAGCTATAGTATTTAATTATTTTTAGTTCAGTTTTAAAATAGAAAACATTGCATTTTTGTGACTAACGTAACATAAAATAAGAAAGTGAAATAATGACGATAGTTAAAACGCTTATCTTATAAACTGAATGAAAAAAGCTGTTAATTCAATCAGATATAACTCCAAACTTTCATAAGAAACGCAGTTCTTTTAAAAATTCACAGAAATTTTAACATTATGCACGAAAACAATGACCACTGTTTTTAGCGTTAACTAAGACTTTTCTGCAGCCACGTACTTACAGAGCTCCAACATAAACACCAAAAAGGATTTTTCAAAATTTTTGCTAGATTCATATACTAGAAAGCATGTTGAATAAAATGATAGGTCACAGTTAATTCTTTAAGCTACTTTTTTTTTTTAGGCTGAGGTTGACATTTCTATGGAATGACCCTATAACAACACTGCTCGACACAAAATGAACAAATGTATCTGACACTTTTCTTTCTGTTTCTTACGTAAAATGCTCCACTGAAATCAAATATGATCTCCATCTCCCCCTTCACGGTAATCGCTCGAACACAACTGGATTGAATATAAATAATACTGAAAAGTTCTTTATGGGAAGGAAATCTGCGGTGCAACTCATATGTAACATGCGATTTTTCCAATGTTTTGAAAAAAATTACAGCTTGAAAATTTTTTTGGACATGGGAGTCATAGAAGGCAGTCCGATATTATTGTGTTGCACAAAAAAATAAGCAAAATTTTGAAGCTGGAAAAAATAAGTTGTTGTTGATATGTTAAAGATTTTACGGAGGGAAGGGGAAAATACCCCCATGAATCTCCCAACTTGCAAAAAGTGTTTATGATTTTTAACTTTTCACCTCTCTAGCCCTATAGAAGAGTGTTACTGGTAAATATAATGTTTCCTTCCGCTCCAAATAATATCTATGAAATTGTCGAAATCTAATGAAAATGGGAGGGGAGGGGGGCGCTATTTTTTCGAAAAGAGGGAGGCAATGGGGGAAAATTGTGGCCATATCAGGATTCAGGGGATCACTGAACATAAGAATCAGCAAGAATGATAGGAAAACACCCGGATTTTTTTTTTTTTTTTTTGCCGCTCAACCGAAAAACGCTTAAAATTGACAAAAACTAAAGAACTATGTGAGCTTTGAGCACCGTCTTTTTATTTAAGTAGTAGGTTGAAATTTTGGCAGTATAATAGGGTGGATAAAGATAAAAAAATGAGCCACCGCCGTGACCTCTAGGACAAAACTTTTTTTTTACCATAGGCTTGTGAACCACCCTAGTGAACATGCATGGTTCGAAGGGCACCAGGATGAGTTTACCGTTCTCCCCTGGGGCCCTACTCTCATTGTATCGTCAATATAGTCGATACCGAGAATACAGGTTTTTTGTGCCCCGTGACGTCACATCTCGTAAAACACGAATAATCGCTAATCTCAAAGTCACTTCTAAGTTTAGGTATCTAGAATCGCGCCGAGAAGTCTACGACAGGGTAAGAAGACGTGAGTTGTCTTCCTCGGCAGTAAGAAGCTGTTTGTTCATTCCAAGTTTTCTCAACGCGGAGTGTGCCATAATGTTTATAAGTTCTGAAAATGTGGTTTTATATGTTTTTACATTGAGAGTTAAGATTTTCTCTTTATTTTGAGTTTGATGTTGGTTAAGACATCCATTTATCGGCAGCAATTGGAACTCTGCAACTTTGCCGATTATCTATAATCATCCTTATTTTACTGATTAATTGGCCAAAATTTCGCAAATTGAAATTACTTTAAGGTATCCCCAAAACTTGAATTTATATATCTACTTAACCAGGGTGTTGATCTAACCCAGGGGGGGGGGGGCATTTCCTTTAATAAAATGAGCTCTTTACTCAAATTCTATTTTCTATCAGGGGAGGGGGGGGGCATTTCGTTTTCATCGTATCGTATTTAAGTTTAATTTCTCCTCACAGAATACTTGAATCATCGTTTTTCAAGTCTTAAAATGATAGCAGAAGCATGAATTTGTTTCTTTCAATTCTCAAACATAAAGTGTTTTACATGCATTTTGGAAAAAAGATCCGCAGACATGTGATTTAGGATCTCCATTTTTCTCTTCTGCATTGCCCCAAAATAGGGACTTGTATTTAATATTTTAAAAGTGAATACGAGTATATATATATCGTATTGCGAAAAGGTCAAAATATCGCGAAAAGCAAAATTGAGTCTATCAAAATCATTGCAAAAAGCACAGCACATGCACTAATTTTTACCCCTCTCAAACAACAAATGTTTTAAATACACATTTTGAAAAAGTGATACAGTGAACTCTCACTTATGCACCGCCTCACTTATGCGCCTTTTTCACTTATACGACGATTTTCAGTGGTCCCGGCTCATTCCATAGTAAAATAATGATAATTTCATTCGTTTATGCGTTGCTCTAAAGCATAATATTTCACTTATGCACCGATGTTTTTCTTTCCATGTGCAAAAGAAAAAAAATTTCTTTGAAAAAATGAGCATGTTTCTTCGTTTTCCTCTTAGATATTTCGCATTTTAGTCCAGTCAAATTAGACATTAAAATCGCAAATCGCGATGTAAATCTGAATTTTTAATATGTTGTTTGGATCCCTTAGGGTAGTGTAAACCTAAGTTTGCACCTTTCTAAAACCTGTGCTCGCTGCGAAACTCGCGAAAAACTGCGAAATTTTCGGACATTTTTTAGTTTTTCCTCTACTACACTTAAACTATGCAACTTTTGATTATACATATGAATACCCATTTTAAAAAACACTAAAGTTCCAACAATTTAAGCTCAAGTTAGGCTCTGTAGGACCAATAGTTTAGGAGATATCGTACTCCGAAAAATGGAGTTTTTTTGCGAAAAAAGAAAAAATTATGCTTCGATCATATTTTGGACCAAATATCGACATAAATTCCTATTCTACAAGACAAAAACATGGACATGCAATTACAGTACATGTAATCAGCTTTCATTCAAGCCCAAACAGTAGTCTGTATGTTCAATATTTTATTTAAGAGCCGTTTTTTTTAAGAATCAGGCAGTCACAAAACTTGACATTTTTGATTTTGCTAAAAATTTCAGAATATGGTCCTTATTTAAAATTATTAAACACGTGTCTTTTTATTTTTTCAAAAAAAAATTTTTTCTTTCCGTTTTGGGAGGTCAAAGTTTAACTTTGCTCTTTTTTTCAATAAAAACATGCCAACTTAGATGAGCCAATACTTTTTGCTTTAGGAGTGAACCGTGGAACTGACAATTATTTTGTGTTCTACTATATCCCCACTAACTGTAAGTACATAAATATTTGTGGACGACTCTTGGCACAAAGGTCAGAGGTCACTCAAAGTTGGACGAAAAATAGTTTTTTAATGCAACTTTGACTGACCAAATCTTCTTGTGGAAACGGTGCACCACGGTAGTGTATATATCAGTAAATACCCACCAAAGAGTAGTATCCAAAAACATAAAGATATGTGTGGTTGATATTTTGCTTATCGAAATATTTGACTCTGAAGTTGCAGAAATCGCAAAATCACGTGACTTTGAGGGTCATTATCTCCTTGCACCATGAGTGACCAGATACAAAACTAGTTGGAGTAGAAGCCTTTGTTGTCCTAGAAATACAACCCGTTAACAAACCTATGGCTACTCTTTCAGTTTTTGCATAATTCTGCTCTAAACTTTGAAAAATGAGTGTTTTTCCGCGTTAAGGAAAAAGGCTAATTACCTGTTTTAAAATAGGTATTGCTATAATTTGTAGCATTATTATATCCCAACTTTCTAACTAGCTGAAATGGCATCTAATGATGGTTATACAGTTGAAACCAAATTGAAAATGAATTGTCGAAAATACTCAGTATACGTCAAAAACCATATTTTTTTATTTGTCCAGGCGACGTTTTTTTTTGTTACAGCTCTTTATTCCGTTCGGTTCCGACATGGTAAGCAATTTATGTACTTCTTGTCGTTCTAGTTGCTGTAAAACAGGAAAGCAATGTATCTTAAGTCTGATATAAAGCAATATATCCTGTCATATCAAGTTTATAATGCTAAAAGAATATTTTGAAATGGACAATAAACACAATAAAAAAAAACGTCTGTTCAGCTATGTCCTCTTGGTCGATGTTGTGAATGTCATCAAAAACTCAACTTTTTCACAAATAAGAAGCCCCTTTAGCAGAATGTCACTTCTTAAAAATCTTGGTACATTAAAGCCCCATGGTGCAGGTCTGGAAATTTTTGATGACATTCATGACATCGAGCAAGAGGGCTCAGCTGAATAAGTAAGTTTTTTTTTTTTTTAGATTAGGTCTATTATCCATTTCAAAATATTCTTTTAGCATTATAAACTTGATATGACAGGATATATTGCTTTATATCAGACTTAAGATACATTGCTTTCCTGTTTTACAGCAACTAGAACGACAAGAAGTACATAAATTGCTTACCATGTCGGAACCGAACGGAATAAAGAGCTGTAACAAAAAAAAACGTCGCCTGGACAAATAAAAAAATATGGTTTTTGACGTATACTGAGTATTTTCGACAATTCATTTTCAATTTGGTTTCAACTGTATAACCATCTTTAGATGCCATTTCAGCTAGTTAGGAAGTTGGGATATAATAATGCTACAAATAATAGCAATACCTATTTTAAAACAGGTAATTGGCCTTTTTTCTTAACGCCGAAAAACACTCATTTTTCAAAGTTTAGAGCAGAATTATGCAAAAACTGAAAGAGTAGCCATAGGTTTGTTAACGGATTGTGTTTCTGGGACAAGAAAGGCTTCTACTCCAACTAGTTTTGTATCTGGTCACTCATGGTGCAAGGAGATAATGACCCTCAAAGTCACGTGATTTTGCGATTTCTGCAACTTCAGAGTCAAATATTTCGATAAGCAAAATATCAACCACACATATCTTTATGTTTTTGGATACTACTCTTTGGTGGGTATTTACTGATATATACACTACCGTGGTGCACCGTTTCCACAAGAAGATTTGGTCAGTCAAAGTTGCATTAAAAAACTATTTTTCGTCCAACTTTGAGTGACCTCTGACCTTTGTGCCAAGAGTCGTCCACAAATATTTATGTACTTACAGTTAGTGGGGATATAGTAGAACACAAAATAATTGTCAGTTCCACGGTTCACTCCTAAAGCAAAAAGTATTGGCTCATCTAAGTTGGCATGTTTTTATTGAAAAAAAGAGCAAAGTCCAACTTTGACCTCCCAAAACGGAAAGAAAAAATTTTTTTTTGAAAAAATAAAAAAACACGTGTTTAATAATTTTAAATAAAGACCATATTCTGAAATTTTCATCAAAATCAAAAATGTCAAGTTTTTTGACTGCCTGATTCTTAAAAAAAACGGCTCTTAAAATCGCGAGAAATAAATATTTAAAATTTTGAGAAATGAGCAAAATCGTTTCCTCATAAGAATAGGAGGTCAGTGGACAATAAAAAAAAGGCATAGAATGGTATTAAAAGGGTAACACTATATTAAAATGCTACTTTAAAAATTTAAAGAAAGCTTTACAGGTCATTTTCACTCATTTTTCGCTATTTCTATGATGGTTCTTGTTGGCTGTGGGGCAATTCCATCGTTACAGACGTAACAATCGCAGACTTTGAACACAAATAATTCTGGTTTGGGCTGATGAAAGTCTTCAATTTTTTTTCCTGTAGTGTAACTTGATGATGTTTATGCTACATTAAATTTGCGTGCAGATTGCTTAATTACAAAAAAATACAGAAGTTAAAAACTGCCTGTTACAGACGTAATTCACAAAACAGCAAAAACTCGACTATGTCATACAACTTACAATATTCCTCTGAATTATACGGAAATTTTGAACTTTTTTTTTTTAATACGTGTTCTAGAGACTTCAAGCTTTCTAAAACCATAAAGATTGTGTGGATTTTGACTGCCGAATTTGTGAAAAAAATTCATAAACTTGTTACGGACGAAACAAAGTGGTGTTACAGACGTAACTTCTCTGATTTGAAAGTAAAAAACAGTATTTTAAAGCAGGAATAGAAAAAGATTTTTGGACTAAAACAATACAGTAGCATTAATTAATACATTATTTAAATATTTTAAGCTATACTGTAACAGTTTTAGAAAATTTGGGTAAGTCTGGGGGAGTTGAGAGCATATGCTGATATGTCAATATGTAACAATAAATTAATGCATCTTAAGACAATTATTTCCAAGAAGGTTGACACAAGAAAAGTTTAGAAGGGTCTTCACACAAATTTATTTATTTGTATTCTTAAAATTAATGCATAATGGGGCTGCTACATAAAAAAATCGGGAAAAGTAAATTCCTCCCTGGAATCAGTGATTGGTCTTAGGAGAACTTAAAAATCTGAAAATGTTGGATGATATAGCAGAATACTAGTACCAAACTAAAATTTAACATTCTTGGTGACAGTTGGTCAATTTTGATAATTTTTTTTGAGTGATAAAATGTGTCCTTTTTCGTCCGACGTTCTCGAAATTCAAACGGCATTTTCGTATTCTGTTCGAAAACAATGCATTTCGCGGGCTTTTGGCAAATTCGCGATGTTAGCCCACCGTTCTTCCAATTTTGGCGTCAGCTTTAAAACATTTTCCTGGGGCATATAAATAATTTTAACTTTTTCTGCCATGGAGTTTGCACACTGAAAAAAGGAAAGAGCGTCGTTGACAAATGCTGTTCTAGATCTTACTCTCTGCCAAACCTGGTGCTTGACCATACCCCCAACTCCATCCACAGCTCCCTTTCCATGTGACATAGCAAAAAAATGCCAGTTGAGGTATAAATTATAATCAGTTATACCATATGTGTATTTTATTAATCTTAAGAAATAAATTTGAATTACATGCCGACATAATTAAAAATTTCAAAATCAGAATACCAGAAACTTTAGTACTCGTACTATATTATGCTATATACATGTATTGCTCATCCTGTACTTTTTACCTATTTAATTAGAAATTTACTTTTGCTACGGACGTAACATAGAGCCATTTGTTATGTCCGAAATGTTACGTCTGTAACAGCATTAATTTAAAAACTAAATCAGTTGCAATATTTTTAACTATGGTGGGCAATTACTCTAAGAATTTTCCAAAAGGACCATGAAGGGTTTTTTTTTAATTTTGTTTTTTTAGTACGTAATGACAACTTTTGCTTCTTTTTTGTTACAGACGTAACATCAAACTTCTTTTTTTCAAACTTCAATTACACCATTTAGATCAATTCAAAAGAAATTAATGAATGCATATTATTATAGTACCGTCTTAGTAGTTAAAATTGTGCCACAAGTAGTTATTTTTGTTTTTATTTTTCGATGAGAAATATGCATTTGAAAATGTGTTCTTTTTTCTGATTTTTACAAGTTCGTGAATATCGTACTTCCAACTAAGAAAACAAGTATTATTCTAACTCTCACCAAAAAACCAATGCAGGATTCTTAAAATATACATCTTAAGCTTTAAAATGATGTATAACATAGCAACATAACTTTAATATGAATTTTTGACCAATTGGTTTCACTTTTCATGGAATGGCCCTGTGGTCTTATCCTGACTTTTTTCAGATTTCACCCTATCACTCCTGAACTAAGCAGCATTTGATGAAACGTGTGCATACCCATTTTGAAGAGCACTAAATTTGCAACAATTTAGGCTCAAGTGAGGTTCTGTAGGACGAATTTTTAGTTTAGGAGATATCTTATTTCAACAATTTGTCATTTTTTATGAAAAATTAGTAAAATATGCTTCGATCATAATTTGTACCAAATATCGACATAAATTCTTATTCTACAAGACAAAAGATAGACATTTAATTACAGTACATCTAATCAGCTTTCATTCAAGCCCAAACAGTAGTCTGTAGGTTCAATATTTCATTTACAATTGAAAAAGAAACAAATTTTCGGAAATTGATTTTTTTTTTTTTTTTTTTTTTGAGAAATGAGAAAAATTGTTTTCTAATAAGAATAGGAGAGCACTGGACAACAGAAAAATGAAAAGAGTTGTATAAAAAGTTTAACACTGCATTAAAATATTGTTTTATAATTTTAAAAAACCTTACAGGCTAATTTCGCTCAATGTTTTTCTTTTGTGGGTCTTTATTAGCTGTGGTCGTATTGCGAAGCTGCAGAAAAGGACGGTCGTCTTTGCTCTGTCTCAAGATGTTTGGAAAAAGATATTACAACCTCATTGCCATTCCAATTCTCGAAGATGAAGAAAATGAAGAAGACCACAGCTAATAAAGACCCACAAAAGAAAAAAAAAACAAAATAAAAAAACATGGAGCTAAATTAACCTGTAAGGTTTTTTTTTAATAATGAAAATAATATTTTAATGCAGTGTTAAACTTTTTATACAACTCTATTCCTTTTTCTGTTGTCCAGTGCTCTCCTATTCTTATTAGAAAACAATTTTGCTCATTTCTCAAAAAAAAAAAAAATTCAATTTCCGAAAATTTGTTTTTTTCTCAATTGTAAATGAAATATTGAACCTACAGACTACTGTTTGGGCTTGAATGAAAGCTGATTAGATGTACTGTAATTAAATGTCTATCTTTTGTCTTGTAGAATAAGAATTTATGTCGATATTTGGTTCAAAGTATAATCGAAGCAAATTTTACTCATTTTTCATAAAAAATGACAAATTGTTGAAGTAAGATATCTCCTAAACTAAATTCGTCCTACAGAACGCCACTTGAGCCTAAATTGTTGCAAATTTAGTGCTCTTCAAAATGGGTATGCACACGTTTCATCAAATGCTGCTTAGTTCAGGAGTGATAGGGCGAAATCTGAAAAAAGTCAGGATAAGACCACAGCCAACAATCAAGAAACAAGATAAACATCATAGAAATCATCATAGATTCAACATCATAGAAATAGCGAAAAATGAGTGAAAATGACCTGTAAAGCTTTCTTTAAATTTTTAAAGTTACATTTTAATATAGTGTTACCCTTTTAACCCTTTAAGCGGTTTGCCCGTACTGTGTACGTGCTACCCGAAATTGGCCTCATCTGGTTTGTCCCAAGGTATATATCAGAGCTGTCCAACTGGCGGCCCGCGGGCCGCATGCGGCCCGCCAACTTCTTATTCAGCAGATTTCTTTTTTCGAAATTTTATGGTATCGGGAAGCATCGAGACTACCATTCTTGGTCAAACCGCGATTCCCGAAATTTTCTCTCGATCGCTTTTCACTCCTTTCATTGTATTGGGAGAAAACGTATAGGGGGGACTTCTAAAGGTCAAGGTCAAGCAGTCCTACCCTACAAGTACCCAGGCACGTGTCGCTTCAAACAAATTCCTAGAAATAGTATTGCCTCGCGTTGGTAATACCAGGCGGGGGAGACAGGGATAGGTAAAACCTGCCTGTAATTGGTTCAAAATAAAGAGGGGGGCGGAGGGGCTCACTGACGCTGCGGTTTTTGTTGAGAATTTGCTGTCGTCAACAATCCTCTCTTTACCATTGATGATCTTGATTTGGCTCTAGTAGTTGACTGCATATATTTCATCTTCCATCATGAGTAAAAAACGAAAGATTGAGAGCGAGAATCGTATGTTCCAGGACCGCTGGGAAACCCAGCACTTTATTACAAATAGAAAGAACAAACTCCAGTGCATGATTTGTATGCAAATTGTGGCTGTGTGCAAGGAATACAATGTCAAAGGACATTATACGAGTCTTCACGAAGGAAGCCACGGTAAATATCAAGGAGAAGCAAGATCTCTAATGGTTTCAGAACTGAAGTCAAAACTGCAAAAACAAACTGGTGTGTTTATTACTCAAGTAAAATCTGACCAGTACAATGCTTTGCATGCTTCGTATGCAGTTTCACTTGAGCTTGCTAAAGCGAAAAAACCTTACACTGATGGCGTCTTGGTTAAAAAGTGTGCTGTAGAAATGGCAAAAGCATTTGGTGATAGCAAAATTGTTAAGCAATTTGATTCGGTTCCAGCTTCTCATCAGACCGTCCAGCGAAGAGTTGCCGAAATGGGTGATCAAATACAACAGAAATTGTCCAGTGAGATTGAAAAATGCTGTTATTTCTCCTTGTGTATCGACGAGAGTACAGACCAGTCGGACGTTAGTCAACTCTTGATTTTCATTCGCACTGCAAAAGAAGACTTTGAGATCAGAGAGGAGCTCCTTACCATGTGTTCTCTTCACTCCACAACAAAGGGTACGGACATATTTGAAGCAGTGCTGAAAGCGGTCAACAGTGTCGGAGGTTTTGAAAAGTGTTCCGCCATAGTCACAGATGGTGCAAAGGCAATGGTAGGACCAAATATCGGATTGATTGGATGTTTGAGAAAAAAAGGAATGAAATACCCTGCACTTCATTGCATCATTCACCAGCATGCTTTATGCGGGAAATCGGTGAAGCAAACTGAAACCCTCAAAAAAGTTGTGAAAGTCATCAACATGATCAGAGGCGGCAACAAGGTTCTTATGCATCGGCAGTTCCGTAACTTTTTGGAGGAAATTGAAGCAGAATACGGAGACCTGCTCATGTACAATCAAGTTAGGTGGCTCAATGCCGGAAACTGCCTCAAGAGATTTTTCGATTTGAGAACAGAAATCCCTCTTTTCCTTCAACAGTTTTCTCCGTCAGAAAACTTGGAACAAGAACTTTTAAGCATGGATTTTTCACGTCACCTGGCTTTTCTAACTGATATTACTTGCCACCTCAACGATCTGAACCTAAAACTTCAAGGAAGAGGTCAACTGGTGTCTGATCTAATGGCACACGTAAATGGGTTTAGAAACAAGCTGAAAATTTTCCATGCAACTTTGGCAAAAAATAACTTGTCTCACTTCGCCAGCTGTAGTCGTTTGGCGTCAGAATGTGAGGAGGTGCTGGACTTTTCTGAGTTTTGCCCTGAGTTGCAGATAATTATTGACGAATTCAACACCAGATTTTCAGATTTTGAGAGTATCAAGAATGAAGTGGCTCTGTTCAGTAACCCAGTCACGGCAAACATTGAGGAACAACCGGCAAACCTGCAATTAGAACTTTGCGATCTCCAGGCTGACCCGTTCTTTCAAACAAGAACCGAAAGGGGATTTGAGTTCTTCAAGTTGCTTCCAACTGAACGGTTCCCCAATCTACGTGACCTCGGACTGAAAATAACTTCTATGTTCGGGAGCACATATTTATGTGAAAGTGCTTTTTCGGTGATGAACTCTATCAAAAATCACCACAGGACCTCTCTCTCTGACAGTTCACTGTTAGACCTTCTTCGGCTGGCAACGACTAACATCGATGTCGACATTCCTGCCCTTATAAAGAAGGCTGATAGGCCTCAGTTTTCACATTAAAATGTAAGTAAGTTGTTTGTAATTGTAATTAATTGTTCAACTATTAACTGTAATTGAATATAACAGGCTATTGTTCAACTTTTTCAAACTGCGGCCCGCCAGGTGATCAGTGACCGAAATTCTGGCCCGAGGGCTCTTAGCAGTTGGACAGCCCGACAGCCCTGGTATATATAGAGGAGAGGTAGGTCAGAGATTGTAAACAAACAGCGGGCGGTCTCCGCGTGGAGGAAGCTGTGACGTAGGTCGGTCCCCATTCGACTCGAAGCAGCTCATTGCGTAAGTGATAATTTCTCTGTTAGACATACATTTTTTAGTTTTCTGAACAAATGATGCAACTTATGCGTGGTAAAAAGTTGGTCATAGTCACAAGAAGGCACAAACATCATTATAGATTTTAAATGAAAACCTGTACCATTAATTTATATTTTAAAAAAGGAAGAAAGAAAATAATTCATACTTGAAAATTTGGGATTAGGCACTCAAAAATTGTTTTATTTGTTTTCGCTCCCGGGAATGAGATAAATATTTTTTTTCAGTGCATGAACTGTTCTTTTTATTCAAATACTTCATACGAAAAAATGTTCGAGGTCTTGAATAAGTCCGAAGGAGTTTCTTATTCAGTAGGGGAAATTTATCTTCGAGCATGGTTTTATAGTGATGCAACGAATATTCGGCCTATTTGGCCCGTCTGCCGAATACCTATTTTACTATTCGCCTTTACCGAATAGTGTGCAAAAAAGGAATTAGATGTTCGCACTTTGAAAGTGTTATACATTTTTAGTCATTCTTATTGTGTTTAATGGGCAGTTTAAATGAAATCTTGTGATACTGTGATGCTATGCCTTTTATGAGGGTGTTCACTAATTTTATTTGTTGTAACTGTATGTTAATGTTGTAACTGCGTGTACAACAAATCTTGACCATCTTAATACATACATAAATCGATACAATATCATAGTTAAAGTAGAAAATCAAAATACTTTTCTGGCATATTGCAAGGGTTGGTATACTATGCTTATTTTATTTTGTGAAACTCTAATACATAAAAGATTTAAATTGATAAAATATCACAAATTATACACGAAACAAAGTCCAGTTCTTTCTTTTTCAAAATAAAATATGTATAAAAATGGAATAGTATGATGGAAATATGCTTTTTTGGTCGAATATGGCAGAATATTTTTGAAGTTTAAACTAATGTTACTATTAAAAAAATAACTCCAAATTATTTTTTTTAAATCTTTAATAACATACACTGAAGTGACAAAAGTCATGGGATACCTCTTAATATCGTGTCGGCCCTCCTTTTGCCCGGCGAAGTGCAACAACTCGACGTGGCATGGACTCAACAAGTCGTTGGAAGTCTTCTGCAGGAATATTGAGCCATGCTGTCTCGATAGACGTCCATAATTGTGAAAGCGTTGATGGGGCAGGATTTTGGGCACGAACAGACCTCTCGATGGTGTCCCATAAATGCTCAATGGGATTCATGTCGGGCGATCTAGGTGGCCAAATCATTCGTTGGAATTGTCCAGAATTTTCTTCAAACCAATTGCGAACAGTTGTGGCCCGGTGACATGGCGCATTGTCATCCATAAAAATCCCATCGTTGTTTGGGTACATGAAGTCCATGAATGGCTGCAAGTGATCTCCAAGTAGCTGCACATAAGCATTTCCAGTCAATGTTCGGTCCAGTCGCACTAGAGGACCAAGTCCATGCCATGAAAAAACAGCCCACACCATTACGGAGCCACCACCAGCTTGAACAGTGCCTTGCTGACAGTTTGGGTCCATGGCTTCGTGGGGTCTGCGCCACACTCGAACCCTACCATCGGCTCTTACCAGCTGAAATCGTGACTCATCGGACCAGGCCACGGTTTTCCATTCATCTAGGGACCAACCGATATGCTCACGTGCCCACGAGAGTCGCTGCAAGCGATGTCGTTCTGTCAGTAAAGGCACTCGAGTCGGTCTTCTGCTGGAATAGCCCAAGAAATCCAAATTTCTCCGCACAGTTCTAGCAGACACGTCCATTGTACGTCCCACATTGATTTCTACGGTGATTTGACGCAGTGTTGCTTGTCTGTTAGAATTTACGACTCTTTGCAGACGTCGCCGGTCTCGATCTTTAAGTGCAGGCGGTCGACCACTGCGCTGTCCATGGTGGGATGTTATGCCTGAAATTTCATACTCTCGGCACACTCTTGACACAGTGGATCTGGGAATGTTGAATTCTCTAACGATTTCCGAAATGGCATGACCCATGCGTCTAGCTCCAACTAACATTCCGCGTTCAAAGTCTGTTAATTCACGTCGTGCGGTCATCATCACGTTAAAACCTCTTCACATGAATAACTTGAACAGAAATGAAAGCTCTGTAAAAGCACTGCGCATTTATACCTGTTCTATGCGATGCTACTGCCATCTGAAAATTTGCATATTGCTATCCCATGACTTTTGTCACTTCAGTGTATATTGAACTCTTAATCATGCAATATTATTCTTTAAATGCAACCCGTGCTTTGTTTATTAACAAAAACAAGTTAACTATTCGGCGGCCGAATATTCGGTTTTCGGCCAAATCACTATTCGTTGCATCCCTAGTTTAAAGTTTTAAAATAACATTTTTGGCTTTGGAAATGTGTTTTTTCCACGCATATCGACGAAACATATCTCAAAACTTTTAACCATTTCTACCCAGTTCTTTGCTGGAACCAACAATCCGCCTCTAGAAAGTGTTTCAATTCAGCCATTTGGCGTTGAAGAATTGGATTCTGATAAATTTAAATGTTTGTACCGTGCTGCTAAATATCCAGTAAAGTTGCGGACAGCTTCCAAAGATTCTTCATTTTCAAAATTTACTTTAGAACAAACTTTGTCAGGTACATCATTGCCATCATCAACGTTTTGTTTCTTATTTCTACATTTTGGGACAAGTCAAAGAAAAGTTTAGCACTTAAAATCTTAGCTTCATTTCCCGCAGATATATTAGTATTTACCGGAGAAGGGAGTTTTGAGCCTACATGTATTAATAGCATTTTAAACCCGTTTTTAGATCTCTAACGCTCGGACTTGGGTCTCTAACGTAAGCATCATCTGCAAAATGTTTCATTGTCAAGTAAAAACTTATCTTGACGCCGGCAAATGTTCACCAATTGCTTTTGAAAATCATCGTTTTTCGGAAACCGATGGAACATCACATCTTTAGCTTTATTTCCATTTTTATAATTAGCTATAGCGCAAAATACCATTTTTTTAAGAGCAATGAATTTTAAAAGAGAATGAGAGATAACAAGTTTTCAATGGGAAGAACAAGATCGAAATGCAGGATTTTCTCTCTTTCCGCGACGAAAAAAGGATGCAATTGAATTAAAAACACTCATATCCGGTCCCGAGGAACCAGCAGAAGGGGACCAGCCTACGTCACAGTTCCCCGAACTCGTTAGGGGACAGGGTTGCCGCGGATATCTGACCTACCTCTCATTTCTATATACCTTGGTTTGTCCGTACGGCGTACGGGCATCGATATTATCAGATTTCCTTTTCTGGTTTTCCCGAACTGTTCGGAAAATTGTAAACCTCAAAATTCACAGTAAGTGTGAGAGAAATTTTTGCATAATTTGTAAACCATTCATTACTGCATGCAGAATGTACTTGAAAAAAGCAAATATTTCGGGATTTTGTGACCAAAATTGTAAAATAAAAAATATTGTAAAAGCATTGAAAACGAAAAAAAAATTTTAAAAATTCTTTATATTCTTATTCTGTTAAGTATGGTACCTAACTATATGCAATAAAAAAATATGCCTTTTTTGGAAGCATTTCTGGTAAAATAATTGACCGCTTAAAGGGTTAATATCATTCTATGCATTTTTTTTATTGTCCACTGCCCTCCTATTCTTATTAGGAAACGATTTTGCTCATTTCTCAAAATTTTAAATATTTATTTTTCGCTATTTTAAATGAAATATTGAACATACAGACTACTGTTTGGGCTTGAATGAAAGCTGATTACATGTACTGTAATTGCATGTCCATGTTTTTGTCTTGTAGAATAGGAATTTATGTAGATATATGGTCCAAAATATGATCGAAGCATAATTTTTTCTTTTTTCGCAAAAGAACTTCATTTTTCGGAGCACGATATCTCTTAAACTATTGGGCAGACAGAGCCTAACTTAAGCTTAAATTGTTGGAAATTTAGTGTTTTTTAAAACGGGTATTCATATGTATAATCAAAAGTTGCATAGTTTAGGTGTAATAAAGGAAAAACTGAAAATGTCCGAAAATTTCGCAGTTTTTCACGAGTTTCGCAGCGAGCACAGGTTTAGAAAGGTGCAAACTTAGGTTTACACTACCCCAAGGGACCCAAACAACATATTAAAAATTCAGAACTACATCGCGATTTGCGATTTTAGCTCTTTTTTTTTTGCACAGATTGACTGGACTATTTGCTGCTCTTTAAAACATTCTTTCAGCATGAATTCAGTTTCGAAGCTCTTATCTGTTTCGCACCCTTTGTTGACAACCCGTGCATGCAAGGGAAGAAATGCATACCTTTTCCTTCAGCCCCGTGAATGAAAGGGGTTGGTTTGTTTTGTTTAAAGCAGGGCAGGGGCAGGTGCTTGCAACTTTTCCTTGAGAGTCCCCCCCCCCCTAAAGATTTTTTTTTTCTTTACTTGTGGTTTAAGCACCTCAGCTTTCGATTGTGCTTCATTTAGGACTTGTCTCTCAACCATGCTTTCATCCAAATGGTAAAAGGACGAAATTGTTCCTGTGTGAGAAAGTGGATGGTTTAAAGAAATTTGAAGAAATCCTTTCAACGGACTAGAAAAAGATCTAGCTGATACTTCTGATATTCCGGATTTGACTTTCAGAGGAATTCTGAGAGAAAATAATGTAATTCACATTTATCTCACCGACTTTGCTCATTGTTTTAATAAAGTTAGTATAATAAGTGCATGAAAGTTTAGTGACAAGAGATTATGAGATACTGAAGATATAGCTAATAAAATGAAGAGTTATGCTATAGATGTTAATGAGGATATTGAAGAAGATTAAGAAAAAGTATCTTCTAATCAAATATGAAAGCATTAGAAGCTGGCAATATTATTCGAGATTGTTTGTAAATTAATTAAACTATTAAAACTCCTTTTTCCTATTTGTGCAAACTCAAAGTAACTCTTATTTTAGTTTCAAAACAAAAAACAAATATCTATTATAGATTATTTTAAGCAAAAATAGATTCATATTTAGAAATGCTATTTTTCCCCCTTTATGTCACATTAGTTACGTTTAATTGCAATAATTGTCTAACAGTTATTGATATCAACCTATTTTGTACTGAAACATTCTTATTATAATGTCACTAAATTATATGCCTTGTTTTAGACTTCTGAATGGGCTTTTTCAGTTATGCGTCTTTCTCACTTATGCTCCTTTTTCTGTTGGTCCCTTGGGCCTGCGCATAAGTGAGAATTCACTGTACCTAGACACAGGGCACGACTTTGTTTCGACCCCCCCCCCAAACAAAAACAATATAATGAAGCAGTAAAATATTTTGGGGTTCAAGTTTTCGAAAGAGTATTTTTTAATTTATTTTTTATCTTGTCATAGTGCGATGTGAAATTTCTCAATTTTAAAAACTTTAGATAGATTGATGTCATGGGCATGTGCCCCATATACCTATACCTTTATTTTGCCCTGCCCAGATATGTGATTTTAAAAGACTGAAAATACAACTATTATTGCGAAAACCATGGAGCTATTATCGAGGGGAGATGACATCGTACCAAGTAACGTCCTACCAAACGGCAACCCTGCAGACCTTGTTTGTGCCCAAGGTACAGGGTGGTTATAAATTAACAGGAGGTGTTTGGAGCCCTCTAGCTCGCGAACTACTGGGCGAAACATTGCCAAACTTCGTGAGCATGAATATTAGACCACGGGATTTTGATTTCTGGAATAAACAAAAATTAGCTTGAAAAATCACCACCAGGTGGAAATTTGGCGCTGTTAAAGTGTATTATTCTGATTATCGAAGAATTAATTGCTACTGACAAAATATGCATCCATTTTATTTGCAAAAATGACTTTTTTGTCACAAATGTGGTTCGATATGATCGCCATTGTAAAGTTGTAAGAGTTGTATACGATGCACAACATTTTCTACGGCAGCTAGTAACATATCAGAATGGATTTCTCTAACTTTTAAAATTATCATATCTTTAAAACTTGCGATATCAGAAATGTTTCTTTGATAGCATCAAAGCATTGTTCTCTAATAGCATTTGCAAATTCGTCAACTTGTAGCTGATTAACCTTTTCTCAACTGCTTCACTCGCCGAAATTCTCGAAGAGTAACATTGGCATTTTCATCACGCTGATAGTAGAGCTTCACTAAGCGCGGTCCTGCATAGTTAAAAGCCATCAAGAGGCAACTGCACTCAGAATGATGAGAATGCTCCCAGTCAGTCATTTTATACAGATGATCGCTAAACGCAAAGCGTTTATGCGAATTATTGCATTCTATTTGGTTAAATAGACAGCTATTTTATTCGTGGTGATTTTTTTTTTTTAATAGAAAATTCTACGGCGATCATATTAAACCTCATTTGCAAAGAACAATCATTTTTGCTTGGCGAAATTGATTTATACAGCATCTTTCCAAGTTTAATTCGCGATATTCAGTGTAATACACTTTTACAGCGCCAAATTTCCCCCCTGGTGGTGATTTTTCAAACCAATTTTTTTTATTCCAGAAATCAAAATCCCATGGTCTAATATGCACGCTTACGAAATTTGGCGATGTTTCGCCCAGTAGTTCGCGAGCTAGAGGGCTCCAAACACCTCCTGTTATTTTATAACCACCCTGTATATAGAAAGGAGTGGTAGGTCAGAGATCCCCGGCAACCCTGTCTCCTAACGAGTTCGGGGAACTGTGACGTAGGCTGGTCCCCTTCTGCTGGTTCCTCGGGACTAGATATGAGTGTTTTTACTTAAATAGCATCCTTTTTTTCGTCGCGCGAAGATAGAAAATAATGCATTTCGATCTTGTTCTTCCCAGTGAAAACTTGTTATCTCTCATTCTCTTTTAAAATTCATTGCTCTTTTTAAAAAAAAAATGTTATTTTGCGCTATAGCTAATTGTAAAAATGGAAATAAAGCCTAAGATGTGATGTTCCATCGGTTTCCGAAAAACTATGATTTTTAAACGCAATTGGTGAACATTTGCCGGCGGCAAGATAAGTTTTTACTTGACAATGAAACATTTTGCAGATAATGCTTACGTTAGAGACCTAAGTGACTTCCTAAGTCTGAGAGGTAGAGATCTAAAAGCGGGTTTAATATGTTATTAATAGGCTCAACACTTCCTCCTCCGGTAAATATTAATATATCTGTGGCAAATGGAGCTAAGATTTTAAGTGCTAAACTTTTCTTTGACTGGTCCCAAAATGTAGAATTAAATAAGAAACAAAGCGTTGATGATGACAATGATGACCTGAAACCTTGAAAAAATCCCCGGTTCCAAAGGGTTCCAGTGAAAATTTCAACCCCGTCCTCTAAACTAGACAAGACTTATGGTACAACATATGTACCGCCCGGTTCCTAAATTTTAAATTTATCAGAATCCAATTCTTCAATGTCAAATGGCTGGGTTGAAACACTTTCTAGAGGCGGATTGTTGGTCCCAACAAAGAACTGGGTAGAAATGGATAAAAGTTTTGAGATATCGTGGATATGCGATATGCGTGGAAAAAACACATTTCCAGAGTCAAAAATGTTATTTTAAAACTTTAAACTAGGGATGCAACGAATAGTGATTTGTCCGCATACCGAATATTCGGCTATTCGGTCGCTGAATAGTTAACTTGTTTTTGTTAATAAGCAAAGCACAGGTTGCATTTAAAGCATAATTTTGCATGATTAAGAGTTCAATATATATTATTAAAGATTTAAAAAAATAATTTGAAGTTATTTTTTTTAATAGTAACATTAGTTCAAACTTCAAAAATATTCTGCCATATTCGACCAAAAAAGCATATGTCTATCATACTACTCCATTTTTATACATATTTCATTTCGAGAAAGAAAGAACTGGCTTTTGTTTCGTGTATGATTTATGATATTTTATCAATTTAAATCTTTTATGTATTAGAATCAGTTTCACAAAATAAAATAAGTATACCAACCCTTGCAATATGCCAGAAAAGTATTTTGATTTTCTACTTTATCCTATGATATTGTATCGATTTATTTATGTGTTAAGATGGTCAAGATTTATTGTACACGCAGTTGCAACATTAACATGTAGTTACAACATTAACACGCAATTACAACAAATAAAATTAGTGAACACCCTCAGAAAAGGCATAGCATCACAGTATAACAAGATTTCATTTAAACTGCCCGTTAAACACAATAAGAATGACTAAAAATGTATAAAACTTTCAAAGTGCGAACTTCTAATTCCTTTTTTGCACTCTATTCGGTAAAGGCCGAATAGTACAATAGGTATTCGGCAGACGGGCCAAATAGGCCGAATATTCGTTGCATCACTATCGAACCATGCTCGAAGATAAATTTCCCCTACTGGATAAGAAACTCCTTCGGAGTTATTCAAGAGCTCGAACATTTTTTCGTATGAAGTATTTGAATAAAAAAACAGTTCATGCACTGAAAAGAAAAATTCATCTCATTCCCTAGAGTGAAAACAAATAAAGCAATTTTTGAGTGCCTAATCCCAAATTTTCAAGTAAGAATTATTTTCTTTCTTCCTTTTTAAAAAAAATAATTAATGGTACAGGTTTTCATTTAAAATCTATAATGATATTTGTGCCTTGTGATTATCACCAACTTTTTAAACCGCATAAACTGCATCATTTGTTCAAAAAAACTAAAAAATGCATGTCTAAGAGAGAAATTATCACGCTACGCAGTGAGTTGCTTCAAGTCGAATGGGGACCGATCTACGTCACAGGTCCCTCCACGCGGAGACCGCCCGCTGTTTGTTTACAATCTCTGACCTACCTCTCCTCTCTATACCTTGATGCCATCTCCCCTCGTGTGCGAAAACAAAAATGAGTAACGTAAAAAGGGGACTTTTACTTAAAGCCTGAATTTTAAACTATTATTGCGATAAAGTCAAAATATCGCTAAAAACAAAGTCATGAAGTTAAATGATTTAATTTAACAAATATTTTTAAATATTAGTATTATTTTTTAAAAGTATTTATAAAAATTTTTATGTTCAGTCGAAGCATTTGATACATTGAGATGAATTCGTATAATGTATTTCGACACTTTACTTCACTTACGCTTGTATGCTCGTATGTGTTGAAAAGATGTACTAATTGCGATTTAAAATTCTAATATTTTTAAATTCCTGAAACACAACATCTTAATCTGCCCGAATGCTTTTAATATTTGGCTCTCGAATCTTTTTGCCATCTATTTCGGAGGCTAAGCTAAACCAGAAATTTAAAGCAAAATGCACGCGCGAGTGAGATTAAGTGTCATTTGATTGGTCAATCGTTTTTCCTTCTCGATACGCGGTAAAAGGAGCGAAAGTTCTCGCTTGGGCACATTTAGGGCTTTCAGAGTAGTACAAAATTTGACAAGCGACTACTTTTTCGACGATTCTTGCTTGTCGTGAGGGAGTAATAGAGGTCACTGGAAGTTCCAGGAAGTTACAGAGTAGGGCCATGGCCTCATCCACGTAATCTAGCGCAGCTGGCCATGGCATTTGAGTCGGAATTTCTCAACATCAAAGTGAACACCTTCAGATACCTAATTGACTCTTTTCCTGCACGTCTCGCAGCAGTCCGTTCTGAGAAGAGTGGTTATTCTGACTTTTGACAGGTGGTCACATTAATGTGACTGAACTGTGTAAAAAGGTTAGTCTGCTATAAATTGTTTTAGTAAGTTGCACTTTTTTCAATTCCTTCTTGCATTAAAAAAGAAAAATAATAGTAGAAATAAAGTTTTTTTCATTTACTTCTTTTTATTTGTATTTAAGATTCAAATAAAATGGAGGCAGGCCAGTCAATTGTGAGCTCAGGGTCAATTGCGCATCCTTCCCCCAGGGTTTGAAAAATTAATGTACTTACACATAAGTGAGGATGTTTTTCTGTTTTTAGACATAATTTACATCGACTATCTCCCACCCTCTCGGAAAACGTTCAAAATGACGAGCTGCAAGGGGCTGTCAGAATTCTAAAGTCAGGCCCCGCATTTACTAAAACCGGCCCTGTCAGTCCTACTTAGTTAATTTATAGTAACTTAAAATTAAGGACTTTTTAGGTAAATCTAAAAGTTTTAAAGAATTTAAAAGAAATCATTTTTTTTTTGGAAAAATTAAATAAATAAAATAATATCTCTGCTCTGCCGAATGTTGTTTTCATCAGGTTGGAGGTTGTGCGTTTACGAAGAGTGTTGATTAAACTCTAAGTAACCTTAATAATAATAAAAAAGAAATGGTTTTTCACGATCAGCAAATAATTTTGTTTTGGATGCAGAATAAAAAAATAGTGAGGAAATATGAAAGCAGTTTTAAGAAGTGAAGTTTTCAAGGAGTTAATTTATGTAAGAAGGTATAAACAGATAGTGAAATGAGAAGGGGATAAATGAAAAAGGATTTGCGATCACGCGTTGATTTTTCTATAAACAAATTACTCTTTCAAGGCTCTTACACGCGTCATTGGGACTGTCAGATAACTTCAACTATAAGAAGAGACCTAAAACCTGGCTCCATCTATCAACAAAATATGCAAGTAAAATGCTCAAATTATCAATACTCATTCAAGAAAGATGAAGCACGTTAAAAACGCTTTCTCTTTTCATAAATCGCAGCTTTGTTTCTATTTGAAAACTGTCGCGTACGCGTACGAAATTATACAACTCAACTCCAGTGTTTATGTTCCTAAGAAACAACTTCTACTTTCACTGTACATAAGATGTAAAAATTAAAATGGTTGTGTTTTTCTAAGTTCTCCTTTTTATTCCTGTTTGAGAGTGTGAATGTCTTTGAAATTATGTTTTTCTGCATATATTCACTTGCGATAAAGGTCCTATCTTATTTTACGAGTCAAAAGAATCTAATGAATCAGCGATTAAGTAGTTTTTTTAGCGACGCAATTTATTTTGCTTTTGTATTACGGAATTGCTGATGCAACATAACTAGTGGCGTCCCGTGATAGGACTTGTATAATTCGATGTGGACAATTTTGTGAGAAAAAGGCAAGTGAATTTTGAGTTTGAGTATTAATTTAAGTGATTTATTGTACTTTGAATTTGTGTAAGATAAAAATGGAAACTTTTAAAAGAAAAAGAACTGTTGCACGTTCTGCATTTACTCGTTTATGTAACCTTATTAATGAGGAAATTTCGAAAGAAGGAGCCAATTTAACGGACAATTTGGATTTATTGGCCGATTTTGACCTTCTTGGCGAAAAGTATAACGAACTTTGTGCACTAAATGAGGAAATTATGAATTTGATGTTGCTTGAAACAGAAACGAAACCAGAAGATTTGGATGCTGAAACTTTAACTGTAGATGAATATAACAAGAAATTTAAACGAATCAGCATTATTTTTAAGAACAAAAGTATTTACTATGGAGAAAATGATGACTGTAGTTCTGTTCAAAGTGTACCTAAAAGAAAATTTAAGTTACCGTTACTGGAATTAAAAAAGTTTGGTGGTGACGTCAAAGACTGGTTGCCATTTTGGGGTCAGTTTAGTAAAATTGATAGTGACCCAAACATTGACGAAGCTGATAAACTTCAGTATTTGATACAAGCTACATTGCCTTCTACTAGAGCTAGAGAATTAGTTGAGAGTTTTCCACCTTCTAAAGAAAACTATCACAAAGCAATAGACTCTTTAAAATCACGATTTGGACGAGATGACCTACTTGTTGAATTCTATGTTCGAGAACTTTTGAAATTAACCATTTCTATGAACTCTAAGGATCAGAAAGTAAAACTTCCTACTTTGTACGATCGGATTGAGACACAGCTTAGAGCTTTAGAAAGTTTAGGGGTAACAACTGAAAAGTATGCGGCTATGCTCTTCCCGTTAGTTGAATCTTGTTTATCTGAGGAAGTTCTCAGAGCATGGCAAAGAAATAATAGTTACAGAGATGAAAAAAAGGAATCTCGACTTGAAAATTTAATGCAATTTCTGAAAAACGAAGTAGAAGGAGAAGAACGAATCAATCTGGCTATGAAAGGGTTTTCTGTTAAAGACGGTTCTAAGACTTACTCATTGAAAAAGCCCATGCACACTGCTGCCGGACTTTTTGCTGGAAGTCAAAGCTCTATCAACTGTGCTTTTTGCAACGAAAAGAGCCATGAAAGTAAAAATTGCAAACTTGCTTTGAATTTAGATTTGCCAGAAAAAACAAGCTTGCTGTCCAAGAAAAAATGTTGTTATCGATGTCTCAAGACTGGACACATGGTAAGGCAGTGTTTAAGTAAAATTAAATGTTCTCAGTGTCAAAGAAAACATTATAATGTTATGTGTCCTGAAATGAAGCAGTCTGAATACACTGGTTCGAGTAAAATAGTCGACAAAGCTTTAGAAAATTCAAAAGAAAACTTTAACACCTTGGCGAATCCAACATGTTCACCTAGTGTTCTTCTGCAAACTTTAGTGGTACATCTTTATGGGAATGATGGAGATTTTCCTGTGAGAGCGTTAATTGACACAGGCAGTCAAAAATCATACATAACTAAAGAAGCTGTTTCTAAAATGCGTTATGAACCAATTCGAACTGAAGATATGATTCACAATCTTTTTGGTGGTATAGAGAATAAACAGGAACATCATTTGTACAAAGTATATGCGAGCAGTTTCCAAAAGGATTATCACTGTTCTTTTGAAGCTTATGACCAAGAGAAAATATGTATTGATATACCAACAGCGATTTCAGGCCCTTGGACCCATGAGATTGAAAAGGAAGGAATATTTCTCAGCGATAAAGAAGCCTGCCTCTATGGTTCTAAATCCTCAGTGCATTTGTTGATAAGTGCTGATATAGCCGGTAAGCTTTTTACTGGAAAAATCGTGAAATTAGCTTGCGGGTTAGTGGCAATGGAGACGCTACTCGGATGGACTCTTATGGGAAAATTAGAAAATGAAGTGAAAGATGACAGCTACATGACAGTACTGTCTTTGCATGTGAACGACAAAAGCATTAGTGATCTTTGGAGTTTGGACACTATTGGAATATTGGATCCTGCAGATAAGCAAAGTCAAAGGGAAATTGAGAAGGAAACCGAAAAGCTTTTTTTGGATTCTGTTAAACAAGATGAAGATGGTAGATATGTTGTTTCACTACCATGGTTGCAAGATCACCCCGTTCTACCTTTAAACAAAGGTCTTTCTGAGAAAAGATTGAAAAATACAGTTGATAGAATCAAAAATCTTGGAATCCTAAAAGACTATGAAACTGTCTTTGAAGACTGGAAAAAGGAAGGTATAATTGAAGAAATAAGTAGTGAAGACCTAAAGGGATCAAAATGTCATTATCTTCCTCATCGGCCTGTCATAAAAGCCAATTCAACAACTAAGATCAGACCAGTCTTCGATGGTTCTGCAAAATTCAAGGGAAGTCCATCCATAAATGACTGCTTAGTAACAGGTCCAAACCTTGTGGAACTTATTCCATCCATCATAAATAGGTTTCGTATTGGGAAATATGGTGTTATCGCCGATATACGCAAAGCTTTTCTACAGATTCGGCTGAATGATAGTGACAAGGATTATCTGCGATTTCTTTGGTGGCAAGATGGAGATCCAAATCTTGTAAAAATCTACAGACATTGCCGTGTAGTTTTTGGGATTAAATCAAGTCCATTCCTTTTAGGAGCGACATTGTGTCACCTCTTAGACAGAGCTCCTGATTGCTATAAGGTAACTGCTGGACATTTAAAGAAATGTATGTATGTTGACAACTGTGTGGCTAGTGTTGAAAGCGAGGCTGACTTGACAAAGTTTATACATGAATCCAAAGAAGTCATGGCTCTCGGAAAGTTTGATTTACGTGGCTGGCATCACAACCTTTTTGAGTCATCAGGAGACATTTGTAATAAATCCCAAGATGTTTCTCCCTCCTTACAAGATGTTCCAGTTCTTGGTCTTCTTTGGAACATTGAAAGAGACACATTAAAAATTGATATCAGAGATGACACGCAGAGACAATCTGTAAAAGTAACAAAGAGATATATTCTCTCAAAATGTCACAAAATATTCGACCCTATTGGAATTACAGCTCCCATAACTTTAATTCCAAAGATATTGCTCCAAGAAACGTGGAAGATTAAAGCTAATTGGGATGATATTCTTCCAGAAGAAATTGTGCATAAATTTGAAAAATGGGACAGACAGTTACATCAGTTAAACAAACTAGAAATACCAAGATGGATTCAATGTAATATGAACTCAGAGCATAGTTTGCATGTGTTTTGTGACGCTAGTCAACAAGCCTATGCTACTTGCATTTTCTTAAGATCTGTGAACCCACATGAAGTTTCTTGTCATTTAGTAGCAGCAGGATCACAAATAGCGCCTCTTAAAAATATTTCCATTTCCAGATTGGAGTTATTGGGTTGTTGTATTGGCGTGAGACTTGCCAAAACTGTTTGCACTGATTTAGAAGAGCTTGGTAATATACCTGTTTATTACTGGTCAGATTCGATGAACTGTTTGTACTGGATTAAAAATGATGATCAATGGGCAACGTTTGTGATGAATCGAGTAAGGGAAATTAGATCAGGCAGTGATCCTCATAGTTGGAATTACGTACCTGGAAATTTAAACCCAGCCGACTTACCTTCACGAGGCTGTTCAGTTAGCACACTGATAGCTCGAAGATGGTGGGAAGGTCCGGCCTGGTTAAAAGAGGAAGAAAAAATGTGGCCAAAATCTAATTTATTTCCTGACAAGAATATCGTAAATGCGGAAAAGAAAAAATCCGTTGTCGCCTCTCTATTTGTGTCAAATTACATTAGAGAATTCTTAGTGAGATTTTCATCGTTTGAGAAGTTGATAAGAATTACTGCATGGATGATCAGGTTTTGTAGAAATAGTAGACTTGCAAAAGTTTGTCGTGTAACAGGTGTGCTGACTCCTAACGAGCTTGAAGAAGCAGAAACAAAAATCCTGCTGATTGTTCAAAAGACATCATTTGTTTCCAGTAAGAACGAAGGACTAAAAAATATCCAATATGTTGTTGACCAAAATGGATTATTAAGAATAAAAACCCGATTAGCATTTCGAGAAGATACTCAAGATTTCAAGTTTCCAATAATTCTTCCTTCAGATCATCCTGTTGTTACAAGTTTAATTATGTCTAAACATAAAAAACTTTTGCACTGTGGTATTCAGACGCTAATTGCAAATCTGAGAGAAAAATATTGGATTCTAAAGTCCCGGAAAACGATTAGAAAAGTTCTACGCAAATGTGTTATTTGCAAAAGATTCAATGCCAGACACAGTGAAGTAATGTTTGCACCTCTTCCTGAGGATCGAATTAAGGATGCTTCTTGTTTTGAAGTCACTGGAATAGATCTGGCTGGACCAGTCTTTCTGAAAGATGGAAGCAAATCATGGATAGTGTTATTTACATGCGCAGTATTCCGGGCTGTGCATCTGGAACTTGTCTCTTCTATGTCCACTGATAAATTTTTACTTGCACTCAGAAGATTTATAGCTCGACGAGGGAGACCGGCTATCATTTATACAGATAACGGTAAAAACTTTGTAGGAACCGAACATTTTCTAAGAAAGGTAGACTGGGATCAAGTTGTTACTAATGGAGCTGAAAATAGAATCATTTGGAAATTTATACCGCCTTCTTCTCCCTGGTGGGGAGGATGGTGGGAGCGTCTTATCGCTCTTGTAAAAGATCTTCTTAAAAGAGTATTGCGGAAAGCAAGTTTAAGGTATGAAGAGTTAAATTCCTTATTGTGTGAATGTGAAAACATTGTTAACTCTAGGCCCATCACATACGTGTCAGATGACGATGAACTCGAACCATTAACACCGTCTATGTTTATGAGAGACTTAGTTCAAGGAGGTGTACCTGATTTTGATAATTTGGAATCTACCAGTCTTCAAAAAAGACATATGTATAGATTGAAACTTCGTGAAGATCTACGTAAACGCTTTAGGCTGGAGTATTTAGGTCATCTAAGACAAAATACAAACAAAATTAGAAAGGCTGACGGTATTAAGGTGGGAGAAATAGTTCTGATTGAAAATAAAAATTTAAAAAGACTCTATTGGTCTTTAGGCAGAGTTACCGAGACTTTTCCTGGTAAAGATGGCATTACACGTCTGGTGAAAGTGAAAACAGCTACTGGTGAAAAATTACGTCCGGTGCAAAGTCTGTATTCACTCGAAATAAATGCAGTTTCTTCAGAACCTTTTCGACATCGAACATCAAAGCGTACAAGAAAACTTTCTCCATCTACGGGAAAAAATCTAAGAAGCAAGACTGCTGATCCTGTCAAATCTAAAGTCGATCACCAACCTTTACTGAACCTGAAAACCAGATTGTGACGAGAGATTAAAACTGTCAAGAGACTTAATCTTTAATTTCGTAATTTAGTTTTGAATTTTCAAATTCAAAAGGTGGGAGTGTCGCGTACGCTTACGAAATTATACAACTCAACTCCAGTGTTTATGTTCCTAAGAAACAACTTCTACTTTCACTGTACATAAGATGTAAAAAATTAAATGGTTGTGTTTTTCTAAGTTCTCCTTTTTATTCCTGTTTGAGAGTGTGAATGTCTTTGAAATTATGTTTTTCTGCATATATTCACTTGCGATAAAGGTCCTATCTTATTTTACGAGTCAAAAGAATCTGATGAATCAGCGATTAAGTAGTTTTAGCGACGCAATTTAATTTGCCTTTGTATTACGGAATTGCTGATGCAACAAAATGCAATTAAACTGATACGGAGAATGCGAAAAGTTAAAACAAACAAACCTTAGAATTAATTTCTTCCACAAGAAAATTGAAACAAACGTTGCAGAAGATCGAATTCTTCATTGATAAAAAGTCACTGACGTTTATTTAGTTCAAATTTACGTTTACAAAACGACATTCAGAAACCTTTTTCTGCTTATGATTTTTGTGAATGTTTAGAAAAGGTCTAAAAATAAGCATTTACGTTTCAGAAAAAAAACTGACGTTTTTAAAACGACATTTTTCAAAGAAAACGTTTTTTGATTTTGTAAACTTTTTAAAAACGTTTACTCAACGTACCTTTGCTGCTGGGGGAATTCTCACCCGCCGCCAGAGGACGCTAGCTCAAACGCTCCCTATCTCCTACGGGAATCAATGTAAGTGATACTGAATCTGTCATCTTTTTAAATGCTGCTATGGGGAAGAAAAAAAATTTTTTCAACTGGATTTTGGTGTAAATCTTCGATTGACATTATGAATTAAATATGATTTTCATCCCACGAAAATAGGTGCCGTATTCTTTGAGAAATAGGTTTAATCGAATGCACTTACCAACTTGCCAAATCTAACAGAATCTGTCATTTTTTAAAGGCTGCTGTTGGCCAGAAGATTTTTTTTAAATTGGAATTTTGCTCAAACCATCGATTAACATTATGAACTAAATATATTTAATGAATATATTTAAACTAATAATTATTTTGTCTACTAAATATAATTAATTGATAACAAAATTAAATACTGACATAATTAATTTTTTGCCTCATGCTTAATTTATCAACAATTTAGAGAACTGATTCTCAGCAAAAATTATATCGTACAATGCAAAGAAAATGTCACATACAGTCGCATATATGTCAAATTTGGCAAGTAGCTAGATGCCGTCGATTAAACATCTTTCTTAAAAAATACGGCAAAATTTCAGTGGGATCAAAGTCATATTTAGTTCATAATGTTAATCGATGGTTTACACCAAAATCCAGTTGAAAAAAAATTTTTCTTTCCCATAGCAGCATTTAAAAAGATGACAGATTCAGTATCATTTACATTGATTCCCGTAGGAGATAGGGAGCGTTTGAGCTAGCGTCCTCTGGCGGCGGGTGAGAATTCGTTGCCACTTTCAAACTATCGCATCCGTAGAACATTTCTCTCCTTCTTTCTACTCCGTGAGTAGAGCATTGCACCTCGTAGGCTACAGATAAGCAGTGACCAGTGATGGTATATGAAGCAGAATTCCCACATGCATGGCTTGTTAATTATAGCAACCCTAAATGTCCTAAGCATAATAGATAGATTTTTTTTCACTTAACCAAAATTCCTAAATGCATCAAAATCGTCCACATTTTTTTGCTGAAAGTAGGATGCTGCACCAAAATGAGTGGATAACGTTTTCCCCGTCGGATATTGCACTTGATTGTCCCCAAAACGAGTAGGTAGAAAAATTCTCCTTTCTTATTGGATAAAAGGATAACACGAGGCTGTTTTTGCAACGTTATTGCTTTTTTGGCATTATATTTCATTTGTTAGAAATAAATTTATTTTTGCTATCATAGTACGACTCATCATACGATATTATTAATTGAAATTTGCAATAGTTGGCTAACAAATTTCTATGTTTTTTTCTGGTGGAATTTGAACTAAAATTTCATTTTTAGGGAAAGTATTTGACATTGGCGTAATGCACTAACGATGAACAATAATTTGTACTTTAGGGGAGGTGGTTAAATTAATAACTAAATTTAAAAACTAAAAGTCAAGCCATTGCAAATAACAAGATCTAAAACAATTCCTTTTTTTTCTCCTTGTGAAATATCAATGAAAAGCCACTTTTTATTTTGTAATTGTAATAAAATTGAAAAATTTTAGTTTATTTGAAATAAAAAGATTATTAGTAGAAAAACTGATGTCTCAAATCCCAATGTTTCGTTTTTATAGAATAAAAAGGATTTTAAAAAATCCATTTTGCACGAAATAAAAAAATCTTCACATGTCCAATAAAACGATGTATTTTTATCGGAATGTATTACGAATGTAAGCATCGTGTTTCGGAAAGTCGTATAGAAAGTGTTTTGGTTATGCGGAGAAAAAATAGGGCATGTGTGTTCTGTGTTGGTATTGTGTTGAGACAGCTGAGAGAATTTGACAGTGAGAGAAGTTAGTCACTCACGCTTGAAGCATGTTAGTATAATTTCTATATTTGCTATAGAGTTTACTCATTCCGTTTTTGTAAGCATGTAATCGATTAAAACTAAAATTTATTTATCAGTGAAAGTCGTGATACGCGTCCATTTTTTGTTTAGATCTTTATTACTGAATGAATTACATTTCCAATTGCGTTTTTTCTTTGTTCAACGCCTAAGTAAATTATCATTATGTGTGTTGAAAAAAAGCTGAGTGAAACGTGCATTTAAAGTAACCTTGACAAAAGAGACCTTGTCTGGAGAAACTACTGCTAAATCTATAGGAACGAAAAACAGACCTCATGGTGAAATAAGTTATCATAAATCGTTGATTGCTCTGGTAATTGCAAACGATTCCACAATTCTAGTTTTGTATTAAGCTCATTTCTTCTGACTTCAATCTTTTACCAAGTTCGACTTGTAGTGTGCACACTGTGCATCACATATTTTTTTTCCTTCTCAACGTTAAACAAATACATTTGTTTCTAAACAATTGATTTAAAATTGATCTGGACTTATTTTCGTCCAGCTATGAAAAGATATGAAGTCTTCTATGAAATACCCCAACAGTAAGACGGAAAAAAAATGCATATCAGCGGATAATTTATTTTTGACACATGAATCTGTTGAACTATAAGCAACCAAATTTTGATCAAGATCAATTCAAAATAATGTGTAAAGTAACTTTTCATGAATTGGATTCAAATGGCAAATACTTCATTATTTTTTGAGAATTGATCAGGAGAATGTCAAACTTTTCTTACACTCATCATTTAATTTTGATCTAAAAATATTTGCTACATTTAATGAATGGCCCAAAAATAGGTTCTTTAAATTTTTATTATTTACCTAAAAGATTTTTTATTCCTTCATTAAGTTGAATTATTTCCCAAGAAAATATTAGGGAAAGCTTTAGCAGATTGGTCTGCTTTTCAACTTTATTTATTATTTTTTTATCTGATCAGAAAATTAAAAGTATCAGTTTGTTTTACTACCATAAGTTTCGCCGAATATTTCTCATCATCCTCACCTTATTTTTTTAAAACTGTTCAATTCATTAACTTTTTAAATTATTTTTTTTACAGAACTTTGTATCATGGACCAATCTCCTCCTATGGCCGAAGTACGTTAGTCCTCCCCATTTGGGAACATTGGACTTCATTACGGCAACAACTTCCGTTTGAATTTTAGTGATATGTTATCTAATGGTTCTTTCTTAATTCTAAAGATCAAACATATTTGATTAATCTTAATTGATGAGACATCTTTAATTAAAATTACTGTGTAGGAAACTTTAATGAGCTGCAAATTCTGTTTGTTGTAGAATTTTGTTGTAATAAATTTCAAGCAATTTAATGAAAATTAGATCAGGAATGAAAATTTATTTGAAGAAACGGATGTTTTTGGTATTGGTATGGGAAGCAGGGTTGTGTTGGCTTCTCATTTTTTATCTCATTAAAAATTACATGATCAGTTTAATTTTATACAATGAGTTTTATTAAATATTTTTCATCATCCGAGATATTTTGAAAATGATCAATTCAAAAATTTTTTACATTAATTTTTTAGCACAGGGTATGTTGGTCTACATTACGAAAACCACTTTTATCCTAATAATTTTAATGATAAATTTGATCATATCAGTGATAAATATTGCAACCAACTTGTGTTCATTTGTGTTTAGCATGAAAAAACAAAGTTTATAGACGGGTCAATCTAAAAAGAAATTAGGTTCGTTATCGGACTCTTCACAAAATTCAGAAACTCAAAAATTGACCCTTCACAAAAATTTGAGATTCAAAAACGATTGGTAATATTTTTAGCCGTAATTCTTTTCACAAAACTACCCATTACTTTTCACAAAATTACTCACTATTTTTCACAAAATTCTGAAAACGTAACCTGGATAAAAAATCCTGGATTGACCATTGATAGATCAATATAACATATTGAAATAATAAATTGACCAACTTCTACTTTTGCCATTTAAATGCCCAAACCATCAACATTTTATCAAGAATCGGAACAACTGCGTCATCATCAATTTTGTTTTTATTTTTGCTATTACTGCTATTTTATTGTTCTACTTCTAAAAGTTTTTGTTTTTGGTGGCTTTTCTAAAGGTGGACCAACCTATCCCTAATTTTTGGCCTGAAAAAAATATTGTTTTCCTTATAGCAAAAAATACACTAACTATAATTATGAACTGAAAGAACTTTTTTATGAAGGAATATTAATTTATTATTCTATTCTTAATGAGAACTATTTAAAAAAAAAAAGTTGCAGACTCTGATGAAAATTACTCAGCACTGAAAAATTATCAATAAAATTTATTTCTGAAATAAAATTTGTTCAATATAGCTGTATCATGTGGTTTTACTATAGGATATGTAAGATTATAAATGATTTTTTTGGAATAGATTAAAATAAAAAATGTTAGTACAGTAAAAGCTCGACTATCCGGAACGCTCGGGAAACGTCGAATTCCGGGTACGCGAATTTTCCGGATAGATGAGCGCGCGTTAATTCCGGTTCATTTTCGCCCCTTTAGCTAATGTAAAGATGTTTTAAAATAGTGTTTTATCTGGAATTTTGAAATTTAACAACGGCTTGTCCGATATTCCCTTCAATTACTTAAAAATGTCACGTTTTTGCAGATTTTTGAAAAAGTACGAATTTACCCAAAAATTTCCAACAATATATATGTTTCCTACGTAAAAACGCAAATACTTGTATATAGCCCAAGTAATTTAGTGAAAAAACGAGGTTCAAAGTCGGAAAATCAACTTACATGCGCAATCTATAACTTTAATCGATCTATAACGCGACAACAGTAAAGTTGGACTGTGCAAAAGTGATAAAAAGAAAGTCAGCCCCCGGCCCTGAAACCCCCCACCCTTTCTTGGAATCCCTTCCTTCTTCTACTTTGGATTCGCCGCTTCTGCGCCAACCGGAGATAACCGGAATCAGGTGCGGTCTTTAAAAGGGGGGAAGTCATTGCGCTCTACTTTAGTAATATACAATCGGGGGGGAAAAAAAACTTTTTTGTTGATTTTGAAAATCGAGACCCTCCGACGAAATTTCAGGTTACTTGAGCGTTAAGGATACTTGAATGCCGGATAGATGAGCTTTTACTGTAGTATTAAAATTATTGAAACTGTTTGAACCTCCTCCATGGTCCAATGAGCCCCACCTCCCTCGAACTTGATTTCACTTTAGTAATAAGTAATCACTTAGCTGTGGCGAGTCTAGGAGTAAGCAGACAAAGCAACTGTATGGGGCCTGCAAGTTCGATTAGCATTAGAAACTAAGCAAACAATTTTTTTGTGCATTCATGGACTCGAATTATGTAAATACCATTTGTTGTCTCTTGGATTCCAAAGCTTTTATTTACTGATGCTCCTATTTTTTATGAAAGTGAATATTATAATTCACAAGTTGAGTTTTTCCATTTTTAGTTTTTATATTTTTATCTCCTGGAGCAAATGACATGATTCAGTCGTTTATCATTCTTGTTGTTTTTCATGATGACATGATTCAGTTGTTTAAATTTATCAAAATGAAATATGTTAAGGGGTTAGCAGGACAAGGGTTTATTGTTTGAAGCTGTTTAAATAAATCTCAGGCTAACCTGGAAATTTGGAAAAATTACTATTTCAGCAGGGTAGTGGGAACTTGGAACAGTATATTGGAAGATGCAGTAAGGAGCAAGGGAGTAGATAGCTTTAATAAGGCCATTGATCTTCTTTGGGTACCAGGGTTGAAAGATTTAAGGACTGTATTTAGTCTTAATTCATGATCAGACCATGTAAAATAAGTGCAAAGTGTATAAGTATTTAAATCTTAATGTTTGTTAAAAGAGTTTCACTAAAATCGGGAAAATTATGTTTCCTTGTGTTTTTTATTAAACTCTTTAAGTGTTATGTGTTCCACTTTATGATGCCTTAATAATTTTATTTTGCCCTCCAAGTAATAAAGTTAGATATTTTGCAATCAACTTGAGTTGAACCATTAAGTTTTTAATGTTATTGGTATTTTTTTCCAAAATTTTGGACAGTAAATTCACACATTAATGTATCTAAAAGCGGAATTTTACACCACAGCAGCTCAAAGAGCTAAAGAATTGTGTGGCAAATATTTTCAAAAATTCTGCCACGCGGGTGAGTCAATTCCCAAACTTTTAACCTCAGATTTTGTACTAAATTTCTTGACTTATACCCAAGTATGTATGATATGGGGCAATTCCATGGTGTCGGACGTAAAAAACGAAGAAATATTTTTTAGTTTTAGTTCCATTTATCAAATATAAACTGAATGGAAATGATTAAGTTGGTATTTAAAATACTCGCTACATCATAATGAATAAAAAATCATGTTAGTTTTTTAAAATAGATCTCTTAAATAGAAATTAAGAAGATTTAAAGAGTTGGTGTCGGACGTAAACGCACAAATAGTAAAATTGGAGATTCACTTAAAATTTACTGAAACTCTGCGAATTGGCTTACCTTTTAATTTCAAAAACAGCTAAGATCGATAGTATACTTATGATTAAAGCATATTTTACAGTTTTTTAATTATATTGTTTTGAATAAAATGAACTTGGAGCTACTTTTACCTTAGTGTCGGACGTAAATTTGCGGTGTCGGACGTAAACTCTTCGAATTGGACCTAAACCGTTATTCTTAAATGCAATGATTACAGTTTTAAATAAGAAAATTAGCTTAAATTTTATTCCTAGGTCACACACATATTATTTTTTAACATTTAAAAGGGTTCATCAAATTTAAACTGCCCCCTTTATCCTTTGGGATCGGAGGACGAATACGTTTATAATGTCCCGTAATTTGTAAAATATTTTGTCCTCAGTTCTTGGCCATTTAAAATAACCTTTAGAACTATGCATAACTGATACTACAATGTAATTCTTTTGGTGATACATCCAAGACAAAGCATGGCATCATGCGTTACCACAACCCAGTCATTGATGTTTACTATATCAATATCTGCAAATTCTTCGATCCCGGAATTATCATATTCTTAATTTGTTATCACGTTGTTCTTAATTTGTTATCACGTGATATGTCACCAATTTGAACTTAATTGTGTCCAACTGATTTGGCAAAATGAGCAGATATGATGTTTGGAATATGGAAAACAGCTTTCCAGTGCTGATGCAAACGCTTTGTTTCTATGTGTATATCTTTTGCTAGAATATACTTTATGTGCATATTTGGATTTAAAAGTGCTGAAACTTGAGAAAATTGCTCCGCTTTTGTCACCGTCATTTTTCCTGCTTTAACGCAGCGCCAAACGATTTTTTTCACAGTGCCTCCTATGGCATCAACCACCATCAACCAGCAAATATGAATATTAATCAGTACACTGATAAAAAGTGTAAGCATCCACTTGTACAAATCCAACTACGAAATCCATGTGTTCTGACTCTTTGCGAAACAGAATACAGGTTGTGTTGTGATGATCTAGCCTTTAAAACTTTAGATGAATACTTAAGAGTTGGGTTGCTGTTCTTTTCAAAGCAATAATATGTATATACACTTTTTATTCAAGAGTTCCTAGAATAACTCAGATGCATTGTAAGTGTCTTAATATAAATGTCTCATGAGGAGAAAAAAAACTTTTAAAGTATTATTCGGAAGGAAAATTTACTATTTAATAAGTAAATTTAAAGTATATGTATGCACAGTAAAGTCAAAATTATTTTTTTTAATCATGCTTCACTTTAACTTCGTAATTAAAGGCAAAATATGGAGAATCACAGTTGTAAACAAGTGTTATATAAGGAATGTAACAGTGTCGGACGTAAACGGTGTCGGACGTAAAAAAATTACACCTAGATTTTAATTAAAAATATTTACTTGTCCCAAAATGTTAATAGGTTACATCAATGAGACCAAATATCTTACTTTGTATACAAAGTTAGATGTATGTAGCTTTAAAATTATTGGCCCAGCATAATTAATCGTACATTTTGGTGTCGGACGTAAAACACTTAATGTGCCCCATGGGAATTCTGTCACAAATCAAAATGAATTATATTCTCACACATTTTTGCAACATCACCTGTTGTACATTGAATATGTAAATAGTTATTCGTCTTAATTCATAATTTTAGTATGTATATTTTGGAAAAAACAGAGCTTCTTTGAGAGTCGTCAAATGTAGTTTGAAAACGCTCTGGATGTTGACCTTAGATTGACCTCTTGTAACTTAGTTAAAACTTAAGTTATCAAAATTTAGACATGAATTTCTAAATATACAACTCTTTACCTTTAAAATGATACCTTGTTTGTTTAGAAATATTAATTTTGAAAATTTGACCATCTGGTTGACCTTATCGTGGAATTGCCCTATGGTGTTTCCATCGCCATTGGCTGCTCAAAATCAAAAATAATCGCCATTGGCATCTGTGCATTGGCTAAAAACTGCCATTGGACCAGTCCTGGTGTGTGCGTGTGTGTGTATGAGTGCATATGAACAAGTCTAGGAGCTGAGTTCCTGTGCAAATTAAACCCTAATATATACTATAACTGGTTATTATTAATAGTTGGATGTTTTACTCTTAGTTTCTATACTATTCAGGTCTAAAATTAACAGATGTTGCAAAATCATTTCTCTTAATTAGTTTTTACATGTTTTAAGGTTTAGTATTTTCAATACATGCATCTGCTACTTATTCTTTGTATGGCTGAAAGTAGCTAAAAATGTTCATTTATAATTATTATTAGCTTTGCTTTGACAGATCTGAAATTATAACTATTATTTAATACATTGAGGCACTGCTAAAAAATTACTGTCCTGCTGAGAAACATTTGTTAGAGATCATCTTATATGTAAGTCTGTAATGTACCCAAAATTGTCTGGTACATATTTATAAAAAGATCGCTGTTTCAGCGGTCAATCCAGAGTGAAATTAGTTCTGTTAATGGACCCTTCACAAGAGTCTAAAATTCAAAAGTAACCCTTCATAAAAATCGAAAATTCAAAAACTGAGCCTTCACAAAAATTTGTGACTCAAAACTGAAAACCTGTAGGTTTGACTTAGTTAACTAAGTCATATGTGCTTTTATCTCATACATTTCTATTGTTTGAATTTCAATTATTAATCGTAAAAACATTTTAATTTTGCTTCTCCGAGATTATGAAACAGACTACCCAGCCTACTTGAAGAGTGCCTTATTTATTAATCTTGAAAATTAATTAGTAATTGTAGCATGTAATGAATGTGATGTAGTAAATAAATACTTTTTGATGTTTGTAAATGTTAACTTATATTCCAATCAGAGGCGGATCCAGAAACTTTTGTAAGGGGTCACAAGTTTTGCTGTGCTAGTTTTATACCTTCTCAGTTAAGTGGAAAGAAAACGAAACAGGAAAAATTTAAACCTACTTTAAAATATCATATGATTATTTCACAGCAAGTAATATTTTATAATATTCTGTTAAATTAACCATTTATTTATTTTGGTGAAAATTTACTATCAGGAAAAATAAAAATTTGCAGTTTATAAATTGTCTACATGTAATAAATATTTGAATTATAAAACATTTTTAATACATAATGCATGGATATAATTTTTGTTTCAAAGAGAGCAAGATTGATAATGGTAGTGCAACTGATAAAATGTGTTTCTCATCACAGGGGGTCAGCTGACTCTTTGACCACCCCCGAATCCAGTCTTGATTCCAATACTATTTTGGTATATTTTTACATATAGTGTTTGATGGATAGGTTTGATGGATAAGTTTTGTCAAGACGGGCCCTCAGATTTTAATAAAATTAATTTTCAAAAAATTGAATAATAGTTTTCCTAAAATTCCGAACTATTTTTCGCAAAATTTTAAAATCTGAACCCAGATAAAATATCCTGGATTGACCCCTGGTTTTAAAGCAGGGGTCTCCAAACTTTTTTGCGAATGGGCTAATTTTTGTAACTTATCTCGAGAAACGCTTCTCCCCAATCCTGCTTTCCAAGATAGAAAGATAGCTCATCCTACGTATTGAGTTTCAGAATCTCAGGTATATTTTTTTTGTTAGAGATAATTGAAATATGCTTTAGCTGCAGTTTTAATTGAGCATTGTGGCATTCGTAGAATTTAAAAACTGGTTTCAAATTTTATATCAAAGCTTTAGATTTCATGTGCATAGTGTGGAATATTTCTCAGCATCAGAACAGACATTCATAAACCGCCGAATTGACAAACGAAAATCATCAAAGTTGCTTAAAATTTGATTTCAAATTTGTTTATTTCAGTAGCCATCAATTTCATTACATTAAAAATTTCCTACTTTTCCATTATCAGTTATTGTTTGAAAAAAAAATAGAGTTTTGCCTGTTAGAAACATTTGTGTAACCTTATTAAATCTCCTATTGATTTAGAAGTGCTCTCCAATATCTTTTCTCTCCAATGCCAAAAGCTATTTAGTCCTCAGCCCCCTTTCTTTCTTTTATATTTAGCACTTTACTATGCTTAATTTATAATGAAAAAATCATAAAAAGTTATGAAGAAATTTTTTAATGTTTGATTAAGACAGAATACAGGAGCTGAACTACTTGATGTCATTGAATATTGTTACAAATCTTGTAAATAGTTGTTGTTTTTCCTGCCTTGCATCCTTTTCACTAGTTTTGGTTTTATCTGTCGACATGTTGCAAAAGTATCTGAAGATATCACTTTTACCATTTGAAAACCGGCCCTGTAACACTTTGTAGTTTTTACTCTTGCCCTACATTTAATAAGCATGAAGACATTTTCCCGCTGAGTCGTAATACCATGGGTTTTTCTTTTTATCACTAGAATTTTCTTGAATGGATTATTTAAGTCATGAATTAATCGGAACACTCCGGGTTTTCTAGAACATTGTAGAAATTTCCTTCCGAGTATAAATAGCTGGCCTTGAACACAGTTAGTTCTTTTCAGATTTGGTGTCTGGAAGACTCGTTTTTATTCGCTCGGGCGAATGGTTGTTTTGCTTTTGTAATTTTCTTAATTACTGTTTTCGTTGGATACGTGGTGCTGAGTTACTGTTGAGAGTACAGTGTGCTGTTTGCTACCTAATTGGTGGACGTTTAGAAATTGTTTCCTGCTCCTATTGTAAATACTTGTAAATAAATTTATAGTTACTTCCTCAAGATTGGAATGGTCATTTAAAGAAAGTTGAAAGTGCTACGGACTCGTTACAATTTTGGCGCCCAACGTGGGGCATCTTCAAGGACTTTCTTGGAATTATCTGTGAACTTGGACTTTTCTTCCTGAGGACTTTTTGACTTTGGAATTTTATGGTGATTACTCGAGCAATGGAGGAACAACTGAAACAACTCCTTGATGCGATCAACGCTGTTAAAAGTGACATGACTGCGAGCATGGCTGAGAATCAAGAGCAAATAAAGAATGATATGGCGACTCTGGCTACTAATCAAGAACAATTAAAGAATGAGCTGGCTACTAATAAAGAACAATTAAAAAATGATCTGGCTACTAATCAAGAACAATTAAAGAGTGATTTAACCGCGAGCATTACTTCAAGTCAAGAAGAAATTAAGAATGATTGAACCGCTAGCATAACTTCAAGTCAAGAAGAAATTAAGAGCGATCTAACGTCAATGAAAAGTTTGGTGGAAAATAAATTTGCCAATATGGAAAATAAAGTGGAGGCTATAGAAGAAAAAGTTGACAGCATTGAGAATCGAATCACCACAGTAGAAAACCATGTGGAAAAGAAAATTAAAGAACTTGAATCAAAGTTATCAGCATCCTGCAACAACTCAAGTGACTGTGTAGCTGCAGATGGAACTTCTCGTCCATCCAGTAAACTGGCCACATTTGACGGGAAGACCCCGTGGAATATTTACAAGAAGCAGTTCCTCATCGTTGCAGAAGCAAACTCCTGGGATTCTTCCACGAAAACCTGTCACCTTGCAGCCTCGCTGAGAGGGGATGCAGCTGACATACTACAGACCTTCCCAGAGGACAAGCACCGTGACTTCGAAGCCTTATCATCGGCCTTGGAGCTTCGCTTTGGCGAAGCATGCCAAAAAGAAATCAGCCTACTCCAGCTGAAATCCCGACTCCAGAGGATTGGAGAGACTTTGCAAGTTTTTGCAGCAGACGTTGAGAGGCTTTCCCATCTAGCCTTCTCGAACTGTCCTTCGGATGTTCGCGATAACCTAGCGCTGAACTACTTCATAGATGGAGTGCGAAGTTCAGAAATTGAAACGGCTCTCCGGATGGCGGACATCAAAGATCTTAAATCCGGTCTGGTCTACGCAATGAAGTTCGATGCTGCACAGCAAACATCTCGCAAGGATCGCCATTCAATCAGGGGCGTGGAAGTGAGTGCCCCGGATTCGAACTCAACTCATCTCTCGGAAATTGATCGACAAATCAAAGAGATCTCGGGGATCCTGAAGAAGACTATCAATGACCAAAGTAGACAACCACTGAAGTGCTGGAAATGTGGTGGTAAAGGCCACGTACGAAGGAATTGCGAAGCTCGCCAAGTGGCGGCTGCAACGGACTGTTTATTTACACATATGTGAATGGATTTCCCTGCGAAATGATTGTGGACATAGGAGCCAACGTTGCCATCATTAGAACTGATGTGGCTTGTCAATTTGGATTCAAGATCTTATGGACGCCGCCATGTGTTACTCTCCAAACTGTGACAGGTGACAAAATTGAGATTGAAGGAAAAGTGAACTTAGAAATAATGTTCCGGAGCGCCACTTACCATCACACGACATTCGTCGCTGACGTTACAGATCCCTTCATTCTCAGACTGGACTTTTTGAGAAAATGTGATTTTTCTATCGACTTTAAAAATAATGAGCTGCACTCGGTGAGGGAAGACGTAGCAATTTTTAATGCCGAAAATAACTTAAAATCCGCTCATCAAATAATAGCCCAAACAGATTTATTGATTCCCTCTAGATCAGAAGTACTAATACCTGGCTCCATCAAAGAAAACAACAGCTTTAAATTTGGCCTCATTGAATATCCTAACCAGAATAATAGCCCAAAAGGCGTACTAGTGGCATCTACGCTTGTGGACCTTTCAAGAAATGCAGTTCCTGTGAGAGTCGCCAACGTAAGTGAAAGACCGAGGAATATTAAGAAAGGAGAAGTGTTGGCAACTTCTACTCCTGTAAACTGCATCATCAGAAGAATTGATTCCTCCGAGACTATGTCTTCTGAGTCCTTGACTTCGAAATTAATTGGGAGTGCACCTTCATCGAAGGATCAAAGATACGCTGCGGAAAAATTGGTGGACAACTTCAAGCAGGTGTTTTCATCTACATCCGAGGATGTGGGTCGCACAAATTTAACGCAGCATAGGATCGACACTGGAGATCATTCCCCTATCAAGCAGCATCCAAGACGACTACCGTTCGCCAAGAAGGAAGAGGTTGAGATCCTCTTGAAAGAGATGCAGGAGAATGACGTCATCGAACCCTCATCCAGTCCTTGGGCATCCCCTATCGTCTTGGTCCGAAAGAAAGACGGCTCCACCAAATTTTGTGTTGATTACCGACGCCTGAATGACATCACCAAGAAGGACAGTTACCCTCTTCTACGGATCGATGACACTCTGGACACCCTTTCCAGACACAAGTGGTTTTCGACCCTGGATTTAAAGAGCGGCTACTGGCAGGTCGAGATACACCCCGACGACCGAGAGAAGACGGTGTTTACAACCAGACAAGGCTTGTGGCAGTTTAAAATGATGCCCTTCGGTCTCTGCAATGCACCAGCCACGTTCGAGCGTCTTATGGAATCAGTGTTACGAGGACTCTCTTTTGAATCCTGTCTTGTCTACTTGGACGACATCATCATCATAGGACGCAGTTTTGAGGAACATTTATCTAATCTTAGGAAGGTGCTGCAAAAGCTTAAGGAAGCCAACCTGAAGTTAAGCCCGTCCAAATGTAATTTGTTCCACCGTGAGATGAACTACCTTGGTCACATTATCTCTTCTGAGAGTGTACGAACAGATCCAGATAAGGTATCCGCAGTCAAGAATTGGAGCCGCCCCAAAAATGTCCATCAGCTGCGAAGTTTCCTGGGGCTCTGCACGTACTACAGGAAGTTTGTGAAGGGTTTTTCCAACATTGCACGACCTATGCATAAGCTGACAGAGAGCAAACAAAAATTTGAATGGTCCAAAGAATGCGAGGATGCATTTCTACAACTGAAAGAGGCTTTAACATCAACGCCTATTCTCTCTTATCCTCAGCCTGAAAAATTCTTCATACTTGACACTGATGCGAGCCACGAGAGCGTTGGAGCTGTTTTTATCTCAAGAAATAGATGGTAACGAACATGTCATCGCCTACTGAAGCAAATGCTTATCCAAGTCGGAGCGAAATTATTGTGTCACGAGAAAGGAATTGCTCGCCATAGTTTAAGCTGTAGAATGTTTCCATCCTTACCTCTATGGCCGTAAATTCTTGCTCCGGACCGATCATGCCTCTTTGACTTGGCTTTTGAATTTCAAGAATCCAGAGGGCCAGGTAGCCATTTGGATACAGCGGCTCCAGGAATATGACATCGAGATTAAGCACCGAAAAGGTTTGTCATACGGTAATGCAAATGCATTATCAAGAAGACCTTGTTCTGAGAACTGCCATTACTGCTCCCGAATAGAGAAACAGTATGGGACGACAATCTCTACTGCCTGTCAAGTTACTGCTACTTCATTATCTTCAGATCCTGATCCATGGAGTGACGACCAAGTAAGAAAAGATCAGCTTTAAGACCCAGACCTAAAGCCCATCATAGAGTTAATGGAAAATGACAGTCGGCGACCTAGTTGGCAAGACGTTTCTATCTACAGTTCTGCAACGAAAAGATACTGGGCTATATGGAAATCTCTCCAGTTGCGGAATGGCGCCCTGTATCGGAAATGGGAATCTGACGATGGTAAAGCATTCAAATTGCAGTTACTCCTTCCCAGATCAAAAATTCCAGACTTTCTAAAGGAATTGCACAGTATTTCGACTGGAGGACATTTTGGTGTCTTGAAAACCCTCTGCAAGGTTCGAGAGCGCTTCTTCTGGAGCAAGGCGAAGGATGACGTGGAGAAGTGGTGCCATTCTTGTGACGCTTGTGCTGCCCGTAAAGGACCGAAGAGAAGAAGCCGCAGGAAGCTAGATTTTTACAACCTCGGAGCTCCTTTCGAACGAATCGGGATCGGCATTCTTGGTCCTCTACCGAAAACTACTGATGGGAACAAATACATCCTCGTTTCCATTGACTATTTCACCAAATGGCCCGAAGCATATTCCATTCCGGATCAAGAAGCTACCACTGTAGCAGAGACCCTAGTCCAGCATTGGATCTCGAGATATGAGACACCTTTGCAGATTCATTCGGATCAGGGAAGAAACTTCATCTCTGCTGTGTTTAAGGGCCTGTGTAAAATACTCAAAATTGAGAAAACTCGAACGATACCACTACACCCACAGTTTTAAGACTTTTAAAATGTCAGTGTTTTTTTTTAAATGTATCAATAAAGTCCTAAAATAGATGTTTTGAAACTTCAATGTTTTGCCATCAATGCCTTACTACTACCAATGAGACCTGTTACACCCCTTTTAAGAGCCGTTTTTTTTAAGAATCAGGCAGTCAAAAAACTTGACATTTTTGATTTTGCTGAAAGTTTCAGAATATGGTCTTTATTTAAAATTCTTAAACATGTGTTTTTTTTATTTTTTCAAAAAAAAATTTTTTTCTTTCCGTTTTGGGAGCTCAAAGTTGGACTTTTTTGACTCTGAAATTGCAGAAATAGCAAAATCACGTGACTTTGAGGGTCATTATCTCCTTGCACCATGAGTGACCAGATACAAAACTAGTTGAAGTAGAAGCCTTTCTTGTCCCAGAAACACAATCCGTTAACAAACCTATGGCTACTCTTTCAGTTTTTGCATAATTCGGCTCTAAACTTTGAAAAATGAGTGTTTTTCGGCGTTAAGAAAAAAGGCCAATTACCTGTTTTAAAATATGTATTGCTATTATTTGTAGCACTATTATATCCAAACTTCCTAACTAGCTGAAATGGCATCTAAAGATGGTTGTACAGTTGAAACAAAATCGAAAATGAATTCTCGAGAATACTCAGTTTACGTCAAAAACCATATTTTTTATTTGTCCAGGCGACGTTTTTTTGTTACATCTCTTTATTCCGTTCGGTTCCAACATGGTAAGCAATTTATGTACTTCTTGTCGTTCTAGTTGCTGTAAAACAGGAAAGCAATGTATCTTAAGTCTGATATAAAGTAATATATCCTGTCATATCAAGTTTATAATGCTAAAAGAATATTTTGAAATGGATAATAAACATAATCCAAAAAAAACCTTACTGTTCAGCTGTGCCCTCTTGGTCGATGTTGTGAATGTCATCAAAAACTCAACTTTTTCACAAATCAGAAGCCTCTTTAGCAGAATGTCACTTCCTAAAAATCTTGGTACATTAAAGTACTGGTGCTGGTCTGGAAATTTTTAATGACATTCACGACATCAAGCAAGAGGGCACAGCTGAACAAGTAAGTTTTTTTTAGATTAGGTCTATTATCCATTTCAAAATATTTTTTTACATTATAAACTTGATATGACAAGATATATTACTTTATATCAGACTTAAGATACATTACTTTCCAGTTTTACAGCAACTAGGACGACAAGAAGTACATAAATTGCTTACTGTGTTGGAACCGAACGGAATAAAGAGATGTAACAAAAAAACGTCGCCTGGACAAATAAAAAAATATGGTTTTTGACGTATACTGAGTATTTTCGAGAATTCATTTTCAATTTTGTTTCAACTGTACAACCATCTTTAGATGCTATTTCAGCTAGTTAGGAAGTTGGGATATAATAGTGCACAAATAATAGCAATACATATTTTAAAACAGGTAATTGGCCTTTTTTCTTAACGCCGAAAAACACTCATTTTTCAAAGTTTAGAGCTGAATTATGCAAAAACTGAAAGAGTAGCCATAGGTTTGTTAACGGATTGTGTTTCTGGGACAAGAAAGGCTTCCACTCCAACTAGTTTTGTATCTGTTCACTCATGGTGCAAGGAGATAATGACCCTCAAAGTTACGTGATTTTGCTATTTCTGCAATTTCAGAGTCAAAAATTTAGATGTGCAAAATATCAACCACACATATCTTTATGTTTTTGGATACTACTTTTTGGTGGGTATTTACTGATATCTACACTACTGTGGTGCACAATTTCCACAAGAAGATTTGGTCGGTCAAAGTTGCATTAAAAAACTATTTTTCGTACTACTTTGAGTGACCTGTGACCTTTGCGCCAAAAGTCGTCCACAATTATTTATGTACTGACAGTTAGTGGGGATATAGTAGAACACAAAATAATTTTCAGTTCCACGGTTCACTCCTAAAGCAAAACGTATTGGCTCATCTAAGTTGGCATGTTTTTATTGAAAAAAAGAGCAAAGTCCAGCTTTGACCTCCCGAAAGGGAAAGAATTTTTTTTTTTTTTTGAAGAAGTAAAAAAACATGTGTTTAATAATTTTAAATAAAGACCATATTCTGAAACTTTCAGCAAAATCAAAAATGTCAAGTTTTTTGACTGCCTGTTTCTTAAAAAAAAACGGCTCTTAAGTTATGTTAAAATTTAGGAAAAAATCTTCAAATTATTTAGCAGCCCTTTGGCAAATTGTGAATTAATGTAATATAATTTACTAGTATGGTATACCATTGAGCTATAATACTAAGAGACGAGAGAACTTCCCACTCCTTAGGAATGAATCATGCCATTTGAATTTCAAGTTGAGTGTGGCAAAACGCTGTGCATAATAAACTTCTTGTTTAATGGGGTACTGCTTTTTTTGCCATCCTGAATTGAGCAGACTAAGGACTCAAAAAATGCTTAACAAAATGAAGTTTGAAGGTAAAAAGTGCTTCTTTTGCGATACTGAGACAAAAACTGGACTGCCTAGTCACTCTCCTCTTAGTATAAATTTCAATGGGTATTACTGGGCTTAAAATTGACAGTGGTCCTCTAATCCATGGCCACTCAAAAACATCCACCAGACTAAATGAATATAACTTTTATTAGTCCATGGGACCACTGAAGTTGTATTCCTGTTTTCATTCCAAATATTGTAAGCATCATATTTTCTATTATAACCCTCATTAGAAACTTAGTTCTTTTGTTTAGCATGTTTGTCATTTTCGCAAGAAAAAAAGAAATTTCTTAGTATTACAACATGTTATGATTCAATAGTGGATCACTTAAAGTGTTACGTACCAGTGAAAGTTTGTAGTTACTGATTACTAGTTGGATTATTAACTTATTTTAAAAATATTCTATACCTGTGCTGTAAGGTGCAAATACTTGCAATTTTTAAATGCTGTCTTGAACCCTAAATTCTGCATCCTACTTTTGCAATTTTGAGGTCTAAAAAAAGCTGTTGAAAAGTCTACTATTTTTATAGTTGCATGATTTACTAGAGAGTCATACTATTAAGGTACAGTCGAACCTCGTTAAACCGCCAACCTAATTGACAGGCCGTAAGTTGGCGAAATTCGAGGGTGGCGGTTTAACGAGGCTTCACCAATTTACTATAAATGGGTAATTTTGTAAAATTTTATCTAAAAGCATGTGTTTTAACTTCAAATGAGCTTTGAATAATAATAGCAAATTGTTATTAACTTGAGTGATCCACATTAGTAGAGCATTTTCCAAATTTTCATGCTTCCTTGTTTTCATCTTCTTGACACTGTGCAAGGATTTCTCCAATCCTAACCATTTTTGTTTTTCCTAAAGGATATCTCCGACGGTCCTTCGACTAACTTTTTTCCCAGACTATTCGAGAAATGAGTAGCAATAAACTGCTGGCTTGCGGCTTGATTTTTATTCTTGAACTCGCAAATTAAAATGTTTTCGTGCACGCTTAGGATAGTTTTCGACATTTTTTCAGAACGAAGTCAGATAACTGGACGTTATAATATGCTGAGCGGATATCAGCATCTGTTGTTGGTTGAAATCTGAATAACTAGCAGTTACAGGTTAAGAATCTACCCCCCCCCCCCCGACTTGACCAGAGAAAGGGCAAAGAATGAATTCTTTTACTGCTATGGGGGAAAGCAAAAAAGGGTGGAAATACGGTAGAAGAGCGATATCTGATAAGAAATCCTGGAAACGTTGGAAACAATGCTCTTTGGGGGACAGCTCGGCTGAGGGTGGAGTAAAGGGTCAGTTGCTGTCAGAAAGTAGAAGTGCAGTTGAATGCTGAAAGAAAAAAATAAGGCCTTATGACTAATCTAGGTACAATTGTAAGAGGCATTAGAGACCAGGTGCAAGTGACATGTTCATTTTTTTCCTCTGAGGCACGTGGTCCTTCGCTCCAGTGAATTTGCTTATCCACCACCTTGAATCCCACTTTGAATTGTTTGACATTCTTTTCAAGGTGGCGGTTTAAACATCTATTTTATCATGCTGAGAAGGCAGTTTCCATAGAAAATCACTGGCGGTTGGCGGAAATTGAGGTGGCGGTTTAATGAGGGAATTTGCATTACATTCCTATACGGAAACGTTTTTTCTCCATTTTTCTTGGCGAAGTGTGAGGGTGGCGGTTTTTCGGGGGACGGTTTAACGAGGTTCGACTGTATATTATTTTTTTTTCTAATTTTATCTCTCAAATATATTTATAATTTTTCCATTTTCTTTTGTTTACAGGATGTTCTGCTGTAATAGTTTGGTTCTCTTTGAAGTTAACTGATATTGAAATGAGAGCACCAGTTAGGTGAATTAATTTTTAAAACTATGTGTGCTTTGTATGAATTCAACTGCATTCCTTCCAGTCAAAATCGATTGACTGACAATGCTATAAAGAATATGGCTCTTGTTCAATCACTAAATTGTGCATCTGATCACTTGTCTTGTGATTCTGCTGCCGCAAGTTTGAAAGTTGCTAAGCCATGTGATGAAGCTGCTTCAACTTCTATAAACTGTGCCAATACATCCGTAGAATCACAAAATCTATTTGAGAAATCTTTGGTTGCAAATGATAAAAAATCATTGTATATGTCTAAAGCATGTAAATATTCATTCATTGCTTCTGATTATACTTCCCCAGAAGGCCAGAAACTTTTGAGTATAAAAATTTGTCAGAAACCTCCAGAAAATGATGCAGGTGCAACGAAAGGCAAAAACTTCTTGTCGAAAAGATCAATTTCGGAGTATTTTTTAAGCAAGAATGGAGTTGAGAAAGAAATACACGATGAAAAGCATACAGATAGTTTGCTCAAATCTTGGCAACGAACATTATTTAAACCTCAAGTGCTGTTACCTCATCCAAATGATGATCATAGTAATTGTGATATGACAAACACCTCCCCTAGGCAAGACTCTGGGCAAGATGCAACTATATTACATTCAGTTGTAAATGATATGCCTTTACCTTCTCATAAAAGTAGTTATTCTTTGCAAATGCAACAATATGGGCTTAATGCTTTAGACAGTGAGCCAAGTGTATCTGGAACTTTCAATGAATGTAGTGAAGACAGAAATATTTATACTGGAACATCTGATGAAAAGTTGCCTCTCAAAAGCTATAATTTAAATCCCAATGTTAATTTCAAAGTTTTTGATATTGAGTCACTAAGCGAATCTGGAGAGCCTTGTGACAATGGTTCTTTAGAAAATAATACACATTTTGGTTTAGATGATGCTTGGTTTATACCCAGTGCTCGTCATACATTTAGCGGAGCTGACATATCTGGTTCTGCTTCAGCGGCACAGCTTAGTATTGCCAGTAGCTTTGGTGATAATAGTTTACCCACTTGTAAAATATGTCATACTGCAGCTAAGCCAGATGATCCATTAATTTCTCCTTGTCGTTGTACTGGGACTCTCCGCTACATTCACTGTGGATGTTTAATGGTAAGGCTCATTATTAATAACTTAATGTTCTGTTTTTTAAATAATGTAGAAAATATAAATTTTTGTTCATTAATAATAGTTTATTTGTTTTGTTAAAAAGTAAAAAATAAGTTTTTTTCACAAAATATTGTTAGAATAACTCATCCAGTAGCACAGCCAGAAAAAATTTCAGATGTGAATATAGTTAATTTTAGTCTTTCTATTGTGGTATTTTAGGCTGTGTAAAAGTAAAGGGAAATTTAAATTTAAATAAAAAAACAATCTATATTTTCAAAAATCCCTACAGTATTTTATTCTAATAGAAATACGAGAATATACAAACGTTGTGATTTTTCCATGATATATTAAATTGCAATATGATTCATTAAAAATAATGTATGAGTATTTTTTTTTAGTTAATAAATTTTTTAGTGTTGTATTCAATTGTATTATTTTGTTGAATTTGATTGCTTTTATGTTGCCTAATTTTTATTGCTACATATTTTAGTTATTTCATGTTTTTAAATATTTATCAAGTATTTGTTGTGATAAAATTTAGAAAGATATATTTTTATTTACTTATTTATTTATTGTAGAAATGGCTTGAAATTTGTAATAAAAGATCTCGGAAGCCTCCTACTTGTGAACTTTGTAAATATCAGTTTCACTGGCACAAGAAATTTAAGGTGAGTTAACTCTTCAATTAGATTTCTATCTGCAGCTTGTTATCATACGCTGTGGTTCTAATCTTTAATATAATTATCTTAGTTATGATTTCATTCAGATCTGCCCGTTGTTCGGAATATTATGTATTAGGTCAGATATATTTTGCCAGGTATATCCCCAGTAAATCTGATTTTTTTTAACGAAACTCTTTTTCTTTCAGTATCTGGTTAAAAAATAAAATACAATAATGTTCCTGTCTTTTTCATTATTATTTTGTCCAGTGTTTCTTTCAGGCATCTCTCCGGAAAGGCGGTGCGCCCCCCCCCCCCATGAAGTCTACTGCCCACCCGGGGGAAAACTCAGTTTACACTAACACACACAAAAAATAAATTAAAAATAATAAATACATAAACTAGTAAACATTAAATAAATAAGTATAAAAATAAACAAAATTTAAAAAATATATTGGAGGAGGTGGGCATCAAAGATGGCCTAAAATTGCATTTTGAACCATCAATTTTAGAAAAATTCTCGGGGTGAATTTGTGAACCCCATCCTTTTTCCTTTGACGTTTTCAAAGATTGCCTACAGTTGCGTTTAACACTCCCTCATATCAGTCTTTCTTGTAAACATCTTTATCTCGTTGCTAAACAGATTAGCAAAATAGATTTCAGTACAGTAACCTTCAGATTGTCCATGGAATAGGGTAGTAGCATGGTAATCCCGGATTAGCGAATTCTGCGGATCACCCGTAGAACAGGTAACAAACAATAGTAGACCAGCAACAGGCTCTAGGCCCACTAGGCTGACTAGGCAGGCCCTAGTCAGTTTATCAATTCCCAGTGAATATCAAGAGTCCTCTCAAAACTATTCACCCCATTGCAAGTAATTGACTAGTTATGGCACATTAGTTTAAGAAGATCTTAAATATCTAAATTAATTGCATGAACTGCTATGTGATTAAAAAAATAACATTGTCCATGAGAAAGAAAATCTTTAAAAGTTAAATGAAAAGAAAATTTATTATTGGTGACTGAAAAGCTGTTATGTAATGAATCACACTGTAGATAAAAATTAATGTTTGGGAAAAAATGTTTTGAGGGAAGTTCTTAAAAGATGCTGTTTTGAGAATCAACTGATTTTGTTCCTGGAATGTTGATTACAAACTTGATATTGATAGTACAAGACAAATTACTAGTTGGCTTCCCATAACTATTCATTTGTCTTACTTCCACCCAGTGTTAGAAATAAAAACTTAAAGCTAGGCATCATAATGGAGCCTAGTATAAGTTTCTAGGTTTCAAAATGAACAACTTAGGTGCCATTTTTAATAACTCAAGTTTCCAAATAAAAATGTAAATGAAAATATTAAACAGACTGCCAATATGTATTGCTGTATGCTACATAGCATATTTTAAAAATGTATGAGAGAAAATGATTATTTGAAGACAAAATTGATTGCCTTTGAAAATTACTTTTACTAATCAATCATTGGTCTAAATCATAACGAGTCCGGAAAAGAAAGCTTCAATGTGATCTAAAACTTTAGGCGTTAAATTTGGCACCAAATGTTGAAAATCTAGGCTTCAAATAAAAATTTTGGTTGCAAAATGTGTGGAAGTAAGAGCATCTGAAAAGTGCAGGCTCGAAAACAACTTTTGTCGTGCAAACAGCTTTGCATCTACTGGAGATCATAGTGGTTGCATCATTGTACTCTTTTGCCTGTTTATTTCAAGATTGATGTATTTAATAGTGGCAGTGGCTAACACTACAGAGTTGTGTTTCTGGTTATACTATATGACTTCCACATTAATCAATTTTTATTACAAAATAAGTTGATTGGAAAGTTATGGAATTTTTTTTTTCAACTGATAAATTTTGAAACGAAGATGTCTTTCTTTTCAAAAATCGTTTCCCATTTAATGTAAAATTTCAATCCCAAATTGATTAAAATCATTTGGTTTCAGAGCACGTAAGCTGGAGGTAGCATTTTTAGATATCAGCTAAATTTTTGAATTTTTATCACTTTGAAAATGTTGTAGCTGTTGAACTAAAGGGGTGCAATTTCTGGCCAATATAATTTTGGTGATTGTAAACAGAAAAAAGCATGATTCTGAAAAATGGTTATGCAAGACCATGCTGCTAAGATGAGCCCTGGGGAGGGGTTGATGTATTTATTTCAATGAGTTACCTTATCTCCATACTTGCCTATCATTGCAATCATATTTTCTTTTATTTCAATATGAGCTTCTTGCTTCAAAAATGTTTGACAAAAGCTAGTTATTTTGTCATCTTTTCTTCTATATATTTCTTAAAGCAATTTTTGCATTTTTAATGTGGTTGTAATGCTTCTAAATTATCAATTAACAATAAAAAATATTCTTTGAAACCATTAAGACTGACTCAGTCTCTAATCCGTCAAAAAATGCTGATTTTTTCTCCTCATGGGGTGTCAACACTTCTTAAATAAAAATCTTCTTTTTGATTCATGTCAATGAGTAAAAGGCTCCAGATGTAATATATTTAAATTTGAAAACCATTGCTTTAAACTATCATTAAATGCTCTCTTTTTTTACTAGCTCATATTTTTTTTATTAAGTTGTAACTAATGGAATCTCAGTTTCATGGGGCCAGTGAAAGCCAACAGTAGTGCCAATAAATTTTTGTCACTCATGAAATATTTGCTTTTTATCCTTTATAACTGTTTGGCTTTTGTATTGTATTAATTTTTGTGCGAATGTTGCTTTGGTCTTTCCTATAACTAAAATTAACATCATGAACACAATCAGTTATGATGTGCAAAATATCTTATTGAAAGAAAAGGCACTCAAAATATTTTACCCTGAATACAGAAAATAACTTCCTTATCAGTTATTCTCATTAATCTTTTAAATAATTACCATTTCTTTTCTATAAAATTTTATTTGTTTATTTGTATTTTATTTATCATTATTGGCATTATTAATAAAATTATTTATTTAATAATTTTCAAATTTTAATCTTGTAACAAAGAGTTCAATCATCATATATGACCATGCTCCTACGTAGAGTTTCATTTTTTGATTAATAATGTAAAAATATTGGTTTCAATTATTTATATATTTTTCCTTTTGAATAAATATGTAATTTATAACATGTTTAGGCACTACAAGCATAAAAAAGTTAATATTCTCTGGGAAATCTTATGGAACATGTTGAATTCAATATCTGCAGTGTTCTCGCTGAACTATTTGTTACCTGGGTCTCGTGGACCCATTTCTGAAAAAAAAGTGGGTCATTTGATGAAAAAATTGAGTCCCAAAATATTTGAATAAAATAGCATTATTATCAAAATAGAAATGTTGTAAATGCATTGCATATATGTTTTCTAAGAAACAAAGAAACTAATTGAAAGCACGTTTTTGAATGAAAACAAGTGAACTTGGTGAATGCGTGAAGTACACTAATAAAGGAGTTTTTTCTTTAGTTTTTGAGATCAATATTAATTCAATTCAATTAGGGACAAAAATTTGTTCTAGTAGCTTTTTGGCACGCCAGTATACTGTCATCATTTCTTTATCAATTAAATGTTCTGCTTTTTCCACTGCCCCTTCCGAACCTTTCTTGAAAAAGAACTGTTTAATGATATTTACGGCAGGAATGCACAACCATTTTGAAACAGCAGGCTTCAAAAGATTGATTATGTTGAGGGTCACTTCAGAAGGGGTGGAGGACACAGCCTATTTTGCACTCCATTTGGAGATAATATGTATAAAATTGTACAATATATTACCTATTTCTACACTCATTGCAAAAAATAAATAAAGTTGAAATTAGCAGGTATAATTTAACTGTCATTATTATTTTTTTGACAAGGCACAGCTAACTGCTATTAATAAAAACATTTGTTTAAAATTGATCTGAAAATGCACAGTAACCATTGATATCATATCAAATTGACGAATTTTCAGCCAAATTTAGTACATAAAAAATCAATGATGCTGCAATGAGATAACTTAGATTGCACCTTTAATTTTTTTTAAACATTAGGTTTAATATTAGTCGTATTAAGACATAAAATAAAGAGGTTTTTAATCGAATTCCTAGTATTGGACTTGTTCAAATTCGTGACATCAATGTATTCCTAGATGTAAGTACTGTCAAACACAGTGGCACAAGAAGTTGTATTCAGAGAAGAAGTTTTCTGGCAATGAATAAAGACAAGGATAAATCCATGATTTTAATCTTTTGCTATCTTTTAAGATTTAAAATCAGCATTTGATTTTTGTGAAAAAGTTTAAAAAAAACTGTTTGTGGTTGGGAAAGCACAATTATGTGTTAAGAATGTTTTTAATACTGTTAATTAGTTTACTGAAAAAAAATCTTAACGAATCATATGAAAAGAAGAGAATATAGGAAATAAAAAATGAGGGAGGAAATGGAAGGAAATTTAGGAAATAATCTGAAAAATAACTAACCAGAAACAGATGCTAAACGATTGCTACTCAATCAGCAAAAATGTGCCAAAATTAACTAAGCCTATTTTCCACATGCTAACGAAAAGGGGACAAAAAAGATCTAAAATACTAGGAAAATTTCCCACTCGTATGATGTTTACTATTCAATTCCAAGAAAAGAATGTAACAGGTGCAAAAGGCAACAAGAACGAGGACAATGGGACTACATGTGCAAAATCATGGCTTTAAGAATAGGGGGGAGGGATTGACATCCGGGGGCTTCTTTTATTCTTTCCCCTCCTTTCATGATTGTAAAAGTTCAATTATGCAGAGTGAAATCAGCAGCAGTGTTCTGAAGTTTTTTAGATTCAAGGGTCCGAAATTACTTTTTCATCGGATTTTTTTTCTCCTGGCATAAACTATTATATCTGGGTCCTAAGGACCCGAAACTGCATAAAAGTTGAGTCCGTTCTACAAGAATTTGAGTAAAAAAACCCGCTATAGCGGGTAAACGTGAACCCTGATGTCTACAACACATTTTGGGATAAAAATCTAGAATGTGTTATCATGTTAACGCTTGCACAAAAGCATTGGGTCTTTTTTTCCATTTGTGAAAGAAGTTATGAAAATGCAAAATGTTATATGTTGGGTAAGTTATAAGTTTGTTTTGTAATAAATTTTCATCTACATGTTAGTGTACAAAATATCTGCCTAAAATATTATATCTAGGTGTTAAAAAAATGAATAGCACAGATTAATGAAAAATTTATTTTCTAAAAAGTGACTCTTTTATAAGCTTTTAAAAATGTTTTATTCCTTTATCTTGGTTACTTACAGGTTGGGCAGTGGCAGTTTCCCCATTGTTCTTGGCAAGATAAAATATTACATACTGTTTTTCTTATATCAGTTTTAATTATGATTGGATGTGCAGTCGTTACAGTGATGTGCTTTAAGCAACACAGAGGAACTAAAGCGGAAATTACACATTTAGAATTGACTCAATCTGAAATCATTACTCTTATCTGTGGTGCATTATTTTTTCTGGCTTTTTTCTTAGCTATGTATGTAGAAATTAAAGCTAGAAATACAATCTATAAACTCATGCTCAAATTTATATATCTGAATCAACAATGGTATATAGATGAATATGATAAGAAAAAAGAAAACACTGCAATAGATGTATGAAACTATTTGCTGAAACATATAATACTGCCATAGGAAAGCCTTTTTGCCATTTGTTGAACTGTTGTTAAATAAAAGTACAGCTTATTTTTTAAACTGCAATGTACAAAGAATTTACTTTATTATTGTAATAAAACTTTATAGGAATTGAGCATTTAGCTTTTTATATTGTAATTTGTAATGTGGGTTTTAAACTACCCATATCATCTAAAGATGAATTCTTTTTCTCTCTTTTTAAAATGTAATTATAAGCAGAATACCAGATTTTTATACATTTGTACATATGTTTTCTAACATTTTTTACTTCCTTTTTTAATAAGTAAGCTATTAGCTTGATACAAAACTAATTTTCAATAGCTTTGAATTGTACACTTTTATCTCCACCATTATTGAGATAAAGTTAACCAACAATTTATGGGAAAATCAACAGCAAAAAATATATGGCTCAAATTTCAAAATTGTTTTTTTAAATTGTTCTGCATATGTATGGGAGAAATACCCTTTTCAATACATCCACCTATTCAAAAAAGTAAATAAATTTTAAATGATAGTTTTGAGATGTATTTTATGTTATCCTTTTTATTCGGAAAACTTATTGTATAATGATGTGAAATAAAAAGAGTTGTAGTATAAAATCTTGAGATATATATATAAAATAAGTTAAGTCTTTATTGTCAACTATTAATTTTGATATTCTCAAATTTTCAATGTTGAAAAAAAATAAATGTGCTTTTAAAACATTTCCAATGAATGCATTGATAGCTAATATTGTATGGGATATGTACAAAAATTTGGTTTTGTCATTGTTACCTTAATTTATATATTTTGTGTCTGTCTTAAATCTGTGTGCATATCTATTTTGTTTTCATGCAGAGCATTAATATTTAAAAGCTGTGGTCATACTAATATATGTCAAACATTTGTACTTGTATTCTCTTTTATTCATATTCTAGTAAAAATCTTAAGCAGGTTATTAACTGAATATTTGTTGATTAATCAAATTTTGTATTTGTAAAAAAATTTTACTTCAACAAAAATTGCTCCTTATACTTACAATTTTGCACAATGTGCGCGAAAATTGATCAGCATGCCATTCTCTTGTTCTTATTGTTAACTTAGTCTTAAAATATCCATCAAATGTTTTAAACTGTTCTCACCAATTTTATAAATGATTCATCTAAAATATGCATTGCATGTTTTCATCATGTTGCCAAGTTTTTCTTAAAATATATATTCGTAGATATGGAAGAATGCTTAAATTTGCTTTCAAGCATCTACAAAAGAAAAAAAAAGGAAAAAGTAAATAATAAATTTCAACACTTTAATATTGTGATCTAATGGCCCAAAAATATTTATCAACAATATTTTTCTGATCACTCCTCATGTTCATTCCTGAAATTTTACCTTTTTGTTACATATAATAATTTTCATTTTCGATAAAGTTCTAATATTCAGCCAAATTTTCTTAAATTGCAGCTAAAATGTGTTAACCTGAGACATTTAATCTGAAAGTTTTATCAGGTGCATTTCCTTCGAATTTATATTGTGATTATTCTTTACTTCTATAAAAACATCTTTTATCAAAACCTTAATTGTTAACTTGAATTTTTGATCCTTTATGTGAGTGCACTGCAATGTATTAAACTAAAACCCAAAAAAATAATAATACACTTTGTATATTGCATTTTAGCTTTTATAGATTTTTTACTCTCAATTGTAGAAATAATCAAAGTATTAAAAAATATAATATATACATAGCTGATACACTGATTAATGTGTTAGTTATTAAGTAGGTTTCAAGCAAATTAAATTTTTTGAGTATCTGTTATAAGATTTTTTATCACTCACCCGTTTATTTATTTTCATTCAAATCATTATTAGCAAACTGAAATTTATTGTAAATTATCTGTTAACTTAGCTTAAACTAAATGTGCCTTGTGTTGTAATAGCAACCTGAGTTACATTTGTTTTCAGTGTAATTTATCTTACCAGGAAAGTACGCGATCATGGAATAATGAATTTTTTTTTAATGAGTACCAATCAAAAGAGCATTGTAAAACATGTTTCTGGATGCACGCGTTTTTGCCCTCGCGTCCCCGTTGTCGAAATATAAGGTTCTAAAGTCAGCTGATTTTTTTTTGAAAAATCGCCAATTTTAGCGAGTTATAATGAAACTGGAAGCTGCGGTGCGATTACACTATTTGCATCCAACGGGAAACTTGATTCCCATTTTTGGTCATCTGCAAAGCTTTTGAAAGACGGCTTTACAATAATATTTTACTTTACCTGTGCGAGTTAAAGCAAAAAGCTACTATCAAGCCTATGACATGGAAAGCAGAGAGTTTTTTAAAGAGGAAAAACAATTTTAAACAACACGTCAAAATTAAATTTTATCGTACTATTTGCGATTAAAGCAGGTCCCTTGATTAAGGGGAGTCCCCTTCTTAAGGGGCCCTTGTCAACAGGAGGTGACAACTGAACCTGTTTTTTTTTAATTATTTTTTTTTAAGTGTTCGTACAATTCTGTAGTATGGGGGGGGGGGTATATTTAGGGTTTTTAATTGTAAAAATTGCAAATATAAATTTTTTCAAACCACTTTTCTTTTGGTGGGTCCCCTATAACTTAAAGTGAGTTCTCCTAAACATTTTTGTCAATTGCATCACTGGGTATGTATGAATGGTCTTTCAAAAAAAAAAAGCTCAAAATTTAATGAAAATGTGTTCAAATAAAAAAATCAAACAGGAATGAGGTGTTTTCTTTGAGATATTTCGAAAAAAAAAATGTTCGCTTGAATCGAACTTGTTCCTTCATAAGTTATAAGTGAGGACAGGGGGAAAAATCTGAAATTCGAAATTGAATGAAATATTATTCAAATCAAAAAGTCGAATATGGGAGTATGGGAGTGTATTGTCCTCACTGAGATCTTTCGATTTAAAAATAATCGAATCGGACTATGCACTCAAAAGTTATTGGGTGGGGGCAGAAAAACTGACCAATAGACAGACTGACAAGTACACAGTTTCCGCAGCTCAAAACCCAACTTTCCTATTTTAAATTTTTCTGTGTATTTAATTATTTTTATTAAGTTGTGCTTTTTCGACTCCATTGTTTTGAGCGTTTTTTTTTTTTTTTTTTCAGTGCATCAGGCCTTTTTTCATGATTTTTTTTCACCTATTTTCTACTTTTACAGAAAAGTAAGCTAAAACTTGTATTGATTTACGATTTTGTTAGTCTTTTCCTACCCGTTGAACATATAGCAGAACTAGTAAAGTTATTCTAGTGTTTTTAAACAGTACGAAATTAATATGCAATATGTTTTACATTTACGTTACAGAGACTTTTCGCTACAGTGACCAATTTGTTTGAACGTCAGGGGCTTTTACAATGAATGCCGACTCTATTAGTGTATTTTAAGAATGGAAATAATTTTTTCCCTCTACCATTGATGTAATTTCCGACGTGGATATAATTTTGCAGCTATTGATATTTACTAATTCGTTTTCTTTTAAAAATTATTTATTTTTTCTCGATTTCAATTTAAAAAATAAATGTTTTGCTAAGAGTTGGCAGATAGTGAAACTTCTTGTATCGATTTTTTTCTTTCAATAAGAACTGATATCATAATCCATTACAATTTAATTTCTACCCCAAAGATTATTTCTTTCATTTTTTGTACATGAGCGCATATTAGCTGCTTTTCATACTTATTTAATTATCCCTAATTATTCATTTAGAAACACGTGCAATATATTTTAACTTATACTAATTAATACATACAACTTAGTTCAGTAAAAAAACTTCAAATAACTAAAATTCTAAAATGTATTGTTATCAATCGTAAAAAGATAAAACTTTAACTTCTTTGTAAAGTTTTCGCTCCTCTGGATAAAGCTCTATGCTTTCCACATCATAGTCGTGACCAGCATTCTTTATTTTAGCTCATACACGTAGTTAACGTAAAACATCTTTTACTTTCTTTGCAAATGACCAAACATGGAAACGATGCGATGCTAAGCCAGCGGAAGGGAGAATCGGGAGGTAGCTTCAATTTCTTGCCAAGTCTTCAAATTTGGCTCATTTTCGGCCGACTTTAAGACCCCTTATCTCGAAAACGAGGGGACGAGGGCACTTGATCTTTGGGTCAAAGACATGTCTCAGTATGCTCTTTCGAATGGTACCATTTTTAACTTTTTTCATTATTACTTAAGTCGAGTACTTTCCTGGTTAGTATTTAACCACATTTCATTTTACTTCATATCAATAATCTGTTTCAACAAATATGTATAGCAATATTTCCAGATTTTAATGAAGGTTTCCACTTATCTGATATAGTCAGTGGAAATAAATTCAATAACCTGAAATTGTCTGTGTAAGATTGCACATTACTGTGAAACTTGCATTAAGAAAGAATCATCAAAAAACAATGAAACTTATTGCATCACATACAGTGATACTGTTGACGATCAAATTTACTAAGCAATAAAAGTTTTAAAAATCCATGTATTGTTAAACAATTATATGCATTGGTGAAAGTGGCACACAACATTAAATCATACAAATGATGCATGTAATTGAAATATCTTCTGAATTCCAAGTTCGACTTGTACCTGATATAAAAGATGCCAGCTAATAACGAGTCACATGTGCAAAAAGTAGAACCTTTTCATCATTAAACATGGTATGTAAAGACTACTTAGTACCTCTTGAGTTACTAAAACCATTTGAGGTGATTAAAACTCATTGAAGTGATAAAATAATCCGTGGAAGCTCCTAAAATATTCATTAATATAAATTGTAAATTTTTCAAACAGAAAAAAGAAAAGATGTTTTTGATAGTGTATATAAAACATTATATATACTCTTTTATGAATTCTAAATTTTAAATTTTTGGGTAAAAAATACCCTTCTAGCTTTACATAACTCTTCTAGTAAAAGAATAGAACAAAGTGATAGGTTTTATTATTGTTACATTTTGACTTTCTTACTTTTCAATTATATAAGTATGTATAGGTGAATATCAGGAAAAGTGCCAATTTGAGCATCGAAATTTTCAATTTTTAAAGATACTCAGAAAATAAAATTAATAAGGTATTTCAAATACACATCAGTAACAATTTTTAAAAAAAATTAGGGGCATGGTCAAGGTGAATATTTACCCCTATTTTAGGGGGGTTGTCTTTGAGCGTTACCGACATGATGAGAATGCTACCGATCTGACAAATATTACAGATTTTACACTTAGTGTACAAAAGTAAACACATTCACTCACTACCTTTTATGTTTAAAAAGAAAATAATTATTACTTAGAATATAATAATACTTACACAGCCTGAACGCTTTTTTGTTTCATAAATAAAATTAGAGACTAATTAAAAGTTAGTTAAAGTTTAAATTAGTGCGACAAAGTTTTTTTCAAACAGATAAATAGGTTAATAGTTAAAAAATCAAAATAAAATAAAATTCTTAACACAATCTTAAAAAACGAAATTAATTCAAGACAGAGTTTGGCGGGGGAGGGGGATTTGCACTAAACTGTTCGTAAGTTTTCCATTTTAAAACAAAATTATATTTTTGGGTGCAGTAGTTACGAACGAAGGTCTGAATATTGATGTAAAAGAAAAGAGGGTGAAAAATGGCAATAATTTTGTTTGAAAACTCAAATTTTGCGGAAAAATTAATGTTTTTGAAGCATTTAAAAAAACAATAAATAAACTGCTTCCAATAATGGAAAATTTGGCGATGCACTTGAAATTATCTTTGTTCTTTAAAACTCAACTCATAACACGAAGAAAGAATTGCGAAAAAACATCGGTAACGCACGCATCAGTTTCGTAACAAATATCTTCTACTTCGGCGCTGCCGACATGACAAATTTCCCGCAATATGATAGCTGAACATCCCTAATTAAAGATTCGAAAATAAAAACGCCTTATTATGCCCATGACGGTAGGTTTCTTTTCCATTATGCAAAAATAGATTGAAAAATTAATTTATTTTGTGTCTTAATTTCCGCTGCCGACATGACACTTCATTTGGTAGAAACAGAAAAGTCAAGATTGAAAAAATCTTACCTGTAATTCAATGCAGCCGAAGTGAAAATTTTCTATCGGAACTGAAACATCACATATTAGAGCTTCACCCAGCGTAATTTTTTGGCGCCAAAAAATGTTTTGTCTAGATATTATCATTCCGGAAGTTGGCTCACTCGTCATGTTATGAAAACTTGTGACGAGCAGAAATTGCTTTTTTTTATCGATCTAAATTCATTTTATCTAAAACACAAGAGTTAATCGTCATAGATGAACATAAAACACGTTATTTCCTTTAGTATTTGTTTCTGCTGCGATGTTTTATAATCCACAGGATTTTTTTGAACTTTGCGATTCGAATGTGTGACGCGCTGCCGACATGACATTGAAGCAATAAAGAGTTCTATTGTCACAAATTAAAGTAAAACCTGAAAATTTTGTCATAGATTGTTTGTGCGACGCAGTTTACTGTATGAAAAAAGAAAAATTTTTGGTTTTTATTTGTAGTCTGTGGGCCAAGCACCGATATCGTTCAAGTTCGTTTGCCAATCTTAGGGACTAAGGGAACTTGATTGAAATCTATTAATAGTGATGTACTCAATCGAAAAATCCAATGTTCCCAAGCAAAGCTTGTCTCATTAAGTTTTAATTAGTAACTGAAAAAGGGACTATATTCCTCAGCCTGTTGGCTCTTTCACAACAGAAACTGTCTCTAGGTGGCGCTTTTGCACAAAATATTTGTAATTTAAAATTTCAATACACAGTTTTTCTACCTTAATTTGTCGTTTCCATACGATTTTATGTTGCAAAATATATTAATAAGTTTTAATATACTTACTTCATATCTTTTGTGATTTAATAACAAAGAAAATCGAAAACTGTATCAATCCGCATTTCCGCTTGCTCTTAATTGGGAACGGAGAGTAACTATAGAGGGCGTTATTTGCCTATGCTTTTCTAGCTGACGATTTGCTTTTTAATTCGTTGATTTTACAATTATTTTGGCCCACTTTTCTCAGTGTAGGATCGTTTCGCTTATATTTGTTACTGTTATTTCATTTTCAATGCATTGATCATTTTTTTAAATATTTTTTTTACTAAATTAACAGTATTTTTTTACCACAGCGTTGGATACGCTAGCACTAATGTTGCTTTTCCAAAATGCTTAAGTCCTTTTCAAATCTTTTCTTGTTTAAATCTCTCTTGTTGTTGAATTCTAGATGGATTAAATTAACGCAGATTAAAGACGATTGCAAAGACGCATTTAAACTTTAAGTTATTATTGCTTGAAAGATTGGTAGGATGAGTGACAAGCGGTCACGAGACAAGAGTTTTCTTATGACGCCTATCAGATAAATCAGGAATAAAACCACCTGAAAGTTGGTTTCTGCAAATCTAACAGCTATAGAGCTTTCTCTTTTCGTTCAATTTGTTAAGATATACTGAAGATTTTTTTTCCTTTGATTAAAAGCTAAACACACAAATCTACGAGCAATCGCCGTTTGCACAAAAAAACATATTTATTGACAACTGAATCGCAATAATCGACGTACAAAATCCAAGGAGACAAAATCCACGGAGTAGAAAGAAGGAGAGAAATGTTCTACGCGCTAGTTTGAAAGTGGCAACGAATTCTCACCCGCCGCCAGAGGACGCTAGCTGAAACGCTCCCTGTCTCCTACGGGAATCAATGTAAATGATATTGAATCTGTCATCTTTTTAAATGCTGCTATGGGGGAGAAAAAAAAATTTTTTCAACTGGATTTTGGTGTAAACCATCGATTAACATTATGAACTAAATATGACTTTGATCCACCCCACTGAAATTTTACCGTATTTTTTAAGAAAGATGTTTAATCGACGGCATCTAGCTACTTGCCAAATTTGACATATATGCGACTGTATGTGACATTTTCTTTGCATTGTACGATATAATTTTTGCTGAGAATCAGTTCTCTAAATTGTTGATAAATTAAGCATGAGGCAAAAAATTAATTATGTCAGAATTTAATTTTATTATTAATTAAATATATTTGGTAGACAAAATAATTATTAGTTTAAATGTATTTATTAAATATATTTAGTTCATAATGTTAATCGATGGTTTGAGAAAAAATTCCAATTAAAAAAAAAAATTCTTGCCAACAGCAGTCTTTTAAAATGACAGATTCTGTCAGATTTGGCAAGTTGGTAAGTGCATTCGATTAAACCTATTTCTCAAAGAATACGGCACCTATTTTCGTGGGATGAAATTCATGTTTAATTCATAATGTCAATCGAAGATTTACACCAAAATCCAGTTGAACAAAATATTTTTTCTTCCCCATAGCAGCATTTAAAAAGATGACAGATTCAGTATCATTTACATTAATTCCCGTCGGAGATAGGGAGCGTTTCAGCTAGCGTCCTCTGGCGGCGGGTGAGAATTCGTTGCCACTTTGAGAGCTCCTCCTCTTTAATCTCCTTGACAAAATCTTTAGAACATAAACAACTCTAACTGATGCCATGTGAAGCAAATATTATAAAATTAAACATTAGCAGACGATACACTAAAAATTAAAAAGTATGTTTCATTTTCTTGTTTTCATGTTAAACCTTTCTGTTTCTTATCATTGCTGCATTTTTTTAACAGACAAAATTTTAAAAGTTAATTTTGTACGACTGTTTTATAACTTGGCATGCAGTTTTATTTCTAATTAATATTTTATAATGCATCTTACTGTTGGTTGGAAAAATAACACATTGGGTCTTTACTTATTATATCAACCACGCTCGTTATTTACCCATTTATTTACGAAATACTAAATTTGCGTGTGATACATGCGTATGCTCACAGTGAATGAGTGCTTGTAAATTTGTGGCTGATACATAAACTATGAATATACTTTGCAGAGCATAAAGAAAGACCAGTCTATACAGCAAGCAGATAATCGAAATTAAAAAACAAAGAGAGGATTGACAAGAATCGAGGGTGGGGCCAACGCCCCCTGTATGAAAGCCTCTCCACGCGATTGCCAGCATTCTGCCTGGAGGCTGACTTCGACTTGCGTCGCGTAGAGAATTTGAGCAGTTCAAACTCTGCTTTGATATTTTAAAAATTTTCAGCATTGTTATAATTTCATTCAAGCAAAATAGTTTCAATGCAGAAAGATGAGTTGAATTGATTAAAGTAAAACAATAAAATCGTTTACGAAAGTATTTGCGGCTGAAACTTAAATAAAGATAACATGTTTACTGTTTGAAAATATATCTTTGCGTGCACTTACATAAAAAAAAATGCTACAGAATAATAATCCCAATAATACAATATGTAATATGTTCTAAAGTCATTCATTCTTTAAAGTACAAAATGCTATCTACGTTTAGATTAATAGTAAAAGTAATTAATAGTATCTATATAGATGCATTAGCTCTGAAATGCAGTTTGAAAATAGAGTTAATACTTAAAATACAGTTGTGATTGCTAATATTAAACTTAAAAAATAATTAAACAAAGACGAGACATGAAATTATAAAAGCCTTTTATTGAAATATGACCTGAATAATACAGAAACTGAACACTCATTTTTTTAATGTATCTAACTTTCTCTTTAACTCTTTGATTCATTTTTCTTCAATGCAAGTAAATCATTAATTTTTTTACAGTAATTTTTTAAAAATATGTTTGAAGATGAACAAATAATTAAATTGAGTATATACTCGGAAGAATGGCCATTCTTACATTTATCAAATGGTAAAAAAATTTCATTTCAAGACAGATTTGTCTTTGTTACATAAGATGAAACATTTCTTTGATTATTTACATTGCCAAATATGTGTTCATGTTTTTCAGTCAGCAATTTTGATATAACTACGTAGTTAAACTTTACTACAGCAACTGCTTCATCGCAGGGGTATTTTAAACCCCCACGATCAATATTTTTGATTAATGAAAGAGCATCAACATCACTTTCATCAGTATAAAAATCTATAATGTCATTTATAGTCAAGTAATTCATACAATATTCACATTTTAAACGTTTTAAACATGAATGAACACAGTAACCACTTATATAAGTAAGAACTGGAATCAATGGTTTTATACCTTTTAGATCAGTTTCTTCTATTGTCATTTCGATTTTATCAGAAGTATTATCTGAGTAATCCGATGCATTTTCGAATACATCTAAATCATCTAAAGTTGCAATTTCAATTTTACCATACTTATTTGATTTTAAATACAAAGGCATTAAACTGCGAATGCGTAATTTGGTTTCCGTTTCAAATAACTTGAGTCATTGATATATTATATTGTGATCCAGCTAAAGTTCTGTAAAGGCCAAACCTTGCTTCTAACGCATCAGTTTGGAATTTTCCAGTTAAAATGTAATCTAATTTAAATTCATTTGTGCAATAATATAAGATTTGTAAAATGGCTTTAGTACTGTGTATTAATGCTGCATGAGTTTCTTTGCTTAAAATGCCTGTATCACAGTTAAATGTTTTCCGTTTTTCTAACCATTGAATGAAATTTTTCAAAAATATAACTTTAGGATCATTCGAAATATTTCTAAGAGGTTCTTTAAAAACATCTCTATTAGATTGTCCCTTGAATAAAGTATGTACATTTACAATATCCCACCATGTACAAATAATTTTAATGAATTCAGCCGTTGATTCGTAATTAATTAAATCAAATTTAGGCCCTGCGGCAATCAAACCTTCAGAAACATGATTGTTAAAAATTTGGAGTACCAGTTTGACATTTTGTCGTTCCAAATTTGTGGGGCATAATGATTTTGTACTTAAAGTGGGACAATATTTCATTAAACTATTGCATTCAATTTCATGAACCTTTCTTAAAGTGGAAAAAGATGCACATTTTAGTTTTTCAATTTCATCTGGTTCACTGATTGTAGTATCATTAAATAGTGGAAAGTACATGCAAGTACCTGATTTTTTTTGATTCAGCTAATTGTTTCTTATGCATTTTAATAAATGCACTGTATCTATCACATAAAATAACGGTCTACTGGAATCAACAGGATGAGAATAAATAAAATCTAATTTTGGCGGATTTGAAAATAAAGACATAGTTTTTCTGTTAATTGCATTATTGTCACTGGAGACACAGAATACAAAAAATCCGATTTTCTCTAGCAAAACAATTATGTTTTTTAAAACAGAATTGGAACAAATCTGACTTACCCCCCTCTTGGCGACTTTTTCCTGTTGGCGCCAAAAAATCATCGCCAAGACTTCGATGTACGACAAAAAACATCGTACAACATAGGGTAGTTTTCGATTTTTCAATTTTATTTTTATATGATAGAGCAACAGACATGAACATCAACGGCGAAAAAATTTTTGCGCTGCGACAAGTAGTTTTTTTTTTTAAATAATTTTTAAATTTCAAGCGGTTGTGACGTCACTGGGCTTGACGGTTGTGACGTTGGCGCTTTTGAACTTTCCACTAAGGCGAAGAAAGAGCGAGACGCTTTAGTGCGAGGAGCTCGAGAAACCGGTTTCTCCGGCTTCCGCACTGTTGTTCGCTCTCCACTGCCGTAAGTTTTTTTTCTCGCCAAGTGATGCGTTTTAAAAATTTGACTACGGATTTCGCCAAAAAATATCAAAACAATCACCCCTAGCAGGGTATTGGAGTGCTCTTTGATAAATCCAGTTTTAAATAGTGAATTAGTAGACTTTAAGGTATTGATTACGGAAGGAGAAAATCCCGCAATGAAACGATAATGTAGCAAAAATCCAATTTTTATGGATGAAAGGCTGAAAGTTACAGCCCTGTGACGTCACGGGTTTCGGTTTCAAGGCGCGCTTTTTTTGCGCGTGGGTTTTTAAAAAAATCATTAAGAATCAACCGTTGTGTTTTAAAATTCGGCAATGGTGAATTTTTGTGTTTTGTAAGCCTCTTAACAATATCTAGTAGTTAAAAAAGGGATATTCAGTAGGTCACAACTACCCTATTCTTAGCGATGCTCTTTTGGCACCAACAGAAAAATTCATATTGACATAAAAAATGTAAAACACTATTATAGTGGAAAAGGAAATATCAAAAATCCTCAATTTCAACAAATGAAGAATACAAACGTTTTTCAGATAACAGTGATTTCTCACATGTATACGAAAGTCAGCACAGTAAAAAATCACACTCAATACTATACTGCAAAGTTATTGCAAATATACGCTTCAAAATCAACAAAACAACCCAACAAAAACATCTATGGTTCATAATAAAACAACGTACTACAACTGCATGAAATGCAGCGAATAAGCGCTGCAATAATACTACTGTATAGATACATTTGCAGAAAAATAACACTATTTGTTTTTTAAAGTAGCAAAGATTCCTTATTTCTATAGTAGCATAGTAAATAAAAACTAGCCAACAACAAAATCAATAACTTTTCAAACATATGTCGCACTAAAGGATTTTGTCAATGTAAAGTCAAAACAATTTGAAAAGTTCCTCAAATTTCGATATATGAATAGTAAAAACGTCTCCTAAGTACGTCGCAAACAACCATCAATTAATTTTCTATTATGTTTCAAAATTGCTTATAAAATTTTCCATAAAATGACGCTTCATATTTTTCAAAAGTACCAGAGGTGGCTTATTTTAGTTATTCAGTACATAAAATTAAAGCTTTTATAAATAAAAACGCTATAAAAGTATTATTAAACTACAGAAAAGTATTTTTCCATATGTTGCTAAGGAAACAAATAAGTAGCATAAAGTACGGGGTTTCGTTCATTTTGCAAGATTTAAGTAAAAATGAACCTCGATATTTCATCTTTCATGTTATCAATTTTTGAACAAAACAGCCAAATATGAACTCACCTTCGTATTGCTTAGGATGTGCCGATACAACAGATGACAACTGCTAATTACGACACATACTGACACAACACTAAATAGTTCATCTCCCTACTTCCAAAGCACAAAGATTTCACTTCCAACAACACATAACAGCGAAAATGCCGCTAATCGAGCACTCAAAAAATGGTGCACTTTCTAACAGTTGTTAACACCTCTCATTCACTTAACACTTGCAAACACTCATATTTTCTTAGGCTACAACACACAATAGCGAAAATACCGCTAATCTAGCACTCAAAAAAATGGCGCGCTTTCTAACATTTGTTAACACCCACCATTCACTTAACACTTGCAAACACTCATATTTTCTTAGGCGCCAATACGGATAGACAACTACTGTAAATAGTTTTGAAATAAAAAAACAGTAATACGTTTTTTCTTTAGATACAAAGCGAAAATAATAAAAAGCAACACTCCTTCCAATTTTCCGCACCACAACACAAACAAGTTAAAATGACGTAGTTGAAGGGTTGCCAGTACCCTAGCTCATTCCAAATCATCCAATAACGTCATCATTGTACCATACACAAAAATGTATCGCCGTATGATTGGCGATTTTTTTCAAATATCGCCAAGGGGGGGTAAGTTAGAGGAGTACCCGCTTTGTACCATAAAAACATACGCCGTTGTTGCAACATCTTCTTTATTACCCAGCAAGCAAAATATCTTGCCTCAGGATTGCATAAAGGTTAACGCGTCGGCAAATATCACCTTGCCTAAATGCTGCCTGAATAATGTTATGTTACTCTCTAAGAGCTGTCATCGACTTGCCCCAATGTTGACTGTCAAGGTGTATGCAGCCTAATATCAGTCGAGTTACAGGGTGGGCTCTGCCTTTGAAGCATCAAAATGCTGGCATAACAGTGTGAAATCAATCTGCATGCAAGAAGTGGTAGCTATTGTAATCCTGCATACATATTATCTTGACATTAAAATGGCAGGATACATTGATATAACAGTGTGAAATTAGTCTGTATGCAAGGTGCAATTGCTTGCAAGGTCTTTCTTTCTTTCTTTTTTTTTTTTGTGTGTGTTATTTTCGCTTCAAATTCACGAAGTAAATTTCATTCTTTAACTATTCGTTTTATTCTTCAAGCAAATTTTTTTTTAGCTTAGAATATTTTTTAAGCTGACATATGATTGAAAAGTCACATAGAGATATTTGCTTTCGTTCGATTTGCAATTTAATTGCGGATAATGAAAATTACTTCATTGATTTTAGATTAAACTTTACATATTAAAATTCATAGACTTCTTATATAGTGGCAAAAACATAGTTAGATTTTTTATTATTTATTTATTTTATTATTATTATTATTATTATTTTTTTTTTTGCTTAACAGAATGAGTCGCACTATTAAAAATACAATGCAATATTTTATTTATTTAAAACTGTATGCTTCTTTTCGAATTATTAATACATAAAATGCCTGGTTAAAATTATGGAGAAATATTAATAAATATCGCAGAGATAATAAACAAAAAATCTAAGTCCATTTCTGAGTGGATGTCAGCTTAAAAAATACACTTAGACAAAAAACTAATTTATTTTCAAGAATAACATAAATAGTTATTGAATAAAATTAAACTTACTAGCGAGCTTGAAGTCATTTTATGGTAAAACCGTGACTGCGTATAATCCCTTTTGTCTGCTTTGTTTAAGAACGAAAAACTTTATTTTTGCCCATTTCTGCCATTGATCGCGATATTTATTGTGTATAGCACTTGTTAAATAAAGGCAGTTAAGAATGATTCAAATAATTTCTAACACAATCATATTCCACGCTTAAGCAAACAGATTTTTAACGAAGCCAAACTGCATATCCTACCACGTGCAAGCTAACTCGCTCTCATGTTCTTGATAACGCCGAAGAAAAAAACCCACGATACAAGAAACAAGGAATGCTGGGAATAACAGTCCGCGCATGCGTCACTTTCAACAAAGATCCAGGTGCGTCGGGAGCGTGGGTCTTTGTTTGCTAATGACCCTGACGGCAACAGCACGAAACCAGTGTTTCTCAACTGCTCCTTTTGAATCCTGACCCTGACAACATGTATGCAGTCTTAATATTGCAGGAGGAAATCAGTATGGACATTGAAAGATGAATATAATCTTGCACACGTGCTGTTTTTGCAATATATACTTTTTAATCTTTATACAGTCTGTATGCAGTAATTTAAATTTAATACTGACGCCATTAGTACATTATCAAGATCTGTCAAGGCTGATGCAAGAAATTTTGCTTGTAGGGTATGAGCTAGTCCCAAAATATTTCCTCCCTTATAATCCAAAAAAGGTTTAATGTGTATTTCATCCATTAAAAGAATGACTTTTTTATCGCTGTCACTGAAAAACGAAAATTTATATCTTATATACAAAAGCATTTTCTCATCCGTTTGTTCCATATTAGGATTGAAATTAAAATTTCCACTAAGCCTTTTTATAGTAGATGGGTGAGGGAGTATCATGAAAGAACTGTTATACATGAAACGATAAGCATGGGGGGGATATTGAATGAAATAATGAGCTAAAAATTAAAAAATCTGTTTCATATCTTCTTTGGCTTTTATGTAAGTTAAATAAATTAATTTGGGTTTTTACAAATGATAATAAGTTCTGTGTTTCTTCGGAACTAGTAAGTAACAGTTCATTTAATGCACTTTGAATTAAAGTTATTAAATTAAATATTCTATTACAATTATTTTCATCTTGAAAGAAGTCAAGATTTTCCATTATTTCACAAATTTCATGAACATTTTTTGGCACAAATGGAAAAACAAATTTCCCAAGTTTTGGAATAGCTACATTTTCATTATAGCATGCAATATGCAAATCTTTTTTAATTACAACAGAAGATTTAATTGTTGGGCAAGGTAATTTTTTAAGTTAAAAAAAAAACAATACAGTCCTCAGAGGCAATTTGTAACCAATCTTTTGGTAATTTTACGTTGTTCAAACGTTCTGAAAGTTCTGCTAGGGAACTAAAACAAAATTTTTTTTCATAGTCACCTTTATCTATTAAACTGGCAGAAATCGCAGCAGATAGATTTTCCATGTCCTTCTTTTCTCTTTTTGTTGCTGGAGATTCTCTTTTATTCACTAACGAAGAAAGGTAGGCTGGACAACCAGGAAATATTGATGGAACCACTCCATCTTTCAGCCTCGGATGTGGTAATGCAGCAACAAGAAGTTTTCCATTCTTTTCATCAAACGTCTCTGTAGTTTACAAAATTTCTCCGTCTTTGAAATGCAAAGCACAAACCTAAAAAAAAAACAGAACATATATTTAATAACAAGACAACATGAATGTACAAATGAATTATTTAAAAAATCTAGCTAAAATAAAGCAGTGAAATAAGCTAATTGTTCTCTGGTGAACACATTAGCAAACTAAACGAAACTAATCAACGAAAGCCTAAAAAGTTAAGGAAAAAATATATTCACTAATAGACACTGAAATAAAAAAAAAATGTTTAACTAGAAATTAATTAATAGAATTCAAGCATTTTTAGATTTTTTAAAAATATTACTTACTACATTGCCAATTTTCACTACAAAAGATTTATTAATGCTTAGCTTAAAAACGTATAGAAATGAAAAATAATGTCACATTTAGTTTAATTAAAAATTGTATCGCATTTATTTTAGTAATCAAAGAATAAGAATTTTTTCAATGCGAAGAAAAAAATAAATGAATGCTCTCTCAATGAAATGAAAACACTGAATGTTTTAAACATATGCTCTTTATCGTTCTTTTGTTTTAAAAATAACATTGCACTGTTTGTGGAAACTTTCTAAATAAAGTATTGGAAAAATTTAAACATAACTTACCCGAGAATTTTTAGTGATGTTCCAATCCTTTCTTGGAATTGCTGCCAGCCATTTCTTTAGCATTTCTTCGTCTTTCGGTAATCTGAACAGACTGACTTTTGGTCCACCATCGTAGTTTCCTTTACAGTACGTCACCGAACATTTATATGGCATTTTTCCTCGAAGAATATGTTCTGTTCAAATCATTGAACTACTACAATTATATTCAGCTATGAAAATGGCAAAATAGTTATGGTGGTAACGCACGCTGGACAGCCTTACGAAGAACTGACCGGGCGACTTCTCCAGCGAAGATAAGCCTCCAGACCATGAGTCATAGCCTACTGGGGAGAGCGTGAAAGGGCTTTGTATATAGGGGACGTTGGTGGGGCTAACAAAATAAAGGCAAGAGCACTTATAGTCTTCAGAACATATTTTTGAACGTAAAAAGCTTGAATTTCGACTAAAATACAAAAATTCAGCTACACAATGGAAACGAAGTGCAGGAACTCCAGCTTCAATGAGCTCTGCAGAAAGTTAAACCCTGTTATGGGGCATCTTTTTCTATTTTATGCGTAATTTGCTGGAAGAACAAAAAAAAGGGGGGGGGGGAGAGGGAGTACAGGAAAAAAGATTTTTAACCTGCAGAAATCCAAAAAAAAAAAAAAGGAATAAAAAGGTAAATAATTCATTGAGTGCACATTATAAATACTGACATCATTGAAATAGTGAAACACTTTCTACTGCACTAGATAATTTGCAAAACACATCTTCAATGCATACCAGAAAACTCCTTCTTCAAAAAAATGTACATGAAGGTGCAAAAATATTCATTAAATGAAGCTCTTGTGTCAGCAGATGTGCATATATGATTTTTCTGATCATGATAATTCAGTTAGAATTAATATTTGATAAATTTGACGAAGAATTTCATCCACAAACTCACATTTTTAGCATTGAAAAGGGTTCCTAACGCCGAAACACGTGTATGTCGTTTTCCTGCTCATTTGCATTTAATATGTTTTTTCATATGCTTTTTTTCAACACACAAAGGTATTTATTTTCTTTTTCCAAATTTACATTTAAATTGAAAAATTGTTTACTTATTTTTGTAAACTTTTTTTTTGTTTTGTCCGACTTCGAAACCCGCGCCTATAGCACTGTTGAATGGTTCTATTTTAAAAAGGCAGGAAGCTTGATTACAAAAATGCACGATGGCAGCAATTCTACTTTGTCCAATATCATTTTATTTTCATAGACCTGATAAGGAAGAGAAATTAAAAAAAAAAAAAACATCAAGAGGATTCACAAGAACCGATCAACACCTCAAATAAACGAATCCAACGAAAAACAAAACAAAACAAAGAAAAATTCCTTCCTATTCCTTATCTCCCTTATCACAATCACCCCTAGTTTCATAAAATCAATTGAGACCTGACGCATGCGCAAATTCGAGGAAGGTCGCCGAAAAGATAATCAAACAGTATCTACCTATCTACCTATATATACACATACAAATATATAGAAAGAGACAGACACATTTTTATGATATTTAACGTAATTATCCGCCCTAGAATTTCATTTTCGCCTATTTTGTCATGTATTTTTAATGGTCTGTAAAAAATTAATGAGACAATATTTTTTTGGGAACATTGTGTTTTTTTCATCTGTAGACTCTAAGGATTCAAAAAAATATCACATTTTGTAGTCCCCGAAGTTGGCAAACGAAATCATGTTTCTAGGCATATTTTCTGCCTTCGGCCCACAGACTATTGGAAGTGCTTGAGAAATTCATTTGTGACTTAAATTAGCACTTTTCCTGATATTCACCCTTATATGATCAATGGTAGTTTGTTTTACAGGAGGATAATGGGAGTAGTAGGAAGTGGGAGTTTTTTTCCTGTCGAAAAAAGCAAGAACAATTTTAGTTTACTTTTTTGTTCAATATTTTTTAAAGCGTAAAAGAATATTTAATGTAAGTTTAATATATACTTAAAATTTTGGTAAGGTCAAATATATTGAAAAGGGAAAATTTAAAGCCTCATAATTTTGAAGTAAATAGTCCTACTTAAATCAAACTGTTTTTACATTTGCAAGATTTTGACCCCATGCTTTTTTAATTTTAACAACTTTTTATTCAAATTTGAAAAAATAAATCTTAACATTATTGCATCAAACTTTCAAAAAATTATCATTTGTAAATGCATATTTTTGTTTTGTACTAAAAGTTTTTGTACCATCTCTTCAAAAGGGGTGAGCCTTTTTTACATATTACACATGTATTTTTGGAGCTCATTCGACACTTCTCTCTTACACAAGCTTCAGAACTGCGGTGTATTTGCGTTTGTAGGAAGTGCAGTAGCGATCATATAAATTGAATTAAACATATGTTTTTAGAAACCACGTTTATTGGGAATATTAATGCATTTCATTCACAATTACTATTGAAATTGACCGTTCTCTGCTTTTATAAATAACTTTTTTTGTTTGGCCTAGATTATACTAAACTTTTTGACAGGCTTTTCACGCCTATGCAATACTTGAATCAATTAATAAATTTTGTTTTGAAATCAATTTTTGTCTGCAGCCTTTTTTCTTTGAGAGTATTTCTTTGCGCGTGCGGAGGGGTTAATATTTTTAAGATAGAGAAAAGGTTGTAATATTTTACTATTTTAACTTTTTGTGTATTCTCATGTTACAAAACCTTTAATTTCTGGTTTTTCGGCAATTTTATCCACATTTTTAGAAACTTTGCATTAACATTACAAAATTTAATTGAATGAATGTTTTACATGCTAATGAAGTATAATTCTACTTTTAATGTTATGAAATGAGTTATGAAATAAGTAGTATTTGTAGCATTTTTAGTGGTTTGTTTTTACACAAGTTATAAATTTAAAACAAAAGTTAATGTTAAAAAATATTCATCCATACTGTTCAGATTAAATGTTAAATGATTTAAAATTCTAATTCTTGCTTGGAATACCAAAATTTTTTGGAAAATTTCAGCTGGAATCTTGCTATCTCACATCAAATTTTAGCACCTGACCTATGTAACAACATAACTACACAATATAACATCTGGGTCATTTTCAAAATTTACTTACATTTGCTGTCTGGAGGTTAAAAAGACGATTTTGAAGCATAACTTGTATTTTAAATTCAATGCGAACAATTATTTTCTGCAAGGAATACCAACAAAAAAATTCTATCATTCAAAAAATTATTGAAATTTATTTATTTTTATATAAGTTTTTAGAAATGAGAATCAAGTCAAAAACGCTTGTCCATTTCCAATTTTTGCAAGTTCAACTATTTTTTTATATACTTAATTGTATAAAAAAGTATATACAACAAATTATTTTTATATATTGACTATTAGTATATGATTTTCATAATAAATATTGACAATAGTAATTTTTTTTCATTAAGAAATGTATGAATATATTTTGTCCAGCAGTTGTTGTCAAGTCTGTTACCCTAAGATTATTTTAGCTAAAAAAGGTATTTATTGTAGTCAAAAGATGGTAACACATATTCAGTTAACTTAACAAACTAGTGACGTAACTATTTCGTAAAATTTTGTTTTCTTGAGTCGAGAAGTATTGCTGTGGCGTTTCGCATAAGATTTCTTCCAGGTGCGTATTTTTATTCTTTGTCAAGTCTGTTACCAAATATTTTAGTATTAATTTTTGCGTTTCTCAACTTTTACCCCGAAATATTGTTTATCATACAACTCTACGAAAATGCATATTGTTGTTCAATTTTTAACTTCGACAACCTAGCCATAATTTACACATTTTGGTTGAAATGTCAAGTCCGTTACCATACAATTTTTGATCAATATTTTAATATTCACAAACATCATTTTAAGCCTCAGAGACGCAAATAATTTCAGATGAAGTTGGTTCTAGGTGCTGTAGTTTAAAAGTGAGATTTCATATTGATTTTGTATGGTAACGGACAGCAATTTTCATTGCAACTTAAATTTTTACTACAGCATTTGAATACTTAATTATGCATCAAAGTGTACAAACGATTACTTTTTCACACACCTAAAATGTGTGATAAAACATCTGTTAGTGATTCTAAAAGAAAATAGCAAGTTAAAAAAATTACTTAAAAATTCTGAAATGTAAGCATATGGTGAAAATGACCCATCTGTCATAGATGAATGACAGATAGCATTGAGTGTTATCTTACTTGCTAAGAAAATTACCTAAAATGTAAAAATAATGAAATTTACCCTTTGATTCAATTAATACGTTTACTACTGAAAAATAAATTTCCTACAGCTGGGACAACATGTCCCAAAACTTGTTATTTTAAAAAACAGGGGGATGGATCCAAGGCCCGACTTGTGCAAGTTTCTATGCCCAGGGCACTTTCAAATTTTAATGCCTACTTTTGAGTAATTGATACAGTGGCTTTTTCAACATGCCTCCTCTTCCCGCCCTCAACCCCATAAATGCAGATTTAAGTTCAAGAGAAAAAAATAATTACGAAGTGACTAAACATTACCCAGTTTCTCACAACTATTACTCCATTACTTTTTAACCCATTAATGCCTGACATTTTTTTTTTCAACGATACTTTGTATACTGGTTACAAATAGTGTTTAATGGACAGGAAAAATAGTTTAAAAAATATCATGTAGAAAATAAATTTTTTATTTAAGAAAGAAAAATCGTCCCTAAAAAGGTACGCTAGGCACTAGAGGGTACATACTTTTTTACCAATTTTTTTTTCTGCCTACGATGTAATATTGAAAATGACAATTTATAAGAAGAAATAAAAGCAGCAATTAACATAAACTGGGACGTAGATTCAGAGAACAATTAAATGTTGGTGTTGTTGAGTATGAAAGTCAGCAAAGCATTTGTTCCGCAAACCTACGTATTACATTTGCTGCATTCCGATAAGCTCTTTTACTTCAATGTGCACATCTTACCTGAGTCTTATTTAAAGCAATATAACAACTAGCCCCATAATACCTAACTCAATCCAGTACTCTTGAGCTCAATGCATTTTGTACAGCAGCTTCTAAAATAAAATGAAGAGCGGCTACCACCATTTTTAGAGTGGATCAAAAACCGGTAGTTCCTGTCGCTTAGCCTTTACAATAGGATAAACTCCATGAAGATTTAATGCAATGACATTGCTATTATTCCACCGAACCAACGTAATATTATTTTACATGTCATCGACATTTATTCAAAACTTCCTCTCTTTTCTTTTTTGAACAACGTATAACTTTAGTTCATGAGCATTTTTTAATCCGATTCTTGCACAAAACTTTCCTGAGACAAATAATCACGTAGGAGCGCAAGAGAAGTAAATAAATTGTCACAGTAGAGATCAAAATTGACATGCTCAGGGAATTTTGAAATTAAATCTGCACCCCCCCCCTCCCAAACAACACACATATGCAATCCTTAAATTCTTCATCAGACTAAACAATAATAAACACCTAAATGCATTATGGAAAGTAATTAAATACAACGAATATTTAGTGTTTTAAAGAATTAGATTTTTGGAATAGCTTTCTTTCAAAATTTACCTTGAGTATTTTTTGCAATTAAAAAAAAAGAAGAGAAAACATTTAAGAACATTGTATAATTAAGCTTATATATTAATTAATTTAATTTAATTAGATTTTTAAAATAAAATAAGTTTTAAAAATGACAATTATTATCTGTTTTTCAGTCTAAAAACATTTACTAACTTCTTTTGTTATAAATTATAGATTCTAAGCAAGAAATCAGCAACGGTTAAACAATGCAGCCTTTAGTGCCTAGCGTCCCTTTTTAGGGACGTTCGTAAATTGCTATAAAATCCTAAAAAAATTTAAAATTTACAAAATTGCAAAAAAAGGTAAACTAAAACATCGATCAAAGTAGCACATATATCAAACACAGATAGATTTACTTGTTAATAACTTTAAAAACTTAGCTTTTTGTTCTTGAGATTGTGAACGATGTAATTTTTGATAAAGATCATAATCAAATGGCTACAGATCACACTTTAGAGCGTTTATGTGCTGCAATCGGTCAATACAGAATTGAAGCAATACCAAAGTAATAATTGAACACAACTATTTGGTTAAAATGTTCATTTTTGGAAAATTCAGACACACGTTTTGGACCGTCCCTAAAAAGGGACGCTAGCCATTAATGGGTTAAACAGGCGCATCAAGTTTAGAAATTTTGCGTCGTCTCTATGGAAACCGTACAAAAGAAAACAGTTACTCTTTTTTATGCAATGCTGTTGAGGCATTTCATTTATTTTATGTTTATCGAATTAATCTTAAGCTTTTATTTATACTGTCTGTTTGCGTATTGTGCGCCTGAGAGCCACGGACGCTTCCATCTGAAAAAGGGGAGATAGGTTTAGGATGCGCACTACCCGATGCCTTCAGCTTTTGTTCGCTTACTACTTCCTCGTTGCTTTTCCCCCCATTTCGAGAAAGTCCAAAGAGACTTGGCGCGTGCGCAGATGTCTCGGAGGTAGCACGAAAAAATTTTAGACAGTATCCTCATGTCTGTTATTTCTAAACTTTTCTAACAAATCTAGTGCGAAATAGTTTGTTTTAGCAAGTCCTGCTATCACGAGTAACCGTTATAAAAATGCTTCAAAAAGTATTTATTAACGTTGATTGAATAATAGTTTACTCACAAAGCAATTTTAACCTTTTTGCATTTAACTAAAAGAAAAGGACAGGAAAAAAGTCCATGGCGCCGTAACTAAGACAACCATGAGGGGAAAAGTGTGGAGAGTGAGAAATTAATACTTCTTTCATACGCCAGCGCTCATTACACAGGCTATAAGCACACAAATATGAGTGTGAAATAAAGTTGCAAAGTAACGTTTTCTAACGAATTTCCCAGCTCAACTGAGAGCAGAAAGCTCATTGCTTAACTTAAAACAAGGTTTTAATTATAAAATAAAGTTTTCATATCTTTTCCCATCTCAACGAAATAAAAAGAACAAGGGAGGAAAGTTGAAAAAATATATATAAATAAAAACGCTGAGACGGTTTAAAAAAATAAATAAATAAATGATTTTCTGCAAAATTTTCCTGCCCCTTGGAAATTTTATACCCAGGGTACAGGCCCTGGGTGCCCATGCACTAAATAGGGCCTGGATGGATCTATTTGTCTCAAGAAATTTTTTCCCAGTTTTCATGACAAGTGTTCTTATGAATTAGAATAAAAGTCATTGGGTGGTGATCACCTTTGCTTCAGCATGCACTTCAAGGGATGTATTTTATTTCTTACCCTTTGTTTGTTTCCTTAATTTTGGGGCAGTTCTCGTTTATACCAATAATTCATATTTTCTTTAACATCACTACATTACTTTATACAGTTCTTAAGCTTATTGATTCACACCTCTTCAGATAAAATGTAAATAAGTGAAGTCAGTTGAAAATGATCGGCTAATAAAAGGTATACAAAAAATTAATCAGTGCTGGATCTTGGAGGGAGCAAGCTGGGCCCTTCAAAATCGCCCTATTTCTCTGTTTAATTCTTTAAAACTTGAGGAAAAGAGGCAGTTTCAAGATTTGCCTTGCTTGGAAAAACCAAAGTGAAAGTAAGCATGAAATACTGAAACCTGTCATATACTATCACAAATGCTAGCAGTTAAAAACAATACAATGAACTTATAATTCAAATGACACTTATATTTATTGAACTTTAAAATAAAAGTAGATTCCTCTTCTTAAACATTTTTGGGGTTATTTTTACCTTAAATTCCTACTCAACATTTAATAGGTAAAAAAGGGTAAGTTTCATTTCAAATCTTGTTTCTGTAGTAATATAATTATAATTATTTACAATATTCAAAGTACAATTAAAACAAAGTATGACCTAGTTTTTTTAAATATTTCATTAATTAAAATGTATTTTTTTATTCTTATTGTTTAGATGATTATCAAAATACAAATACAGACTAAGGTAGGTGCTTTATTTTATGGTTTTATGCACAACATTCAACTGCTCTACAAAATTGCAAAAGGCTCCTTAGATTAACATCAAGTTGTGTCTCTAAAGTTGGCAACCTTGCTGTAATGAATGTTGTCCTCAGTTTTTACCATATTTGCTGTATTAATTAATTTACTTTTACTGTCGGTTGGATTCGTGACTTTTAGACAAGAGTTAAATTTGAGTAATTGGGAAGTATCAACCTATAGATATTCCTATATTGACTATAAGATATTTAGAGACTTACAAAACTTAAAAATTCACCATCGCCGAATTTTATAACACAATAAATTAAAGAATTTTTAAAAACCTCATGCACAAAAAAGCACGCCTTGAGAAACGTCGGCAGCGATGTCGCATATCTAGTTCTTTCAACCTTCCACAGTTGATTTACTTGCACTGCAGCAATATAAGCTTTTTATTGCAGCGTTTTTTACTTTCGTTATCAATTATTTTACGCCTGATAATTTACTATGAAGACTGAATTCGTCAAAAAGCAATCTAATAAACTGCCACAAGTGTCAGTGATTGTGGTTTTAAACTTTTTACAGAGAGAACAATTTCCAAATTTTTAGAAGTGCATTACTTGGCAACTTTTACCTAGTATAGCAGCCCCGATTAATAACATGAATGCTGCTTAAAACATGTTTTCACCGGTGCCGCTAAGATAGCCATTGAATAGTGCTCCAGATCTTAATACCAGGTGCTCATTTCGGCTAGCAATGAATAAAGTAATATAAGTCAGGTATTAAATAAATGAAACAACATTAATTAATTTAATACTTAATGTACATTAATATTGTCTATGGTGCATGCTGTAAGAAGATGTAGTTTCTCAAAGCTATGTGTTGCTGCATTTCTTGCTCCGCTGCCACAATTTTGTGTTGTGTTCTGGTTCTGCTTGTTTAATCTTTTCAATACATATCACTGTGATGGTCCTTTTTCCCATGCTAATTTAAAAAATGCTTTTTCATATATGCCAACTGAACATTCTACAGTGACCTTGTATTTAAAACAAATGAGATAAATAACATTATATCATGCTTAAACTTCACGCCAGATTTTAAATTCAATGTAACATTATTATGTGTATGTGTTCACTCAAATTTTCATATTTAAAGCTTGACCACAGAGAGATGGGACGTGACCTAGAGGCAAAAACATACCTCTTCAGTTTAAAATAGGTAGGATCAGCCATAAAATTAATTTTGTATTCACTTTTAATGAACTTTTTAATGCCTGTGTGGGGTAGGAACTTCGTCTACAGCTGTGCACCTTTAAGTGTACAGATGCGTTTAATCTGTTTCGATACTTATAATTATTTTTAAATATATGAATAAAAAGCTGTTTCTACTAATTCCCTACAAGTAAACAGTAATAATAATTTAAGAGTATTTTATACATATTATCAGTTTATGCGATGTCTGAAGCTTAACTATAATTAATAAATCTTGCCGAATAAATTAGTTGTATCAAATGGGATTGAGAGGCAGACTGTTCTTTGTTTCATTTATTTTATCAGTGCCTGCATGCAGCACCATAGACAGAGTTTCTCAAATGTTACTTTGCAGTCAACATCTTTCTCAAACTTGTTCTCAAAGATAATAAAATATGTAATGGCACAAAAAATGAGTTGATGAAAAAATGTGTTTAATTCCTTTTCCTAGGCTTGATGGTTTCTTCGGTTTCAGAAAAGCTTACTTATCTTAAGCTGAAGTGGCTTCAGAATTTTTTCCACATTAACATCCACAGTTAGGGAGGGTAGTGACTTCTACCATCCTCCCCTGTATTCCCTCTGAACACATATTAAACATAGCTAAATGATAATAAATGTTAGAAATAAGGATTGTTACAATTTAAAAAAGGGCCAAAATTTAAAATAAATAATTAAAAAGATATTTAGCGCTAAAAGTGAACATTTTGAGATGTGTCTTTCTTGTTTAGAAGGTCACTTCAGCATTCTTTTCTTGAAAAGTTAAAAAAATAAATAAACACAACCATAGTTGTTTTTAATTTCCATGCATGCTTTTATGATTTATTTTCACATATCAGAGTTTATAGTAATACTTTAACAACAATCTTCATTCACTTGAGTAAACTTTAAAGACATTATGCATACCCAAATTCATAAATTTTGAATCCCCCTGTAAAATCAGTTACCTCTTCTGCCTTCTCTCATTTTCTAATTAGAACTTTTATTTAACTACAACAATTTTTCTACGTAATTGTTGGATTTGCTTTAATATTTTAATTTTTTTATTATTATTAAATGGTAATTTTACTAATTTTACCTAAGGGCTTTTGAGGAACTTAGGATTTTATGATTTCTTATTTTGTGTAAAAGTTATATACAAAACAGTAAACAAGTTATACATTGTTGCAATTTTTACCACTCTGTTTCTCCAAAGTGGTTTCCACTCCAGAATTGTTTTTATCCTGTGTTTTAAATTTAATTGCTAAATTTAAATTTGTTTATTCTTAGATGTGTGGTTTTTATTTATCTTGTTCTTTAACATGTTTTACTTTCAATTTGAACAACTTGCTCCTGAATGAATGAACTTTACAAACTTCGTAGATGCATGAAATAGCATAACTACCATAGCAATAAAAAAAATTTATATTTAGTCAACAATTTATTAAAAGACATCAATATTACAATCTTTCAGTTAGTAATAGACTGCCAGGAATTCCAGAACAAATATCAAATAGTAAACATATTTTAATTAATTTAACAAAATTCAAAATTTTCACATACAAATAATACAGTGATCAATTACTGCGTGCAATACAATAAACTTTTCTTACTCAGGAACAACATTTATCAAACTGAGTGGCGTAGAAAGGCAGATGAGGAGGGTGTAGCCCTCATCCAGGTTCAGCTTTGGCGGGAACAGGAAATACTTCTTGCTCTGTATATGTAACAAAAAAAAACTTGTAAAAACTTACATGTGCTTCTACTTTATTTATTTTTTTGAAATGGCTAAAAATTGCGTGAAAGATGTAATGATAACTTGCTGAAAATTTCTGCAGCAGGTTGAACTTATATCATATAGGATATAGATGCATAGGATCATGATCATATACTAAAAGAGCAGGGGATAAGGATAGAACAGTCTACTTGGTCATAATCAGGCAAGACATTAACAAGTTTCAAGTTCATTTGCATTTCTTTTTAAAGTGGAATTTTTAAGGAAAAAATTTTCATTATCACTATTATATAGTCACATCTGTTTATTCTGAAGTCGGAGGGATTAAATAGAAATTCCATTACAGCTGTAATTTTGTTATAAAAAGTTTAATAATTCAGACTAAAATGTGAAGAGAGATCGAAGCCATTATATTATAGCAATAAATTTGCTACAAACGGCCTCTCTATAAATGAGCATGACTGTAAATGCCAAATGTTTCAGCATCCTCTTCAGTGTCTGACATCTTGCACATCTAACATTGAAAGCATAAAACTAGAGATGAAACAATTTCTTTATTTTTCTCAGCTAGGGGCAAGAAAGCTAATGATATTACAAATGATATTTTAAGAGGTTTTGAGTAGTAGGACCTCTATATAGCACTGTGCAGAGGACAAGGGTAGCAATGCCTCTAATGGCTAAAGTGTATTGAAGATTTTAAGCAGTGATTCATGAACTTAAGCTACTTGTTATCAACAGGGCCCGATTAAGAAATTTTAGGACAGTTGGCCAGTAGGCACCTTGAATAATACCATTGAAGAAAGAGCAACAGACATGTTTTTTATTATTGCATATGTCGACAGGCTGAGGCACACTAAAGCTGTACACTGCTTGAGAAAAATACTAAGTAGCAAAAATGGCGATTTTGATCTTAAAGACCATACTGCTGCACACTTATCGCTCTTAATATTAATAAAATAATAAATACACAGAACTATATGTTGATATAATTTTCTACATGATTTATCATTTTTTGGGCCATTAGTCTGGGGGTAATTGTAAATTGGGCCCTGATAAAGAAACTATTGAGATCATATTTTAAAGGATACTGTTGATGCTATTGCTAAGTTATGTGATGCATATTAAATGTGTGAAACAAGAGAAGCAGTTCAAAACTCTTGCCCGCAATGTGTAACTTTTCCATGTTCTGTTTTTATTTTTTGGAACTGTTTCATATAGTGAATAATGCTCAACATAACTATAGATTCTTTGAATTAATATAATGAAGTGGATTACTAAAGCGAGAAGTTTACAGTTCTTGCTAAAGAACACATGTGATATAGAAGGATATTCCACTCATAAAATGAAATAATGTCAGGTAGTAAAAACTGATCCTTGGAGATAAGACTTCAGATGTATCATTAGCATTAGATTAAGATCTTAAAAGGTACATTAGCTGTAGATCAAGGGCTAAAATGTATTGACCAATATCAGCAAACCTCAATATAACGTACACTAGGTTTTTAATATTACACCCTATTAATATCAATCACTTTAAAAACTATTTTCCATTAGCATAACGTTTGAAAAAAAAAAAAACTGATAAACTTTCTCCAAAAGCTAAAAGAAGAGTAAACATAACATACAAAAATTAAAACAAGTTGCTCAAGTTATAAAAGATGGGTCTCCTAAATGTATTTCTTCTTTGAGTTTGCTGTGAAATTCCAACTTTCTGAATTCATTCCCAATCTTGCACAATAACTTTAAGATTCTTTTTAACAGAATGTGTGTATGTTGCTTCATGTGAGAGGAGGATTTTAAAACTGAAGTTTATGAAGAATTCTTTGCAAGGAAACTTTACGTCCTTCGAGTTAACCACAACTTGGTATATAGAAAGAGACAAGTAGTATATACCCTAAGTCCTTCAAAAATGTTCACCTCTCCATATGTCCAAGCTCTAAAAATACGATCTTACGGAAGTTATTTCAAAATAAGCATCTTTTAAATCCTTAACCATCTTGCAGTTTATGACGAGATATCTCGTCCATTTAACATTTATTCCTGGGACTGCCCAACCGCAGGGTGGTTAAGCATGGTAATTTCACAAAAATATTTATTGGTCAACATAATTCATTTCAAATAATAAAATTACAAAATTGCCTTCATTTTTCAAAATGATAAAATTTTATGAATTTTCAGATATAATTCAACAATTATTTTTATTGATTATCTTATATAATAGTACATATTGCTGGAGGATAATTATCATAAAAACTAACAAAGCACAAATTTGACTGATGCTGACTACAAGAAATAAGAGTAACATTTGAGGAAACACAAGGTTTTTTCACTTTATCAATGGAAAAACATATTTCATTCATATTTCAAAAAAAAAAAAGGTGCACAAAAACATGAAATCTCACTTGTGTAGATTTTATATGAATTCACTCATCTTGTGTTTTTTCAAACGTTACTCTTTTTTCTTGTAGTCAATGTCTGTTAAATTTGTGCTTCGTTTATTTTTATGATAATTATCACCAAACAGTATTTATTATTAAATAAGATAATCAATAAAATAAAAGTAATTTTTGATTTATATCCAAAAGTTCACTAAATTTTATCATTTTGAAAAATAAAGGCAATTTTGTAATTTTATTATTTACAATTAGGTTGACTATAATAAATATTTTTGTAAAATTACCATGCATAAGAGCTTACAAGCTGCCAATCCTGACATAACAACTTTCGTAAGATCGTATCTTTAGAGCTTGGAAAAATGACGAAGTTAAACACTTTTGAAAGTGATTTCCCCTTGCTTCTGAGCAGTGCACATTTGAACTTTAGCTACATACTACACTAGCAACTCTCTTTCAATATACCGAGCTGTGGCTAAATCAGGTCACCTAAGGTCTCCTTGTTAGATGAGTCAATCATGGCTATCGAATGGATTAGCTAAAGGTATTGGTTTTGATGATGCAATTTCCAAATTTTCAAAACAAAAAGTTGCAAGAAATTTTGTTTTGTTACAGGATATTAATTAGGTAAGTCGAAAAATTGATTTTATTTTGGAATAAGCAAACTAACATATCAAAAAAAAGTAAGCAAAATTCATCAAGTAAAATTGTTATAATGGAATATTGTTAGAAAGTTAAACATAAAAGGTCTTTTCCAATCGCTTTGTCAACTGAAATAAAGTTGAAATTTGCTGCATTAATTTTTGTGATAACCTTATTAGGATTAGATTTGTCAGTCAATACATACATTACTAACAAAATATTTATTTATCTGATCTTGCTGACATTAAAGGTCTATCTAGAACTATAGAATAATATTTAGCTTGTGTAATTGAATTGGTTATTTCAGAATCAAAGTAGGATTCAAGCCCTTTCTGAAATAATTGATTCAATTGTATTAACAAATTAATAATATGATTCTACATAACTTAGTTTTGCACTTTATAAAATATCAATATGCATTTTCTCCCCAGTTAATAAGTTTTATAAACTAGAGTCAAAATGAGAGGTCAGAAAAGTGTCAAGTTCCCTTACCATTCACCTACAGTTAAAACAAGAACTGAAAAAAGATTTTTTCCATTTATTTGTTTACTATTCTTTTATTGCTGAGAAATCAAAATGATCTGAGTATTACAAATTACAATGATCATACCCTGTTCAAGTGTAAAGAAGTCCTTCATTATGTATGTACTACAGTCCTTCATTATATCTGCCTTATCATTTTGCTCTTAGCTTATTTGATAGTATTAAAAAAATGCTTCTCCCATAAATTCCCTTTTGTATTTTGTGGGAGAGAGCGGAAGAGGGTATGACAAGTAGAACTCTGCACCAGGTACCACCAGACCTTGCTACGCCACTGATTAAATTAATATTTTTGTTTACTAATGCAAGTTCTTAGAATGCCTGCGAACTTTCCTTATAATGATAAGTTGTCACAGCTACACATTTAGATTTGATCACTCTATTGAAATATTGCATTTCGGAGCATACTTGGAAACACACAATGTAGCCATGGACTTCATTTTATTAAAAATTTTCTTCTACAAAATGTATTCAAACAAGCATTTTTACCTTGATATTCAGCAGCTTTGCAAAAGGTTATACTGTACATATTTAAGATTTCACACATGTTTTACTTCTTAAATCATCTGCTCAGTTTTCTCTTAAGTACAAGTCGGACTTGACTGCACCTTAGCTCATTATACCTAAATAACAGTACCAAAATAGAAATGGCTCAGAAAAAGGGAAAACAAGTTCAGGAAAACATCAATTCATATTTTAACCAAGTAAGTAAAAAGAAAAAAAGAAAGTATCCAACGGATGTAATAGTTTGAAATTTTTTTTGAAGCACAATACTAGAATACTCATCAGAATAAGATTTCAGCATGATGACTACAGAACTAAGAGATAATTCGTAACATTATAGCTGGGGGGGGGGGGGTGGACTCCCTCCTCTTAACAGTACTTTTGAAGTAAAAGAATAATTTTGAAAGGAAGAAGCTTCCCTGGTGCAGACCTGGTATCAATCTTTAAGTTCGACATGGTTGATTCAACCTTTCATCTCTTCAGTGGGTCAAAATAAGTAGAAAGTATTCTTGGGAACTAAACACTAGCGGTTCTGTGTTAGGCTGCCAACATAACAAACATCTGCCTTTGCATCCAAGAGCTCTTGGTTACGAAAACTGAGATGGGCACAACAGACCTTGGCCCCATGGACTGCTGCGCAAATGAGTTTAGTTTAGTTTACTTTTGAAATGATTAATATTTTAAGCATGTTTCTGGTGAAGAAAAATGCATTATGTGAACATTAATAATACATTATGTAAGCATTATTAAGTAGGGGAGACTGGGTACGGTTGTGACAATTTTCATTTGCTCCCCCATAGATCCCTTAGCAATGCCTGTGAGCTGGTTTAAAGTTGTTTTTATGTTAAAGTGTTTATTTGCCTGCTTATTAACACTAAAATTTTCTCCCTAAGTACAATAGTTTACTCACAGGACCAAATTAAACAAAAAAGGAAAAAATGTCACAACCGACCCCACCCCAGGAGCGGTTGTGACAGTGCTTGGGGTCGGTTGTGACAAGTTCAAAAATACAGCAAAACAGTCTAGATCACTTTTAATTTCAAGTAATATTAAACGTAATTCAACATAACCTTCATCTGGGAAAGTTTAACATTTAACAATGTATCTCGTTCAGTTGAAGTAGCCTTATACCAAGTCTTACAAAAATATCAGGTTTTTGGAATTTCGTAACGTCTGTTTTGGCAACATTATGCACATCCTGTGGGTCGTAACCGTGTCTGTTTATAATAATTCTCAAGTATCAAAGAAAGATTCCACATTTATTTGTTTTATTGAAGCTTGTTACTCTTGAAAGGCTAGTTGCATGAGCTACACGAACAGACGTGAAACATTTCTATTCATAAATGAACGGAACCATTTCTCAGTAGCCATTTTACTCTCATATCTGCTTTCAGCGTATATGTAAGCTTAAAAGCACTTTATTATGAGCAATATAACCTATGCACACGTTGTTTTCATTGTGACAGCGCCGGCCGGCTCCATCGCGTTTACGAATGAATGTTTCGTAGCAAAGACTTAGGATTAACGTTGCATTTCCAAAGCTGTCCGAAAGAAAAAAAAGTTTCACTTCTTTATAAGCTTATTTATATTTCATTAGGTCATACTGCCCTATTTCCGTCTTCTTCAAGCGTATTATGGGCATCAAATATGATAAAAACATGTTTTACTCGTGTCACAACCGTCCCCACGCAATTTGTCACAACCGACCCCAACCCACTACTTTTGAAAACAGCAATCGCCATGGCAATACAAAATAGCCTACATAAAAAGTAATCACTGCTATTTTACTATTAAGGTTCACTACTAACGGGGAGAAAACTTTCATTTCTCTATCTGTACCCATTCAACAGGAATTACTAAAAGAAATCGAACAAAAAAACTTACTTTTGACTGATAAAAAGTAACCAACCCCTCTGCTAGCGTTAATGTCGCTCGATGGCTACCGCAATGCTTTGACACACATTCAGACAAACATGCTGATACTCTCTCTCTTTGCTTCAACCAAGTATTAATTATGGTTTAGCTAATATGACGACTGTCACAACCGCCCCGCGTCACAACCGTCCCCAGTCTCCCCTATGTTCTTTTCCATAGAAAATAACTCCCCTCTAATACTAACAGGTTATAAAAAGAAAAGATTTAGTGTGTCAGCTGTATAAAATAATAAAAAAGACTCTGCTTTAATCCAAATACATCATTTTCAATTCAATTCTAAAGTGATCACTTTGTTCCATAAAAATACATAAAGCACTCACTTTTAAGTAAAAGGAGGGATGCATTGGGCGTTCATTTTTTATTTCATTGGAGCTAGTCATAGCACCATCATAATTTTCTACAATATACAACATAACTACTGCATTTAAAACTGCCCTCCCAAATTTTCCAACCAAATAATTAGTTCCATACATGCAGAATCAGATCGAAGAGATAGTCGTAAATGATCGAATTAAAAAAATAATTGCAACAAATGTATTTTTGACTATAGTAAATGCTTAACACTTAAAAGTTAAGATAATGAAATACAAAATGAAAACTTTTTTTGAAACTTTTTTGCTAATATTTTCCTCCAACTAGGAGCTTCATACTCAGATATCCTGGGTTTAAAAATAAAAAAATTGGGACTGTTAAGAAATATTACCTTCCAGATTTTTTTTTTTTTTTTACTCTAAAAGGACACATATGGATCAGTGCTTCTTACCAAGTTTCAGAAAAAATATGACTTTTTTAAACTTTTGGAAAGCCATTAAATTTGGCTAAATTTTGAAGATTTTTTTTTTGTCATTTTCCTCATAAAAATATAGTAAAACATACATTTTCCTTCATTTAAACCCTAGATTTATGATCCTCATGTAAATAGCTTTAAATTTTAACCAGAATTGTGGAAATTGATCCTACAACTCTCAAGTTATTGCAATTCTAAACAATAGTGGGCCATTCCATGTCAAGTCACACACCTTCCGAATGAGAGGTCGCTACCAGGGTTGGGGGAATAGTGAGGGTTGGCCCATGCTATTGAAGAAAGGAGTTTCGCCGACAGACGAGGAAATGGGGGAAAAAGACAGGTCTGTGACATAGGTACGGAAGCAAGTTCTCGGATGCAGCTAGGTTTAAACGTTATTCGCGTCTTCGATTTTCATTTTTCAGAAAGCCCCTCGTTCAGCCTGGCCCACTGAACGAGCACTCAGGGCCCGTGTCCCCATGGCATGAAATTTCTAAGAGACAAGAAAAATTTTCGAAAATATTCCAAGGTATTAAAAATAAAAAAGAAAAGTATCAAAGTACTGTTATTATTTTTTTCTTTGTTCTTTCCTATTCCTTTTTTTAATTTATATTTTTTATGTGTGTGAGTGGGGGGGGGGGGGGGGGGGGAGGGGGGAAGGGGTTGCCCTTCATATTTTTCAAATCTTTACTTTAATTCTTGCATAACCCTTCCTTTAAAGTAGAAGCAAAACCAAAATCAGCTAACGCATAGATTTTCAGAAAGATAATTGAAAAAAAGAAGAAAAAAAAACATAGTTTCGTGTACCATTTAGAGTTTTTTTTTTTTTTTTAAATTACACATATCATAAATCTGGGCTACCCATAACATAGGTCTATTCTATTAAATTACCATAGGTTTGGACTTCCTGAAAATTTTTGGTCACTTTAAATTGTTATTAAAGCGATAGAAAAACCTAGAGATAAAGTTTACTCTGTAGTCAAGCGTAAAAAAACGCTTAGTTTTTGTCTCAATAAAAAGTAAATTATTGAAATTTAAATAGTTCGAAATAGGGAGTAAATGATTTGAAATGTGTATGACACATGCAAATATTTTATTATCTGTTCTTATTTACTCCATTTATTTATTTAGAGATATATATTTTGAATTATTATCATTCATATTCATTCAAAAATTGCGAGCAATTATTGCTAGAAATATTTACATGAAGTTACAGTAATAATTGTTCTCATTCTTTGTAAATAGTGGAGTTATTATTGAAATAGTATGTGATTTCAGTTTCAGAGAGGCCATTTTTTCCCCACTAAAGTTGTTTTGTATATTTTATAAATTTAATATTTCATAATTTAATTACGAGCAATATTGCTTGAAAAGTGTCTACTTCAAATTAATTGTTCAAAGAAAAGAAAAGAAATGTTTCGTAGAATGCATAATTTCCCTCTGTAGTTTGCATACAGTCAGGTATTCGACAAATGCAAACATTTCATCATCTGATCTTGTTATATTTATTTTATTTATTTATACATAGTTAACTTATGATTTGTTTTATTATCATTATATTCATTTGCCAATTCGCGAGCAATAGTTAACATAAATATTAGTTTGAAATTACAGTAGTTGTTCTCAAAAATGTTTCATTGGATAGTAAATATGTAATAGTGCGGCTGTTGTCGAATTATTATGTAATCTCTGTTTCGGAGATTAGTGTTTCCGTCTAAAGTTGTTTTATAAATTTTGCAGTTGTACAAATATTTCATGACTTAATTGCGAGAAACAGTACTTCGGAAATGTCTTGTTTTAAACAAGTTGCTCTCAAAAATGTTCAATAGGATAATTCTTAAATAGTAGAATTGTTAATGAAACTTTATGTAGTTTCAGAGTATCAATATTTCTCCTACAGCTGTTTTGCATATGTAGCTATTTCATGACATCATTACGAGAAACAGTACTAAAAATTGTAAATTTTTGTGAATGAGTTGTTCAAAAAAGGAAAATATTTGATAGAATAATAAATCTTTGCAATGTTAAGGTTATTAATTAAACGGTGTGGTACTTATTAGTTTCGAAGAATAAGCACTCTTCCCTCAAGAGTTGTGCATATATTCATACACTGCTCGACATTGAAAATGCAACACCAAGAAGGAGTGGTCAGAAACTGATGAAATTTGGTAAGAAGACAGAGACAGCATGGAACAATAAGTGATATTTATTTCAAAATAAATAAGCAAAATTTAGAGCGAGGACGGCGTCGGCTCAGTAAGAAATAGGACCACCGCGGACAGCGATGCGCGAAGAAACACGTCTATGCATGAAGTCAATAAGCCTGCGGATGGTGTCCTGAGGGATGGCACTCCATTCCCTTTCAACCATTTGCCACAGTTCGTCCTCTGAACGAGGCAGTGGCAGGTTCTGCAAACGGCGTCCAATCACGTCCCACACATGTTCGATTGGTGACAAGTCAGGAGAGTATGGTGGCCAGGAAAGCATCTGTACACCTTGTAGAGCATGTTGGCTGATTCGAGCACTGTGAAGCCGGGCGTTATCCTGTCGAAAAATTGCATTTGGCAGACCCTGAAGGTAGGGGGATTGCCACCGGCCACAGTACATTATCTACATATCGTTGGGCCGTTATAGTGCCCCGAATACGAACTAGAGGTGATACGGAATTGTATGCAATAGCATCCTAAACCATTATGCCACATTGTCGCGCTGTGGGGCGTTCCACAGTTACTGCCGGATTCGATCTTTCTCCACGTCGACGCCACACACGTATGCGATGACTATCGCTGGACAAACAGAAGTGGGATTCATCTGAGAACACTACGGTTTGCCATTCTGCCATCCACGTCACTCTGGTCCGGCACCATTCCAAACGTTGGAGTCTGTGCTGTGAGGTCAATGGCAGTCTTCTTAGCGGGCGCCGTGATTGCAGGCCACGTGCAACCAGTCGACGGGAAATGGTTCTGGTCGACACAGGAACATCCAGGGTACCTTGCACGTGCTGCAGAATCGACGTACAAGTGACTTGCGGGTCCGCCACAACTTGTCGGTGAATCCGTCAATCCAAGCGGTCTGACGTCACTCTGGCTGCGCCTGCACCCCTCAATGTGGCTACATTTCCTTTTTCCAACTATCTCCGACACAGCCGATGCACAGTGCTTGCATCCATGTGGGTATCAGCTGCAATTTGACGTATGGACCAACCTCCCCTTCTCAGTCCGATCACCATACCCCTTGTAAAGTCGTCTATATGCTGGAAGTGTCTTCGTTGAGGACGGCGTGGCATTTCCTCCTATCACACATATCCTTCGAGACAAAAACCGAATTTCTCCGATAATTAGTCTGGCAGAAAAACCAACATGAACATAGCCCACTTTTCAACTTCATTCTCGTATATCTTACTTCACGTGCGTCGGAGAGCTGCGCATTTCATATCATTTGCATAACTCAGTGACGTGCGTCTACGGTAAAATTTGCATGAATTTCTGACCACTCCTTCTTGGTGTTGCATTTTCAATGTCGAGCAGTGTATATTCTACAAAAACAAACATTTCATTATGTGTGTACTTATATCTATTTAATTTATTTATATAGTTGCATATGTTTTAATTTTTTACCTTGGATAAATTGACACTTCACGACAATCGTTAACAGAACTATCCATTTGAAATCACAGTAATTGATTTCAAGAATGTTTCCTAGCATAATAAATCAGTTTTAGTGGTGTTACTAGGGAAATATGTGGTTTCTGTTTTGGGGGCAATATTTTTCCCTCTATAGTTGTGTTACATGTTTTGCATATGTTAATGTTATATGATTTAATTACTAACAACAATGCTAGAAAAATGCCTGTTTTAAATGAATTTTCAAAAGAAAGAAAAACTGCTGCATAGCATAATGAATTTTTATAATAGTAGGCTTATTAATGAAATGTTATGTGATGTTCGTTTTGGAGAATAGATATTTTCCCCTAACAGTTGTTTATATATTCTACAAATGTAAACAAGTATCTGTACCTATTACAATTATTTCATATTTTTATGCAGTTGCTTATGTTTTGTATTATTATCATTGATATTCATTCGACTATTCACGAACAATACTTAGCAGAAATATCTGTTCAAAATTACAGTACTTGTTTTAAAATATGTTTCAAGGGATGATAAATCTTTGTAATAGTGGAGTTAAATTCATTTTTTACTTCCTGTAACTACCAGTTAAGTAATCATAAATAATTATTCTCTCTCTCTCTCTCTCTCTTCAACAAGTTTTAAGAAGAAAAATATTTTAAGTAATTGAATGAGATAGATTTCTCTTCCAAATTAGAAAAAAAATTCTTGTAATAGTTTACGATTTTAACGACTCAAATACATTTCCATTTTCTATCAAAAAAAAAAAAAAAATTGAGTTGTATTCAAAGTTGATTTAGTTTTATAATAATTACGTTTTGATATCACTCGTAATCAAGTTATGTTTTTCCCCTTCATTCGAGCTCAAAATTGTTCTTGTAAGATATGCGTGAGTCATTAACACTTAGCAAAGAATGTAAATCGAGTAGCATAGCATAAAAATGTATCAAGTTTAGTTTTCATGTCCAAAAGTTATGAACAAAGCATAAGCTATTCCTTTCCCCATTGAAATGCCGCTGCTCTACCCCGCAACTGTTTCCGAGATACGTCAGGGATTTCATACCCCCAGACCCTGATTCTCCAGATGAGCTAACCCTCACTATTCCCCCAACCCTGGGTCGCTACAATATTTTGCAAGTACATTACTACTTACTGTAAAAGTTATTATGCTGTTATTATAACACTGCTTACTAAATGGTATAATAATACTTAATTTCAATCCTTTAGCTGTTGTAATTTTTTACATATAAAGAATGGAAATGTGAATGTTTTACTCCGCTGGCTCATACTTGACTGACCATAACCAGAGAATAAATAAAGTTAGAAACTTGATACACTTAATATATTTTGAAAGCTTACATTATGAGCTCTTAAATGATATATTACATGATGCGAAAGCATAACTTTAAATTTTGAAGGTCATTCGAGTTGACCTTTGAACTTGAATGTAGAGAAGCAAATTTCATACGTAAAAGTCAAAGGTCAATTCGAATGACCTTCAAAATTTAAAATTATACTTTTGCATCACATAATACATCATTTTAAGGCTCATTTTTCGACGTTTAAAATGATATCAAGTTTCTGAATGTAGTGCAAAAGTACATAATTGTTAAATCAAGTTTGGCCTTAAGAATATTCTTTATACTCTTTAAACTTAATCTTATAATTGGATATAAGATTGAATGAATTTTTTATACTTTTAATGTTGATTATCAGCGTAGTCATAACGCTTTTGGACAAATACTTGATGGGATTTGATTTTTGGTCATAGAAGTTTAAATAAAATCTGATCTCATTGCTGTCCCAACTGGACACTTGGCACAAATAAAGGACATAATAGTATGTACAAAGTATTTTTTTTCCAGATTTTTAAAATAATAACCTTTGGAAATATTCAAGGTCAATTTGAATGACCTTCAAAATTTAAAATTATACTTTTGCATCACATAACACATCATTTTAAAGCTAATTTTAAGACGTTTAAAATGATATGAAGTTTCTGAATGTAGTGCAATTAGAAAAGAATTTACATGCATTCGAAAAATGCCCATTTTACCTAAATTCCATATTTTGTAAAGGCCCACAATCAAAAAATATTTGTTTTAAAAATCTAAAAGTTTGGGCTTATACTAATTTTCCCCAAATGCTATCTCTTTTTAAAATTTTGGAAAAAATTAAAAAGGGGTCAGTTTGAAAATCCCACTCTTTTGATCGATTTGATATAGAATGACCCTAGTGCCAAATCCAAGAGGGCCGAAACTTAAAAAGTACAATACATGAATTATTGCTAAGAAACAATTTGTGAAAGCAGTGTGTGCTTTGCAATTGAAAGTATTAATGAAAAAAAGACATCACTGGTAAAATAACATTACTTATTCATAAATTTTAACTCATTTAGTTCAATGTTAATAAATGAAATCTAGTTCGTAAAGATTGTTCCAAAATTTATGCAAGATTTCAAATATATAGGGAAAACATAGTTTAGTGTTGGCAACCGAAAAAGAAAACAGTACACCAGTTTTCAATCTAGTCAATGAATGAAATTATTCCTGGTTGTGTACTTCCATGTCTCAAGCATCAGAATCGGCCTCTAGATCATGTGATTCACAATTGAATTTCCCTTAAGGAATATTTGAAACATTGGTCTTTATCAGCATGCCCACATCTACTTGTGCATTAAAGGAAATAACCAATGATGCAGCAACAAATTTCAATCACATTCATTCAAAATAATCATGGTAAATATTTGACTAAAGAGGCATGCATTTGTGCAAGCAAAGCTGTGAAGGTATTTGCACAAAGTTGCAAATCTATAAATAACCCTATCGTACTTTCCAAACATAATAATAATACAGTTGGGGGAAAAAACATTCCTATTTAATACAACATACATTTAAAGACATTTTTTATTTTAGAGCTAGCTGACTGTATTCACATCAACAATGATTATTGTAGTACAGTTTGAACTGTTTCAGCTTACCATTATATTACTTAGTCATCTAGTACAATTTGACCAGGACCACGATTCTTCATGTATCTCCTATAACTTTTATATCGTGCACTTTCTGCAAGTTTTAATTTCATTTCATCTTCCTTCTTTTGTTTCCATTTCTGAAAGTAATGTGATTTGAATTCTTAGAAATAAAATAATATGCATGATTTTTTTTTTGCATTAAAAAAATAAATTTCGATTTTAAAAAATCAATTTAATCAAAAAATGCTTCATCAGCTTGAATGAAACATTATCTGAAGTTGTAATTATCATATCACTGACACTTTGTTGTTTTTCAAGTAAATTCTTCCAAAACTTTAATTAGTGATAGAAAACCATATGGACAATTCCATGCATGTGTGGAAAAGCGTTGGAAAAATCAAATTACAGCAATGTGTCTGGTTTGAATATTTTTCGGTTTAAAAATGTTAGAAGTTTATTATTTATATTAATTTTTTGTCAAGAATGTAGTATTTTTAGTTTTGGCAGCACTTTGAAGTTGGAAATGGACTATTTAACTTTAGATCAATCTTTCAATGTTGGTAAGTTTCAATTTTTTTCTTTAGATAACTGTTTTAAAGGAAGAATATCGATTATTACTTTAATTCAATATTGTGAATTGCTAAAAAGAGTGTTTTCACGTAAATTAAGTAATTTTTGTAAACTTTAAAAATGCACTATTCTATGTAACGTAAGTTACCAAAAACATGTTAAAATTCATGATGTACATGAAAAAAGGGCAATGCAATGTTAACAATGCTATATTTTCTATCTTATAAGTGTGTGTTAAGCAAATAGTTAAAGTTTTTTAAAAATATTGTCTATTTAATTTTTTGTGCTACAATCAAAACGTATAACGTAAGTTACCGACATATGCAGATATTGTAATTTACCTAAGTAGAACTTAAATACTTGTGTTTATAAAGAAAGTAAATTGTGAAATAAACCTATGTGGTTAGTAGGAAATATTTATTCAAGAATTCTTTTAAATTTGTACTGTATTTACTCATATTTCTTAAAATGTCTCTATTTGCTAATAAGATTACAATACACCTCTATTATAAATTATATGTTTCTTTTTGGCTTTTGAAATATTAATTATCTCAAAACAATATCACTGCATTCAGAATATTTAGGAGTAATGTACAATAAATTATTCAAAAATGACTTCTGTTATGTTTTAAAGTTATCAAATATGTTTTTTAAAAAACAAACACAAAAATATTTTATCTCTTACAGATGAAATCAGGGTTCGCGTTTACCCACTACAGCGGGTTTTTTACTCAAATTCTTGTAGAACGGGTTCAACTTTTAAGCAGTTTCGGGTCCTTAGGACCCAGATATAATAGTTTATGACAGGAGAAAAAAATTCCGATGAAAAAGTAATTTCGGACCCTTGAATCTAAAAAACTTCAGAACAGTGCTGCTGATTTCACTCTGCATAATTGAACTTTTACAATCATGAAAGGAGGTGAAAGAATAAAAGAAGCCCCTGGATGTCAATCCCTCCCCCCTATTCTTAAAGCCATGATTTTGCACATGTAGTCCCATTGTCCTCGTTCTTGTTGCCTTTCGCACCTGTTACATTCTTTTCTTGGAATTGAATAGTAAACATCATATGAGTGGGAAATTTTCCTAGTATTTTAGATCTTTTTTATCCCCTTTTTGTTAGCATGTGGAAAATAGGCTTAGTTAATTTTGGCACATTTTTGCTGATTGAGTAGCAATCGTTCAGCATCTGTTTCTGGTTAGTTATTATTCAGATTATTTCCTAAATTCCCTTCCATTTCCTCCCTCATTTTTTATTTCCTATATTCTCTTCTTTTCATATGATTTGTTAAGATTTTTTTTCAGTAAACTAATCAACATTATTAAAAACATTCTTAACACATAATTGTGCTTTCCCAACCACAAACAGTTTTTTTTTTTAACTTTTTCACAAAAATCAAATGCTGATTTTAAATCTTAAAAGATAGCAAAAGATTATAATCATGGATTTATCCTTGTCTTTATTTATTGCCAGAAAACTTCTTCTCTGAATACAACTTCTTGTGCCACTGTGTTTGACAGTACTTACATCTAGGAATTCGATTAAAAACCTCTTTATTTTATGTCTTAATACGACTAATATTAAACTTAATGTTTAAAAAAAATTAAAGGTACAGTCTAAGTTATCTCATTGCAGCATCATTGATTTTTTATGTACCAAATTTGGCTGAAAATTCGTCAATTTGATATGATATCAATGGTTATTGTGCATTTTCAGATCAATTTTAAACAAATGTTTTTATTAATAGCAGTTAGCTGTGCCTTGTCAAAAAAATAATAATGACAGTTAAATTATACCTGCTAATTTCAACTTTATTTATTTTTTGCAATGAGTGTAGAAATAGGCAATATATTGTACAATTTTATACATATTATCTCCAAATGGAGTGCAAAATAGGCTGTGTCCTTAACCCCTTCTGAAGTGACCTTCAACATAATCTTTTGAAGCCTGCTGTTTCAAAATGGTTGTGCATTCCTGCCGTAAATATCATTAAACAGTTCTTTTTCAAGAAAGGTTCGGAAGGGGCAGTGGAAAAAGCAGAACATTTAATTGATAAAGAAATGATGACAGTATACTGGCGTGCCAAAAAGCTACTAGAACAAATTTTTGTCCCTAATTGAATTGAATTAATATTGATCTCAAAAACTAAAGAAAAAACTCCTTTATTAGTGTACTTTACGCATTCACCAAGTTCACTTGTTTTCCATTCAAAAACGTGCTCTCAATTAATTTTTTTGTTTCTTAAGAAACATATATGCAATGCATTTACAACATTTCTATTTTGATAATAATGCTATTTTATTCAAATATTTTGGGACTCAATTTTTTCATCAAAGGACCCACTTTTTTTTCAGAAATGGGTCCCCGGGACCCAGGTAACAAATAGTTCAGCGAGAACACTGTGAAATATATCTTATTCGCATTAAAATGCCACTGAACTCTGCAGAAAAGATGCGCTGTAGAAGGGGTATGAGAAATGTCATATGGATATTATAGATTTATAAATAAAAGTCACTCTTGATGGTATTGAAATATGTTAGAAAAAGCAAAATTTATCAAAACTATTTTCTGAAGATCTGCACATTGACAATGAGTATTTAAGAACTAGAAATTAACAAACTGTGGGGTTCTGTTTAGTTAAGTATTTTAAGGAACAAGAAGAAAAAACAGATAAAAGCTGGTGAATGAGGTGTGGTGAAGTACGAAAATACATTGTATCCTTGAGTTGTTATGATCATTGAAGAAAACAAGTTTAAAATATAAGTTATGGCTGCTGTTGGAACCAATTAGAAATGTCCAGAAACGACAGATGAAATTTATTATAAGAAAGAAAACATGATTCGAAAAATTAAATTACATGAACTTGTTAATAATAGCGGCCAGTATACATTTAAGTCTTATGCTATGTAATATTTTTGATTGGTCATTAAGTTTGGTATTAAATTTCTGTAAATATAATTCATAATTGTTAATTTTCAATATTTTGATCTAAACTAAGCTGTAATTTTCATTCATTAACTTTTGTAATAAAGATATGATTGCAAGTAAATTTTGTAACGTAAGTTACCCAGTTAAAAATTCCCATAATTTTCGATTTTTGAAATAAATTTTTAAAACTTATGAAAATACATTCCAAAGCATTATAAGGAACTGATAAATTATGCTTCAAACAAGAAAACAGCTGTAATAGAGCAGAAATTTGCCTCAGAACCAATTTTCATATTATGTCATTCCCTTTTGTGTAACTTAAGTTACTGCCTTATCTTTGACTGCTAAATTTTGTAAAATTTAAATGCATTGAATATTTTTGCATTTTAATTTTGTTTTTGACTGTCATTTTCATAGAATGCTTTCATACAAGATTTGTATAACAATATTTGTCTGTAATGAGGTGCTAAATGCATAAGAGTTGGTTGAAATGTAACGTAAGTTACCGTGGAATTGCCCATATGTTATGAAAAAAGTTACCATTATTTAAAATAAAATGATTTCAACTTTTGAGGAGGATTGCCCACAAAAGGTGTCATCCTTTGAAGTGAGGGGGGTTCATGAAATTGTGACTTTATGACAAGAGGGGGAGGGGTACCAAGAAAAGTGACATCAAATCTTTTTCTGAAAAATGTAAAATCATGCAACATGTGACAAGGGGAGGAGAAAAGTGAAGTGTGACACTTGGTGACAAAGGGAGAGATGTGTAAAAATTCTGAAAAAATATTTAAAAGCCTGGCATTATTTATGGATAACTGCAAAGATTATGTGAGTATCACGGACAAAAGACCTAATTCACATGGGCTTGTACATGATCTTGTGTCATGGACATCAATATCAACAGTAATAAATTATTTGTCATGTATATCCATAAAAAATGTAGTAGATTGTATAAGGGATCTATTATCATGTTTATTTTTATTTAAAAAAATGCAATTATGTGTTCTGATAAAAAAAAATATTTAAATTTTGACATCTCAAATTCAAATTATGTTTTTTGTAATGACAAATTGTGATAAGTGTGATGTGATGTGATGTACGTCCAAGAGTACAAAAACTAACTTTGCGCCTAAGTGTTAAAGTTCTCTTGATTCAGTTGGTTAAAGTACTGGATTACCATCATGAAGGACCCTGGATCAAACCCCGCCAGGGACACAAATCCACCACACATTGGTGAATTTCTAAATAACAGATAGCGCCATCTGCCCCCAGCCTGTATGGTGGAGGAGCAAGAGCAGGTGGATGTGACAGGATTACAGGTTGGCAGACTGCCAATTTGAAAAAGGAACCACTTGGCAATTGAGGTCCAAAAAGAAAGCATATAACAATTTTGACATAACTCAAAAAAAAAACATTATTTGGAGACTCATTTTGTTTACTAAGGTTGATTCTATTGAAATGCTAATTTCTACAGCATGTACACATTTCCACTGTGACAGCTGAGAGCAACCAGAACAAACAAATAAATTCCTCATACACAATACATATTCTTCAGATGTACTCATGTTTATTAGTTAGTATCTTCAAGTTTCAATGTTTAGTTTCAATGTATACCATGAAATTTTGGCATTTACATTGATACAAAACTTTATACATACTATAGTTGAGTTCAACAAATGATAAAAGCATAAGATCGTTTCTAATGTTAAAAGTATGCCACACTTCCATAAAACTGCATTTATGATAGTAAAATCAACATAATTTTATAAATAAATGAAGAACACATACAGAATTTGACTATGCAACCAACAAATAGTGTTCTGGTTTAAGTTAAGCCAGCGGATAACAATAATTATTTTAAAAAATTGAGAAAAAACTGAAGTTTGTTTTAATGAATTTAAGTTGGGAAAAATATTGGAAAACACACATACACACACTTACATAGAAGATTGAAAGATTAGAGATTTCAGATTTCGCTTTTCTGATAAGTATGGCAAAAAATTCCATGATGATATCCAACAATATTCTTATTTAATCAAAAGTTGAAGACTCAATAAAAATTTGCAATACTGAAAGTAATGCATTACACTAGATTGAGAAAAGAAATTGAGCTTGAGGGATAATAAATATGGGTTCTATATGATTATGTTGCCGGTCACCTTGTCTAGTGGTCAGAGCAGTCTGCCACGGATGATGTGGTCCCGGGTTCGAGTCCCGGCTTGGGCATGGATGTGCTTTCTTTCTCCTGTCCTTGTCCTTTCTTTGTGTGAATGTGTTGTTGTGAAAAATTGCCTACCCTATAAAGGGGTCCCTATGGCATGCGTGTACTGTGGAAGTCGGACTTCACACCAAATTACGGTACAGTTTCAAAAGTGAAGCAGCACACCCCAAATTGCCAGCCTGGCTGGCACACGACAAAAAAAAAAAAAAAAAAGGATTATGTTGAGTAACTGCAAGAAGTTATATTTTTATGAAAAAATAAAAATTCTCATTAATTATAAAACCAAATACAATATTTTATGGGTTAAAAGAAAGGCTAAAAAAATTATGCATCAGTTTTATAGACATGACTTACTACAAAATTATCTTTAATCCATAATTCTTCTTCAAAACATTCTTCTTTCTCATCATCAGGAATAGCATCCCACTGCGTTTCAGAACACTTCATATGCTTTTTAATCAGATATAACTTTTCTTCATCTCCATATTCTTGCTTTAAAACAACAAATTTCCAAATCCATCGTAGCTTCCAAATGATGTATTTTGCAATAAAGTACGGAAGGAATATCAGTTTCATCCACAACACATCTGTTATTGATGGTTTAGAGTATCCTCCTCTTGTAATCGAAAAACAAAAATAAAATATTTTATTAATTCCAAACCAACAAGAGGAAAATAACTGAAAGTAAAACTCTACTATAAGGTGTGTTTATTCAGTTGTGCTAATAAAACAGAGCTGTGGCTAATGCAACAGAATGAATAATAAAAAAACAAACAGGTTTTATAGCCCTTAAAATAATCATCTCTGGCACTCACACTTTTATGCCTATTAGTACTAATTTCGGAAACAGGCTTCATAGTCCTTTTAAGATGTGCCTCAAAGTTGAGCAATTAAATTTTACTCTGTGTCTAAGTGCAAATATTTTTAATGTTTCTTTTACATTTTGAATCAGCATTTTGTGTTTAAATTAGGTACTTTTAGTCATAGTAAAATACAATACATTTATATTTTGCTTTTAAATATCAATTCTTTTAATTAAATGTTTTGTTATAATTGACATCATGGTGTCTTTAATCACATGTTTGAAAATGGTTTGATATCTACTTAAGATAGTATTTTCTGTCCATCGTCATGCTCTGCGTATTTTCCAAAATTGCGTATTAGGCTTAGAGGAAGAAAATGTTCAAGCTTGTAAGCACAAAGTCCGCACATAACAGCTGCAGTCCTGAGGGAGTGCTATCTTAGGTGGGCTGCTGTCCTGAATGGGTTAATAGCAAACTATCGTATATTTTGTAAAGGTTCGAAAAAATACAGTAAATTAAATGTTAAAATACCTAATGTCCATTTTTTGTTCTAAAATTTTCTTCAGAATCGCTTCTTCTTCTTCTTTTATTTGTTCCTTAAAAATTTACAATATCTTGTTTTAATTCAGGAAATAATGTAGCTGAATGAAGAATTCATTTTTAAAAATTAAAAAACTATAAAAAAAGAATAAAAATTTTATAAAAGAGAAATGAAAACACACATACTTATAAGTAAATCAAAGCTTAACCACAGAGGGATGGCGTGTGACCATGAGGCGGAAATGGATCACTTTATTTTAAAATAGGTAGGATCAGCGAGAAAGTTAATTTTCACTTTCTTAGTTCATTAAAGCTTCTCTAATGTTATCTATTTTGAAATGAAGCGACCTGTTTAAGGTCACCTGCAATCTTCCTGTGGTCAAGCTTTACTATGATTTTGAAATTTCAAACTAGGCTACAAGGCTGCTACTTTTTAATGTTTACTCAGGCATTTTTCTAAATGTATTTACTTATTTTTTATTATGGGAATAAATTTTCAGTATCGTGTCAAATGAGATATAATTCACAATACTGTTAGTTGGAAAAAAGCTTATTGTTAGGAAAATATTTTCTAAATTCAAGATTTGAAGCTTTATTTATTTTCTCAACTTAAATTTGAACAGATTATTAAGCAAAATTTTTAACACAAAATCAACTGACGTGTCTTTCTATCTCCTCACTAACTCGCATTTTTAACAAAACTACATATTGGGTTGATGCACAAAGTTCCGCCATTTGTTTTTTTTTTTTAATTGCATAGTAAAAATATTTCCCTAAAAAAGATGTAAATGACCACAAGTGTAAAGTAGTCACAAAGCAGTTTCATATCTTGGTAAATATTGCTGGTACCAATATCATTTGTTTTGGTGTTAGAGTCTTTTTTTTTTTTATGACTGTGCTTTCCTTAAATCCAATGTCCGGGACCTGAGGACTATTTTTTTTTTCAAACCAGTAATATTTTAACTCTGTGTCTTGTTTTTTCTATTGCAATTAGAAGTATGCATCTAATAATAAGAGCTACAAGAATGGGGGTCTTGTAAGATAAGAGCCGACATGGCATACACTGTGAAGAACCATTTATATACGCTTTTGAAGGGGAGTTGGGGGAAAAAAAACGTTAAACTGGTATACATTAATAGGCATTGGACTCTGCCAGGACTAATTTAAAAATTTATAAATGATAAAAACGTATCAAAGAGAAACGTATAAACAGTGCTTCACTGGAGACAGGGTGCCTGAGAAATACCTTTATGTTCCAAAAATTAAAAACAAAAATACTAAGTATTGAAATTTTATTTGCTGCCAAGAACTGAAAAGTTCTGAAATTTTAATTTTTTGATATCAATTACTTAGTGTAGAGGGAGTAGATCAGCCTGGTGCACCATATAAAGAAAAGAGCGACTGGACAGAAGAAAACGCAGTGTCTATAATAGTTAGCCAAAACAAAATCACTGCTAATCTTACAAAGAAACTTTCATGATGTGCCATAAAGATCCAATAAATGTCACACTTGGTCGATCTCTATGGTTGAAAAAATCTTTGCATGGTTTTGTGATTTTCTTTCGGCTAACCACAACATATACTGCGCTTTCTCTTGTGTAATTAACATTTTCTTTTGTAAGCTCAATTGGCTATCAACTAGCCTCTCTACTTCAAATCAATACCAGAGAAAACTTCCAGAAAAGCTTTCTTCTGCAGCAAACTGCTTTTCATTTCACCAGTTAGTATTTCTGTTATTAATGTTTACGATGGCATACATCTTTCTTGGACACCCTGTGTCAGGGGTGAATTTGTGAATTTTCAGTACCGGAACAAGAACGAGAAATTATTGAATCCAGAGTATAGGTAACAGGGCAGCAATTCCAAAAAAGAAGTACTGGGACAGCCTTCTGGGACCAATTCACTCCTGATACTTTTTTGAGCAGGTTGACAGAATAAAAGCAGTCCACAAAATATACTTATATTTTTCAGAACATTTTTATTCAAGGCATCCTGTATTGCATGACAAAATTTTCCTAAAAGGAATAAAGGATTACTAAGGCAACTAAATATTCAGAGAGGTTTTTTAGGGAGCAGTTATGCTAAATACATCAGAAGAACCCATAGATTTTATTTAATATTGAATGAAAATTACCTAACCTTGAAGATATAGGCACGTTACTGTATTCATTGAAAAGTAATACATGGAAAACATATTTATTTGAATATTAATTAAAATGGATCCTTTCTCAAAAATATTACTTCAATCTTTTTTATCTGCACAAAAAAATCAATTGAAGTTATCAATTTGAAAATAACTGTTACAGCACCATAATATTTTAGCTGCATTGTTGAAGTCTAATTTTTTTTTAATAGATCATATAGAAGGGTTTACTCAGTTTAAAAAATCTTTCTCTCACTTTTGACCGTCTGTCACGCTTCTTACTTGTTTCCAAAAGTTTTTCCTGTTTTGCAATTTCAATAGCCTGTAAAACAAAAAAAAAAATATTTTGAAAACAATCTATATAAATAACTTTATGCTAATGAAAAAATTGAGCTTCATTTTAAAAGATTTTTATTTTTAGTATTTTTCTAGAGCTCATAAACCAATTCTAACAGTCAAAAGTGTCAGTACTTAAAACATGTAGGGTCAGTTGGGGTAATTGGAAACATGGGATGGATAGAAACAAATGACATAACCACTAGAGTGGTTCTTCAAAAAGAAATTTTGAAATTTTTTTCATAAATATTTCAAGACATTTAAAATGATTTTTAGGGGTTGCACTGAGCTTTCTACTTTTGAAAATTCAATATCTTTTTCATAACTTCATCAAATTTTACAATAAACTGATAAATACATAATATGTGTCAATGAATACAGGAATGTTAGATTTCTCCTTTTATTAAGTCAACTCATATTTAGCTGCAAATTTTAATGATCATTAAGTAAAAAAACAAGAACTTTAACAGCTAGTAACCTTAAAGAATATTACATCGTTGAAAAGTAAAATTAAGTGACGCTAAAACTAGCACATTGGCAGAATACTAGAAGTTTGATAAAGCTATCTTTTTTAAAGAAAAATAAATAAGATTTAATTGCGCCAAAACTGATGTCATTCAGTAAGTAAAAAGTTTCTTTTTCACACCTTCAAATTGTGTTAATTAAAGGGACTCCTTCTATTCAATTTCTTACACTAATTTCGAAAAAAAAGGAAAGAAAGGAATCACAATACACCATAAAAATGTTTCTCAAAAGAGCAAAAGTAGTATAAGTGACAAAGATTAGTTACAATATTTTTTTTTAATGTGTGCTTTGCTTGTTATTTGATGGTTACGTTAGTCACACTGTCTTAAGTAAAAGTACACTATGTAATAGTAAAATATTATAAAAATACCTTCATTCGGTACTTTGGAACTGATATAAGATGGTCGATTGCAGACTTATATCGTGACCAAGCCCCAAGATACTGAAATATAAATAACAATTTTAATAAAATTGACATGCTGTGTACTGATTAGAAAATTATATCAACTTTTGAGACATCTTTTGCATCCAAATTACATATGTAAATGCTTTTAAAAGTGAGTCAGTAAAGCAATTTTCAAATACCACTGATTTTTTTAAGTAATAGCCAGGGACGTCATTTTGAAATTTTTCAGGGGGGGGGGCAAAGGGTGCATACACAATGTAAAATTTACCAAAAAGTGGCAAAAACCATGCCCACCTATATGCCAATACATTGACTTCCAAAAGTCAGGGGGGGGGGGCAATTGACCCCCCTGCCCCCCCTAAATGACGAGCCTGGTAATAACAAAAATAAAAAAAAGAGACAAAACACAAATTATAACAAATATAAAATAGAACACCATGCTGTTTAATGTTAATTTATTTAGTAATTTTGAACATTCTGCATATTGAAGGTTTAGGTTCTCCTGACTGAAGCATCAAAATTGATTTTTCTAGACAGGAATGCATTTTTTACTTGATAAAATGTGATGAATAGTGTACTTAAAGAATTGTCACAGTAAAACATACACCATGAAATACTTGTATGCATAACCCCCCCCCCTCTAAAATTTAGAAATAATAGCATGGAGATAAAAGTTTTTCTTTCACATGTTGCATTTCATATTTTTTACACTAGCTTAAAAATGTTACCCAAAATGTCCCATACTTACTCTAAATTGAGAATTATAAATGCATTTTGAAACATAAATTTAACTCTGTTCTTATAAATATTAAATGACTATTGATTAACAAAATAAATTGAATTGAAAAGAAACAAAACTATGTAAATTTTACCTCCATACAAGGCAAAATAAAACAAATAATAAATTAATTAATTTGATAGTATATTAAAAACTATAGGTGAATTAATAAATATACTTACTTGTATAACAGAGATAACTGTTATGCTGACAGCAATCACTATTCTTGCATCAACTTTCGGTGACATTTGTCTACGATAATATCGATAATAATGACCATACACCTTATCTAAAAAAAACAGTTGAAAAAAGCTTCTTATATTCAGTTAAATAGATAATCACACATAATCAGTTAAATTTAATCATGAAAAATAAGATAAATATTTGAATTACTTTAACACTTTATAAAATTTAAATGGAATTAATGGCCTAAAAGAAGATTGAAAATCTAGAACAAAAGACATAAAAGTACAGACTAAATAAGTACAATTGCTAACAGAGCAATTCTTTGAAGAAATAACAAAAAGTTAAGGAGAAACAGTAGCCTCTCGTTATATCACTCATTCAATATGTATCACTCTTTTCTAGTGTTTCCTGAAATATTAAAGCGTATTATAAAAAAACTTGCTTTAAGTTTGAAACCATTTACGAAAACCTATGGTATTACTTAGAACAGCTCTCTTTCTTCTTTTTTTTTTGGCCAATGAACAAAATGAAAATTCTTCTACTCTACTGAATTCCCTGGAAAAACAGCAGCAATTCCCGTTACCCAAACGTGCATATCATTTTAGTTTTAGTTTAAGATAGTTTGAAAACAACTTCCCCACTTTCTTTTGTATTGATACTAAGACTTTTACGATGAGTGAAAGAGAGCAGGTAGGCTTAAAGCATATTGGCTCAAGTTGAAGAAAACATATGCCCCTTACCAGACTGCCTTTTAGTACAGAAAAGATTTGTGCTTAGTTGCAAATGGGGATTTGCATCAAAAAAAGGAAGAATGAACTGGACGCGAATTTTTTCTACAGCATATCGAAGGGATTAGAAAGTCTATTCGGAATAAGAGGGGGTTATCTTTGATCGGAATTCTCACATTTTCATTTCTTATTTGATGTTTGCAACTTTCTGGCGCTGAAAATTTACTTAAACTTGTGAATCTTGTTTAAATTTCAATACATGTGATAAGTATGATAAAGGATAAATTAGTGAGAAAATACAGTATATAACTATTTTAATGCTACAATGGAGCCTCTACATAAGTGCAAAAAGTTCACCACACAACAAGAATGTCGTAAGTTCTCTCACGGCTTTTTATGCATAGTATGCCAATAATAATGGTAAATTAAATTTCTTTATTGAATTTAACTACACAAATTGTTCTAATGTACAAATAAATTAATTTTCTGTATATTCACGTATAATTAACTTGTATGTTGGATGAATAACTTTTTAATGACCTTGGTTATATCAGGCTCTGGGCTATATCACGCTTTTTCGTTATCTCCCAAAAAGTGCATTATGATGAGGGGTTACAGTATAATGATTAACAGCAATAATATTTTGCTGGCCACTAAAAATGCTATCGAAAGAATGTATGAAATTTGAACCAATTAATACATTCATTGGTTATGGAAATGATTTACATTTTGGAACAGGTATACAACAGTGGTACCACAACAGGATGTAAACAGTGCCATTGATAATTAAAGAACATAATATTGTTTATAAGTATTAGAAAACTTATTTTGTCTTTACTTTCCTTTCATGAGAAAATTTCTCGTACCTCATAGAACAGTAAGAGAATAAAACAAGCATATTTGCATGCTTGATAGAAGAAAGTGGGGAACCAGGAGGCGAGTCAAGGATCATGACTACCTCTTAAAATGATCAAAGATGGTCTAAAACTGCCTGTTGGAGATTTAAATTTCAAGAACTAATCAGAGGACAGCCCCTGATACCCAATCAGTGCCTGAATATTATACTTACTATGTGATTTCAATAATACTACCGCGAAAACCAGAAGTTGGGTCCCCTACTTTGGATAAAAGAAAATTTGAATTTCAAAAGATTAATCTTCTCAGATATTACCGAGTGCATCAAAAAGAATCCAATTAGCTGTTTAGAGATAAGTAATGCAAAGATACAGGAGAGATAGACTGATAAAAAGAGCTGTATCAGCCTCTTTGTACCACCACTAGCAAGGACAAACCTGGCACCAGGTCTCTCATTTCGAAATTTTACAGTGGACGGGGGAAAAAAGTCTATAGTCACTGCAAATTTTATCGGAAAAAAAAACACTTCCACTTTAATAAAAATAAGAATTTTACAAATTCCTGGGGAGTGGGGGAGAATAAACCACCCTGATCATTGAATAATGGGTATGCATGACACTAATGGATCATTCTGAAACATAAATAAAACTGAATTTTAAAAAGTCTGTTGCACAACAATATGTGTTAGCACATACGTTCTATGGCGTTTGCAGCACAAAAGAGTTTCAGCAAGGCACTCATTATTTTATGATTATATGTTTTCCTAAGCCACCTTTAGTCTACAATGTCATGCTCACCATCAGACATGAGCAACTGGATGGTTCAAAATGAGCTTTTAGTACAAATCCTGATTTTGCCTAAAACAAAACAAAGGTAGTATTCAAATCTGGCACCTCTGTGACGAGAAGGTGAACCATTAAAGTAGTATACCTAGTCTTAACTCCAGTATTAAGGATTGAGATATTATTGGAGTTTTCTCAGATCCAGAGGAATCTTAAATAAACCGTTGAATCTAACTCTTAGTCACAAAGAATTAACAATTTTCGAACTATAACAAATTAAAACTTTTTGACAAGGAATTAAAATTGAAATTGGTAAAAAAAAATTTAAATAATTGAAGAAACAAAACACAGCTCAATGATTACCAAGTTTTTAGCATTCTTTCAAACTGAATGGTTAGCAAGGATACAAGTCAGCTGATAGTGTACTAACATTACCAGTAAAGACTACTTTAAACATACCTGGATTATCCAGCATGTAATCATAATCTTTTCTTGTTTCTTCATCTTTTAAAGTCTGTAAATGAAATCATAAATGTTACAAAGTTTTTTGGATGAAGTGTCCAGTAAAAGCAAATTACGTGAAACTTACCTCATAAGCTGTTGCTATCATAGTAAACTTTTCAGATGCCTTCTTTTTGGCTTCCTGAACATACATTTTAAAAAAATTACAAAATGAAATACTTTTAAAATATATAATACAAATTAAAAAAAAAACCCTGAACAAACTTACAGCTCCTTTCTGCATATCAGGATGGTATTTACGAGCCAACTGACGATATGCTTTGGCAATTCCAGCCTGAAAAATTATAATTCATTTCTTAAACAACTTTAGGTGTTTCAATTTAATAGTACATCATCTTGAACTAGTGTAAAAACATTTATTTTCCATAGATTTATTTATTTTTTTAATTTTTAAATTCAGCTTATTGAGCATTCAAGGTTTTATGTATGCACAATAGGGTGGTCACAAAAAATCAATTTTCGATTTTCTTTTGCGGCACCACCCTAAAATGTGCCAATGGGCTAGAAAATGAGATTTGCAAAGTTTTAGCTTAATAGGATAATATTAACACGTGCCGCAAAGAGGGTAAAGTAAAGAAAAACAGCGATTTTTAGACAAAAATTGTAGTTTTTACTTTGTAAAACCAAAACTACTGATCCTAGAAGCTTTATTTTGGTCTCATTTTGTAGGAAATTTTATTTTCTTTAAGCAATTTTATTTAAAGTTTCGAAAAAAGTGATTAAATATTTTTCAGAATTTTCAAAGTCAGGCTGCAATGCAAATCCTCGAAATTGCAAGTAACATGGGGAAATTTTTTTTTCAACTAATCTTTTGAGGCACCCCCCTAAAATGTGCCAATAGACTAGAAAATGAGATTTGAAAAGTTTTAGCTTAATCGGATAATATTAACACGTGCCTCAAAGTGGGTAAAGTTACGAAAAACAGCGATTTTTAGCCAAAAATCGTAGTTTTTCCTCTGTAAAACCAAAACTATTCATCTTAGAAACTGTATTTTGGTCTCATTTTGTAGGAAATTTCATTCTCGTTAAGTGCTATCCCATTCATTTTTGCTATCATGTCCAAAGTATTTTTTTTTGGCATTTTTCAGGGGAAATCGTAGAGTATATCAAAAATAAGAAATTTTCATGCAAAAACCTAAAAGCATTACAATATTCAATTACATTTATTTGCTTATTGTTGGATTTACTTTGTCAATTAAAAAAGGGGTATTTTCGCGGTACTTTAGAAATAAATGAAACAAATTTCTGTGTTAAAATAGAGGAATTAAGGGGTTAAGATGGAAAACAAAGAGTTAAAATGACAATAAAAGCTTTAATGCATTTTTATATTTATACTGTTAAATGATATAACATCATTTTACTACTCTTTAACACAAATTAAGTTGCTGATGGCTTGGATGGGATACCTTTTGATAAATGAGGAAACTGTGCCTGCATTTAGCATACAGCATTAACTTGTAATAAAAGCTACCGTTGCTCTTTGTCTTTCGTCAAAGAGGAACTGAAGCCTGGAATTAATTTTACACCTCTTTCAGCTGTGTCATGGAACATCATTAAACTATTTACTGTCTTTTTAGCTTTAGTATAAAATTGGTTTTTACACGATTTATAGGGGTATATATTATAATCGTCCCTAGGCTGCAGCTTTTTAATTTCACAAGAAAGTTTCAATTTTCGCCTAAATTACTTATTTCTAATATTCTCATCTTCTGTACCTGCTTTGAATTGCTTTTTATCTAACACAGATCATTCAGCTGGAAATTTTTGAAAAATATTTGCTTGAGGACCAGCAGATGTATTTCCATTTTGCAACTAAAAACTGCTTTTAAAACAACTTCTGAGATGCGGTGAAAACATGCTGAATACGGAAAATACACTCAGGCACATTGAAAATAGCGACCCAAGAAGAAATCGTAGGATTGAAATGAAATTGAAGCGCGCTATTGAAGTTGCTCTGTATTTGTGTCCTTGCCATGGGCGGAGTTAGACTTTTCTGTCTGGGGGGGCTAAGCCCCCAATCTAAAAATGTCACCGAAAAAAAAAACATATATATATATATATATATATATATATATATAGGGGGGTAATAATAAATAAATAAATATGTATATATATATATATATATATATATATACATATTTATTTATTTATTTATTTATAAATTTGAATGCAACTTGAAAATAACAATCTGGGTTCACAGAGTTGAAATTCATAAATTCATTTTTATTTTATTGTTTTAATTTTCTTATAAGGCTTTCAATTGGGAATTGAAACTGTTTCTGTATTCAAAATAAAAGTAATAAAATCGACTTAAACTAGCACAAAATTTGCATTTTAGAGATGAATTAACATTGTTTTCTTCATAATATTTACTGTTATTTTGGTTTCTATTACTTCTTTATGAATAAAATTTAATATTAACTTTTATTTCATATGAGGTCTGTTGAATGTAACTAAAGTACTCAAAAACATTAGTAAAGTCGAAAGATGCTTAGAATTACCACAAACTTTTTTTTAAATAGAAGAGAAATACTCTATCATAGAAAACAAGCTTATGCATTATTTTATTTATGATATGTAAATTGAGCTTGCTTGACTTAGAGCTTCCCAACTTTAAATATTTAAAGCGAAAAAGCACTCTGAACAATGTCGTTTAACAGGAAGATTACATCAGCGTTTCAGACGATGACACATGAAAATTTTTTAATTGTCATTTTTATAGTTAGATAACAGTATTATTCCGTATGACTTTAAAGTATAAAACCGAAATTATTTTATTTATATTACCTTATTAGCAGCATTTTTAAACAGACAGTCATTCTACAAAATATTAAAATGAAAAAATCTTAAATTATGGGTAATCAAGTTCCAAAAATTATTTATTAGTTACATTGATTTAAACATGCTGGTAAACCTTGCAGGAAATAAATCATTATCAGTTTAAATACTTAAAAATCTTGAATACATAGTTAATAAGAAATAATATTCTGGTGCAACAAATAGTAGAAAAACAACGTTAAAACTTTAAAACACATTTTCAAAAAAACAAAAACAAAAGCAAACACATACTTCAGAGTTTCAAGAACCCCTCCCCTCTGAGGGAAAATGTAAGTTCCAGATATTTTGTCATACTATCCGTTTTATTTATATTTTAATTTGCTTTTAACGTTCTTTTTCCCACTTGCATAATTAATGTTTTTAAAATTCCGATTTTTGTGCAAAGAGAATTATTCGAAAATTTCGTCAACATTTACATTTTGTTTTACGAACTGGTTTTCAATATGAATGATTGACATATTTGCAAATCTTGTTTGAGTCATAGACTTTCTTAGCCACGTCTTTATGCGTCGCATTGCAGAAAAAGACCTTTCTCCTGTTGCTGAACTTATGGGTATCGAGACTGCTACTTTGAGCAATAAAAAGACGTTCGGAAATATATTTCTGTTGACAACCTTTTTAAGTTCAGCAATTGAAATCTGATCACTTTTAAAGTAATTTTTTACTACTTTCATTTCTGCTTTTAAAAGATTCACATCAATATTTAGACAGTTCTTGTATGCATTAATAAAGCATGATGAGCTTTCAAAATCTAAAGCCAAAAATTTTTTAATTGCGAGGGCCATATTTTGAAATTCACCCGAAAAACGCAGCTTTAAATTTTGCAACACACTGTCGAACACCACGTTAAAAACATTCCTTTTCCAATGTTCTTTATCCGGGAGGTCTTCTTCACTGTGCATGCGACTACCAATCGTAGAATAAATAGGTAACTCCATCTCTTAGACAAATGCTTTCTTTCACCTTACGTTTTTTTGCGCTGCTTCCTTGCAAAAAAATGCATCTATCTTCTGCAAAATTATTGATTTTCTTCCACAATTGGTCAAATCCCTGTTCTTACCGAGAAGTCTCTAAACATTTTATAGTGATATTTACAAGTGTTATTGCCTGTCCGATATTTGACTCTTTGCTTTGAAAAAAATTATTCAAAATCTCCATTGTTTCTAAAATGTTGTGCATTACGAAGAGATTGACAATAAAGTTTGCCGTATTTATATTAGACAGTATGCCCATGGCTTCAACGGCTAGTTTATCTTTTCCTTCGTCAATTTCAATTTGTAATGCATTCGCAATTGCATCAAAATGTCGGATGATGGTGCAGCAGTTTTTATATCTACATGACCATCTTGTAATGCTCAGCGTTCCAATTTCAAAATGTTTTATTTCCATTTTTTTGAATGTCTATGAGCACTTTATGCGAAGCAGGGTTTGCAAAATGGAGATATAAACTTTCTACGATATTAAAAAAATTTTGAGTACTTCGTATGTTTTTACATGTGTCGGTGATTATCATGTCAGCAGCGCTACGAAAGCCGTAACTATGCGGGGGAGGGATAACTAATTGCGTGCATGGGATCTCAAATGATATTTGCAGGCCGGAGTATGGGCGCCCATAAAGAAAGGCTCCAGCCCCCCCCCCCCCGTTAGAAATTAGAATTTCCTCCCTTTCAGTACTATTTTTTCGGCAAAAATATAAAAACATTTCTTTTTCAGCCATTAATGAATAAGTTATTAAAAATACCAAATTTAAATAACTTTAATCTGTGCTGAAATTGCTTTGCATGAGAAAAATATCCTGCTAAACCATGGGAGAAATATTTGAGCCCTCCCTTAAAATTCCGCATATGGGCGCCCAAGGACCGGAGGAACGAGATAAAAACACATACATCACTTAGTTTCCCAGCAAAATAGTTAGGTAGGGAGATTCACCGTTTGATATCATTAACGGATGTACTACGAACAAAAATTAGTAGAGCAGAGCATAAGCTAAAGAGAAAAAGTCTCGTAGAATGTTCAATGCTGAGCAAAAATATATTTTAGTTCTTAGGAGGGTTTTTTTGGAAGAGCGATGACAACTGCTAATGTTGAAAGAAAACTTTGTCTCGTTTATATTCTTTTTTCTTCAGGGGGGGGGGGGGGCTAATAAGCGCCATCACCCAGGTTCCCGAATGATTGCATGATCTTCTCGGTGTTATTTGTCCTGAATGACGCACGTATTTATTAATTTAAAAAAAAAAGTATTTTTTCCTTCAGGGGGGGATAATAACCTGGCCAGGGGAGCTTAGCCCCCTAAGCCCCTCTTAACTCCGCCCATGGTCCTTGCACACCCTGTATTCGTTCAACTGTCTTGATTTTGAGATCAAGTGAATCTCTCATCTGTATCATCATGTGTATTAAATTTCATTTCAATCCGATGCTTTCTTCTTGGGTCGCTATTTTCAATGTGCCTGAGTGTATTTCTGTAACAACGCAGGTTTCCTGAAAGTTACCACTATTTTCAGCAGTGGTATCAAAATACATTCCATAAATTTTTTCAACTGAGCCCCAATGCTCAACTACTGAATATACAGCATTTACTTGCACGCACACGCCCGTGCTGTTATTAAGGATGGGAACATCTATCATCTGCTCTTCAACACCACTAGTTATCAAAATTGCTATACTACAATGCAACCTTTCTTGGCAAAAACATCGTGACGTCAGCGTGACGTTAGCCTATGAAAAACGAGCTAGATAAAACGTCACAGCATATTTGGCGAATTAGAGGAGATAGCTGATTGCTTGTGAGCGCTTATTGGCTCCACCCGTAGTGACGTCACTGCCAAGTTAAGTTGCATTTTAGTATAGCCTCTAAATTGTCTTTGTTAAATAAAAAAAACTGGATGAGATTGTTTATCCCAATACACAACAGCTCCTTCTAAGTCTAAATTCCTAAATCAGGGTTCATACTCATTTTTTTAAATGAAAATTAAGGACTTTTTAAGGACTAAAAATTTTTAAGGACTCGTAGGAAAATATTTAAATAGCTTTAGGGACACAATTTCAAAGTACTCAATTTACGAGTACATAATTTTTTTTCAATACAGAGAGATTTGCAATAGACTCTGATTCAAATGACAATGAATGATTATGGGCTATTCAAATGACTACCATTTTGAATAGCTCTTAAACGATTGGCCTTAAACATAATCTGGCATGATACTACTTACTGATGACAGTGATCCCAATGGCTTCAGTGTTTGGGAGCACCTTTTGGAGCAGAAAAATTGCCACTTTGGAGCAGTCAAATGTACTTTTGAAGCAGCTCCGTAAATATCAATTGATGATCCAATATAAAGCAATAACTGTACAAGGTTTCAGAAATTTGTAACTAATGTTTCGAAGAATTTCACTAGAAATTACTTCTCAAATTTAAACTGAAGTGTACAACATGCAATTACCCTTAAGCAAATTATTCAAAACTCAGGAACACGTCATTGTTTCTAAATTTAATTTTAAACAGATTTTTTTTTTTTGCTTTACAAACTTTTTAGCGTCCAAAATGCTCAGGTCAAAAAAAAACCTATTTAGAAGTAAATATGCAGCTAATTGCATAAGAGCTGAAAGTTTTGTTTTGATCATTATTTTTCTAAGCTTATGCCAATTTTTAAAAATGTCTTTAAAAAAAAACTACACTTAAACTACACAAGAGTTTAATGAAATAAATATTAAGAATGACAGCTTGTTCAAAATTATCTTTCAGCTGAAGGGAATTGAAACAAATGGCTAGTATTCGCAAATTTTGCAGAAGTTTTCACAGACGAAAGTTTAAAAGAAAAAAATTTTAATTTGGATGAAAAATAATACGAAAGAGTATGAGCTAAAGCTTTGCAGACCACTGAGAAATTATCTAAAAGCTGAAGTTTCAATTCCTGTAAAGGATGCAAAAAGATTGCACGCACACACCCTGACGCTATTTTCTGACATTTTAAGATTTTAAAACATTGCGACTAAAACAGAAATAAAAATATCGACATTTAAACCAACGATTTCGGTAATGAATAAATAATAAAAAGGCGATTTTAACAACGAAAGCGTTTAGGCGCAGCTTGGGAGCAAAATAAGCAAAAAAATGCGTTTTGGAGCACTATGGAGCAGGTGGTATTTGGAGGCACACATCGGCGTAATTGGAGCAGCTTTGAGATTAATGTGATAACCTCTACAAATGAACAAGAAACAGTTTTTTTTTAATTAAGGAAAATTTTCCAAAATTAAGGACTTTTTAAGGTTCTTAGGGACCTTAATTTTGCTCGATAAAATTAAGGGTTTCTTAAGGGTTTTTTAAGGAAGTACAAACCCTGTAAATCGATTTTTGATAAGATTAAATCTTTGTTGACGAAATTGCTGTCTACAAAAGGGTATGATGTTTCTACTGAAAATTAAATTTGACGGTCATGATTTAATGTCTCCTCTGTAGCTGCTACTATCCGTTCTGTGAATCCCGATGAGAAACATCAAAGTGGTTATCAAAGGAAAATCCTTAACTCTTTGGTTTTGAATGGCATTTTTGGATCTCTCAGCATTCTTCGCAGCTTTCTCCTCTCATCATAGTTTTTCTAGGTTTGTAACGTAGGTTTTAGATTGTTTAGTTGGTATCTTAGCTTTTGCACAAAAAATGAGAACTCACTTTGGTTACTTGAAGTTTTTCTGAACATCAGTTTAATTTGACGCGCAAGTTTTAAAGATAGAAGAAAAGATAAGAAAGTAACTTGGAACCTGTGATTTGATGAGACATGCGGCTATTAAAAATTGTCTTTCTGTCTTAAATTCAAGCTTGTTGATCTCTGGAAACCGAAGGTGGAGCCATTCTCCATTAATTCTCAAGGATTGTGTCCCAAACTAGTTGCTTGAAGACTTGCAAAGCGAACAACTATGAATACTATATTTATAAAGTGTTGTGGGGTGTCTTAATGATTTCTCGACCCTCCCACAATAGAGATGGCGATTGCACCTTTCTATAATGGGGAATCATAGTTTTCTCCCTTCCACAGGGGGTTGAAAGCCCTAACAAGGCAGAGATTTTTAAGCTAATATTCAGATCTGACCGATAAGGAGGAAAGCAGCATTTTGTATTTGAAGGGGTTAAGAGATGAAAGGGTTAAGTGACAAAACAGAAATTGCGAGTAATTAAAGTTCAAAATTTTATTGTTGTAGTTATTGCAGTTTTTTTGTTTTCGGGTTTTGTCATAATTGTGGGAATGAAATTGGTCTCTTGATATCTACTGTTTGATTTACCAAGTTTTATTTGCTCACCTGTATCTATTGCTTACCATTGTAGAGTTCATTTTTTAAAATGTAACTTAGCCCCTTCATCCTTCAAGCCCTTCATTTATGACTTGTACTGCCCATTTCATAAGCTTTACTCGCAGTTATTTATTTTATCTATGAGTTTCAAAGACATAAATTTATTATATATTCGTAATAATATTGCTGTTTTTTCTCTGAAAAATCAACGTTATCCGTAGATTTTATCAAATTTATTAAAAGAACTTATTAATTTAAATTTAAATGATTTATTTTTTCTAAGCAATTTCGAGGATTTACGCTGCAGCCTGACTTGAAAAATTCTGAAAAATATTCAATCATTTTTTTCGAGACTTTAAATGAAATTAGACTTAAAGAAAATAAAATTTCCTACAAAATGAGATCATAATACAGCTTCTACGATGAATAGTTTTGGTTTCACAGAGGAAAAACTACGGTTTTTGACTAAAAATCGCTGTTTTTCGTAACTTTACCCACTTTGAGGCACGTGTTAATATTATCCGATTAAGCTAAAACTTTTCAAATCTCATTTTCTAGCTATTGAAACATATTAGGGGGGTTCCTCAAAAGATTAGTTGAAAAAAAAATTCCCCATGTTACTTGCAATTTCGAGGATTTGCGTTGCAGCCTGACATTTGAAAATTCTGAAAAATATTTAATCATTTTTTTCGAAACTTTAAATAAGATTAGACTTAAAGAAAATAAAATTTCCTACAAAATGAGACCAAAATAAAGCTTCTAGGATCAGTAGTTATGGTTTTACAGAGTAAAAACTACAATTTTTGGCTAAAAATCGCTGTTTTTCTTAACTTTACCCTCTTTGCGGCACGTGTTAATATAATCCGATTAAGCTAAAACTTTGCAAATCTCATTTTCTAGACCATTGGCACATTTTAGGGGGGTGCCGCAAAAGATTAGTTGAAAAAAATATTTCTCCATGTTACTTGTGACCACCCAATGCACAACTTAAATAGTAATTGAAATATTCTATGTTTCTACACATGAAATTGATTTGTCTAAGTAAGATAAGTTAAAGGCACTGTGCTCATACATAGTTTATTCTCTACTTATATATTAGACACTAGCTCTGACATTCATATTTTTTTCATTTAATAAAAAATTGCAAAATTAACTTAAATAATTTTTGTAGGTCTCTTTAGTTAATTAGCAAAGGAATGTGTTTTACTAAATGTTTTCTTTTTTTAATGCAATAGAGTACTAACTACTGTACCATATCCATTCTCTGATTAAGATCAGTTCTGTTTAAAAAAATCTTACTTTTGTTTTCTTTTTATCTATTGTAACTTATTGTTAGGACTTCAATTTAGAAACACATCCAGGAAGGAGTCACAAAACTTCATGCCATAAAAGATGGCACGATTGAATTCTTGGACTTCAATTTATAAAATCTTCATGGAGTACGCCCTCGATTCTCCCAAAATTTTGTGCTTAGGATTGGAATTTTTAAATATTTCGGGAGGGGGGTGTCTATGAATGCCTTTTGCTTAACATCATTGAAGATTGTTACAAATTATGTTTTTTTAACTTCAACTCACTTTTAGGCATTTAATTTCGAAAAACTCTAGTGGAGAACTCTTGGAACTTACAATGATCTTAGACCGGTATCTGCATGTACTTGAACCCCCCCCCCCCTTCTCTTTCAAGCATCATAGAAAATCGCCTAAAATTGAATTTTTGGAATTTTAAGTTCAAAAACTATAAATGAGGGGAATCGCTGAACAACGTCCTTTCTTCCTTAGGTTACCTAAATAAAGTTGGCCTGTAATAGCCTATTTAAACTGAAATTTTAAAATTTTCATATAGGAGAGTTCCACCGCATACATAACGCAATTCTCCTGATTTGTGTGCTCATATTATAGTAATGACCCCCTTCACAATCAAGACCAGGATTTGCATTCTCTCTCTCTCTCTATGTATATACCGTAAAGTCGGGTTACTTGGACCCACAAGGAGGTTACTTGAGCCCACAGTAAAATGATAAAATCTGGGTTTGGTACTAGCGTTAGATATTGCAGAGTGCTTCTACCTTGCGGAGAAACGAGGAACTACGTGCAAGTCTTCAACTAATAAGTACCAAACCTAGATTTTATCATTTTACTGTAATGGGCTCAAGTAACCCCCTAGGGTCCAAGTAACCCGACTTTATGGTATATATACATGCAATGTACAGGGTGTTCCTGTTTAACCTGCAAGGCCTTTATTTTTACAACCATTCTTTTTGGATGTATACTTCCAATTGCAAAAATTCAACTAGAACAAAGCGTTGTGAAAAAAAAACATGCTGACTATAATCTTTCCGGCAGATGAGATCGACTTCGCTTTCTTTGGCGCTGAACCACCGGCTTCCAACCCCCCTGCTTTGACTGCTGTTTCGTTTCTGGCGTATGATGATGGACCCATGTCTCATCCGTGGTGACAAATCGCCGCACAAAGTCTTTCGGATCCCTGTTGAATCGGTCCAAAGACTGCTGTGAGAACCGCTTTCGCATTTGTTTTTGGTCGACAGTCAGCAAATGCAGCATTGATCTTGCGCAGAGCTTGCGCTTGCCTAATTGATAGAATTAGCGCTACTATCACCTTCTTAGTTACCCCTTCATTGCTTTTCCTCCATCTAATCGATGCTCAGAGGCACATAATTAGATTGCCTGCTTTTGCCCGTTAGAGGGCGTACCGATATGCAAATGAGAAATGTGCCTCGTCGAGATTGGTTGCTGCCTTCGGCACGTGTATGGGCGGGGCATCACTTGAGCATCTTGATGCAAATTAAGTTAGTATATAAGCGTGAGCTTTAAGGGGAGACTGGCACTTGACTTACTTACAACCTTGGTTGTCTGTTTCTTTTTAGTAGCGAGTCGCTACTTAGGTTTTCACTGGTCCGGCTCACCTACAATGAATCTTCCTTCTAGCTCCTCACTTCTACGTATGTCATAGTATGCCTTGGCATTTTGAGCGTTATAGGCAAGTAGATTAATATTATCAGGTGGTATCTATATTTGAAGTTGAGGCTGTGTAGGAATGCCGAGGTACCGGTGGTCAGTTAATATTGTTTTTATCTGTTTTTAATGTTGTTGACAATAAATATAGTTACTGTTTGAAGAACTAGTCTGTATCCATATTTTGGAAGGAAAAAGCGAACACTCTGGAAATATAATTATTTAGACCGATGCCCCACACTTAACCTAGTCTGGGACATCACTAATTCTTGGTGTAAAATATTGCGCACCCGTTCTTCTGATATCCCCACAGACCCAACTAACGCACTTACCTTCACTCGTGGATTGTCCAACACCAGATCATGGACTTTTTCGATGATTTCGGCTGTGGTTGCGGATTTTTATCGTACTTTACGTGGGTCATCGTCTAGGGATGTGCAACCCCGTTTAAACTCAGCTGCCCACTTTTTAACGGTTGACAGTGAAGGTGCAGAGTCCCCGTAAGCTTTTATCAACTTTGGATGACTTTCGTTCGGGGTTAACCCATCCAAGCAAAGAATTTTATAATGTTACAATATTCAACTTTTTCCATTTCAGTAACAAAGACGCCAGATGGCTACTGAAAAAATTTGTGTGAAAAAACTACTTGAGCGAGAAAGTTGGACTTTGTCATACGAACTAATTACTTATGCACCCATACCTGAAGCATCATTGTTTACCGATTACTTCGCCATCTCTGTGTCAGGCCGAGAACTTTTTACCTTACCCTCGTATGTGGACATTAGGGTGGTCACAAGGAACATGAGAAAAAAAATTATGTCTTTTAAGGCCAATTCAGATTGCGAGCGACGCGAACGAACGAAGCGTTTTTCGCTCGCAGGTGAAAAATTCCGATTATTCACACTATATGCGGGCAAAAGTCATGTGATGATATTCACCCACTAAGGATGAAGCGCGCGAATCTCGCGAGAGCCAATGAAATCGGATGTCCACGCAGTCAAGACAGAGCAAAGATGGCGCCTTCCCTCTGATTGGCTGTCGCTCTCCTAACCAAATTTCGTTCGCCTTTCACATGCGACGATATCTAGCATGCTAGAACGCTGACTGCAGGCGAATATTCATCGCGCTGTCATGGGAACGCATTCCGAAAACCGGTTTCGCGGTGAAAACTTCGCAATGCTTGCGCGTTTCGCTCGCAATCAGAATTGGGCTTAATATTTTGCAGCACCCCTCCTTAAATGTGCCAATAGGCTAGAAAAAAAAATTTGCAAAGTTTTAGCTCAATCGAATAATATTAACATGTGTCTCAAAGAGGCTTAAGTTACAAAAAACTGGAATTTTCTGCCAAAAATTTCAGTTTTTCATCTGTAAAGCCAACACTATTCACTCTAGAAAGTTTATTTTGGTCTCATTTTGAGGTAAATTTTATTCTACCTAAGTGCTATCTCATTCAAAATTACAAAAAAAAAAAAAAAATATGGTCTATTTTTCAAGTCAGGGTGCAGTATATATCCTCAAAGGGCACAGAAAACCTAAATCATTAAAATGTAAATTTATTAGTTCTTCTTCTAAATTTTTTGAAACCAATAATAATACTAACTTTTCAAAGGAAAAACATCAATATTATCAGTAGTATACAATATAGTTATGTCTTTGAAACTCATAGATAACATAAATAACTGCTAGTACAGCTTATGAAATAACTGTTCGAGCCATAAATACGGAACGTTGCATTCTTTCTTGGAGGTCAGTGCGAAACAATAGATTAAAAAACTCTGTCTTATTAGAGTTTTCGAAAGGGGGGTAACATTAATTCAAGATTTCAGCACCTCTTTGATGAGAGACAAAGAGCAACAACAGCATTTATTGCAAGATATGTCTAAATGCAGGAAGTTTTCCAGATTTATCAAAAGCTATCATATCCAAGCCAATAGCAACTCAATTTGTATGTAAAGAGTAATAAAATAATATTATAAACTTAACAGTAAGTATTAAAGTACATTAGCATTTTTATTGTCATTTTAATTCTGCTTTCCCTCTTAACCCCCTTACTTCCTTTAACTCAGGAATTTGTTTTTAAAATACCAATAAAAAATTATTTTTAATTGACAAAATAAAACCAGCGATGAGCAAATAAATGTAATTTAATATTGTAATGCGTTTTAGTTTTTGCATGAAAATTCCTTCTTTTTGATATACTCTCCGATTCAACTTGGAAAATGCCAAATAAATACTTGGACATTTTAATAAAAATGAATGAGATAGCACTTAACTAAAATAAAACTTCCTACAAAATGAAAAAAAAAATAGTTTCTAGAGTGAATAGTTTTGGTTTTACAGAGGAAAAACTAAGATTTTTGGCAGAAAATCTGTTTTTCGTAACTTTAGTCTCTTTGAGGTACGTGTTGATATTATACGATTATAAGCTGAAACTTTGCAAAACATGTTTTCTAATCCAGTGACACATTTTAGGGGGGTGCCGCAAAAGAAATGCGAAAGTTGATTTTTGTAACCAGCCCACAGTGTTTCGATTAATGTTAGCTAGCTGGACAAAATTATTTTTCGTCATTTTTACATATTTATGGATCAGTGTTCAAATTTGTTCCGTGTTCTTCCTACAGTAGTAGAACCTTGAAATGATGTGGAAAGTTGCGGCACAGCGTTCAACTTCGAATTTTATGCCTTTGTCCAGCCAGTTTGCATTAGTTGCCAGAAAACGCTGTTTTGATTTTCCCGCAGAGACCCATTTTTCAGAATTTTTTTAGGCATAGTTAGCTAACTTTTTCCTGATTTTCTTTTCAGAGTCCTATGTAAGATTTTCAAAATTAAATTTGGAAGAAAGGATTTCGAAGAGAATATAGTTTTTTTCTTCTTTTGGGGGGCTTCAACCATTCTTCAAAGAAATCCCTCCTCGAAAGAAAGTACTCTAAAAAAAAAAGTGTTGTACTCGAGTGTGCTGCCTATAATACGTCTTATTAATTATGGGAAAGGTGCAGCCATTACATACAGAAAACTTAGCCCGGGGACAAACGGGGACAAGTGTTTCCCATCACGTGAAAGTTTCGAAACAAGCAAAAATATTCTGTTCATCTTAAAATGTTTTTTTCAATATTACTTAATTATCATATACACTAATTTAATTAGGCAAAACTTGCACTTAACAGCTTTAATTACAACCATCTTGCACAATTAAATCATTAAAAAATCGGAAAGCTTTAATTTTATGTGCTTAAAATTATGTCTGAAACTCAACTGATTTATTCTAAAACAAAGAGATACGTAACTTCAACCCTTAATACTCACCTGGCGGAAGGGAGTTAAACATAAACAAATAATGAAGTATCATGTTTTGGTATATTGTAGACATTATTCCAATGTCGAATTTTAGAATTCCGAACTTGACTTTTGTCCACCTAGCTTACACTAATCGAAACACTGTGCAGCCTAGGGGACATACATTCAAAAAAAAAAATTATGTCTTGAACTAAAATTATGTTTTTCACAATGATGGATTGCAATATGTGTATGGTATACGTCTGAGAGCGCATAGTCTAATTATGACCAAGAGTTTTCAAGCCTTTTTGGCTCAGTGGTTAAAGTACTGGTTTACTATCACAAAGCACCCTTGATCAGACCGTGAGAGAGACATACCTGGGTCAATCCATGTCAAATCACCCAGGAAAACGGGATTTTGTAACCCATGTCCTCGGATTTTGATAAAACTTGGTGTATTTAATATTTTTATGGTGGTAAGTAACCATATGAATTCTTTTGCCCATATGAGGTCTGGTTTTTGTTTTACAGGCCGTCAAACTTTTCAAAAAATTGCATTTTCTGTCAACCGTTAAGCCTAATCTGCACGAATACGTATCTCTTCAGTAAATTGTGACGGGTGCAGAAATCTTTCAATATTTCGAAAAATTCTCAGATATGTTGCTGAAAGTATGAGGATTTAATAAAAAATACTTGAAATTAAAAAAAAAATAATTTTGTTTGAATAAAATTTGAATAAACTACGACAAGCATTTTTTTTCTTGTGCAAAACATGAGTTTACTTAAGTGGCATTTCACGAAAAGGCGGCGGTCCTATTCAATAATGGAAGCATTCGAAATGAGCCTGAAGGTGTGTTCTATCATTGCAAAGAATAAAATTAGTGGTTTTTTTCGTTTTCTTGTTGCTGTTGCACAATATACACATTTCAGTATCAAAATTTTTGAAAAAAAGTTCTAGTCATTTTCCTAACCTAAATTTCACCGAAAAGCAAACATACCTTTATTTTTAAGTGTATTTACAGCCCTATTATGCTACTTAAAAATCATCTTAATCCCTTATTAAGCAGAAAGAAAAGTGAGAAATAATTTATGACTCCCAAATTCAGTTGTTAAGTTCAGAAAAATATCAAATGTAGAAAAAAGATATGCAAAACATGAATTCACTTTAGTAGCTTTTTATGAAGAGGCGGAGGTCATATTCAATATTAGCAGCATTCGAAATAAACCTAAAGGTGTGTTCTATCATTGTAAAGAACAGAATTAGTGGCTTTTTTTTTTTTTTTTGCTATTGCACAATATATACATTTCAGTACCAACATTTTTGAAAAAAGTTCTAGTTATTTCCTAACTTATTTTTCAATATTTTTTGTTTAAAAGAAGCATAGCTCATGCTTTTGTAGCATAAAAACGTATTATATTTATTTTTAATGATTTATAATTGTATTGAAGGTGCGAAGAAGAGATAGGATAGCACTGTCTTTGAAGAAAAAATAACAATGAAAAATATGAGTTTCCGAATATTATCGGATTGTTTGTCTTTGAAGCGTTTGTGTGATCCTGTTTTCAGCAAATTTAAGGAATATTCTGTTTGATATTTTAACGCTCGACCTTCCTTGCATTTCCGACGTCGGACAGTACTTGTTGAAGTCAAGTTATCATGAAATATTCGGAATACTTATTTTGTACATATTCAATCTCCTTTTGAAGAGAATAGTAACATCTTCCAGAATCTTATGTTACGGACCGTTTGACGTAGTTATTTCATCTAACATCTTACCATTTCTTGGTTATAGTAAAGATAATAGTCCTTTCTTAGGTAAAAGATAGTCTTGCTTCAAATCCAGCATAGTCACTTACTTGAAAATTTTCAATTTTTTTCTTTTAAACTCCAATAGCAAGTGTCGAAAGCTGTACTTGCTCTTAACTGGATGCTGAAATTTCTAGTTTATTTTTATTGAATTATGTCTGTCCGGGGCTCTAGCTTTTTAATTATCTCCTATTATTATTTATCAGCGCAAACCAACCTTCCTGATAAGCGAATCCAATGAAAAACAAACAAACCAAAATAGAAAATCCACTCACATTCTTTATCCCTCTTATCACTATGACCCATATTTTGATAAAATAAGAAGAGACCTGATACATGCGCAAATGCAAGGAAGGTTGAGCGTTAAAATATCAAACAGTATAATCCTTAAATTTGCTGAAAACAGGATCACACAAACACTTCAAAGACAAACAATCCGATAATATTTAGAAACTCACATTTATAATTATTATCTTTACTTTAAAGATTGTGCTATCCTATCTCTTCTTCGCACATTCAATACAATTATAATTCATTAAAACTAAATATAATACGTTTTTATGCTACAAAAGCATGAACAATGCTTCTTTTACGCAAAAAATATTGAAAATTAAGTTAGGAAAATGACTAGAACTTTTTTCAAAAATGTTGGTACTGAAATGTGTATATTGTGCAATAGCAACAAGAAAACGAAAAAAAGTCACTAATTTTATTCTTTGCAATGATAGAACACACCTTTAGGTTTATTTCGAATGCTTCTATTATTGAATATGACCTCCGCCTCTTCATAAAAAGCTACTAAAGTAAATTCATGTTTTGCACATCTTTTTTCTACATCTGATATTTTGCTGAACTTAACAACTGAATTTTAAAGTCATAAATTATTTCTCACTTTTCTTTCTGCTTAATAAGGGATTAAGATGATTTTTAAGTAGCATAATAGGGCTGTAAATACACTTAAAAATAAAGGTATGTTTGCTTTTCGGTGAAATTTAGGTTAGGAAAATGACTAGAACTTTTTTTCAAAAATTTTGATACTGAAATGTGTATATTGTGCAACAGCAACAAGAAAACGAAAAAAACCACTAATTTTATTCTTTGCAATGATAGAACACACCTTCAGGCTCATTTCGAATGCTTCCATTATTGAATAGGACCTCCGCCTTTTCGTGAAATGCCACTTAAGTAAACTCATGTTTTGCACAAGAAAAAAAATGCTTGTCGTAGTTTAGTCAAATTTTATTCAAACAAAATTATTTTTTTTTAATTTCAAGTATTTTTTTATTAAATCCTCATACTTTCAGAAACATATCTGAGAATTTTTGAAAATATTGAAAGATTTCTGCACCCGTCACAATTTACTGAAGAGATACGTATACATGCAGATTAGGCTTAGCGGTTGACAGAAAATGCAATTTTTTGAAAAGTTTGACGGCCTGTAAAACAAAAACCAGGTCACATATAGGCAAAAGAATTCATATGGTTACTTACCACCATAAAAGTATTAAATACACCAAATTTTATCAAAATCCGAGGACATGGGTTACATGATCGGGTGAACTGACGTGGAATGACCCTCCTGTAAGCCCCATATTGCCAGTCACCACCATGTACTCCATGGGAATCTTGGTGAGGTGGCGAGGAAGTTGTGCATGGTGAAGCAGCACCCGGACACAAGACACGGGCAGACTGCCGATTTGAAACAGAGACTTGCATGGTTCATTAACTTTTCAAACCTTCACACGAATTGGTAAAATAAAATGAGATGCAGCTTATGTACAGATTTTCTGAGTAAGACGTAATGCAGCATTTAAAATTTTATGAAAAAATTCAAAATTATCCTACAAAAAAAATATTTATCATACTAAAGATGCTTAAATAACTTCATCCAATTTTTTATTGATAATTGCAAAAAAAAAAAAAAAAAGCATCAGAATGATATAGATGTAATAATGGAATGGCCCTTTTAAACCCTTCCATTAAAAATAGAATTAGCACAATCAGTTAGTTTAAATTGTTACTAATTTTGGTGTAAATTCAGGATACTTAAAGTCGGTAATTTTTAAGAATTTAAAAATCTACTTCAAATATGCACATGGGAAAAAAATTGACAATGTGAGAACCTACAAAAGGTAAAAGAGTAAACAAATATTGTAACTCTTCCTCCGTTCTAAAAAAAATTATGATCCCTTCCAAACATATATCTTAAAGTAGTTTCCTCTTCAGTCAAAAAGTTGAATATTAGCATCTGAATATTTTGATACTGAGTACAAGTGAAAGTATTGTTTTTGTTGTCTTTTGCCAGTCAGGCTGGCAATTTGGGGTACGCTGCTTCACTTTTAACACTTGAAATCCGACTTCCACAGCACACGCATGCCATAGGGACCAGTTTTATAGGGTGGGCAACCTTTCACAGCATAACAATATTTTCACACACGGAAAGGACAAGGACAGAAGAGAGAAAGTACATCTATGCCCAGGCCTGGATTCGAACCCCGGACCACTCCATTCGAGACAGACATAGTGGCAAATGAAATCATTTATATATATATATTTAAATATGAATCTACACAGCGAGAAAAGGTTATGTGGCATACCTTCGAAGCATCTCTTGCAACTCCAAGCACTAAAAAAAGAAAGAAAGAACGGATTTTTTTTTTTTTTTTGAAGGTAAATAAAAAAGCAAACGTTTTCAAAAAAAATCAAAACAGATAATAAACATACCGGAATAGCAATTGTGCTTGCCGCAATATAAGCCATCAATAAGACCATTGACAGGACCATATAGCAATGCGATAATGACAAAAAGTGTGTGCAGGATCATGACTGTCAAAAGAAAAAACGAAATTGTTTATTGACTTATAATTTTAATAAGATTTAACACTTCATCAAGACATCACATCTGCCGACTACTGAACAACTATGTGCTTAGCTGTCAGATAAAATGCTGAGACGTTTATAACAGGCTAAATCTTTGGCGATATCTGAGAGGGATTATAGCAACCTTGGCGTTTGGCAATGTGATTGTTTTTATGGCGTGCGGAAGTAGGCTAACTAAAAAAAAGGGAATGGGAAACGCTGCAGATTTAGCGTTTTATCGCTCACTTGAATGATTAAAATCATTCACTTCAACGATGGCGTAAAGCAAGAACACATTCTAAAATCGGTCACAGTTAAAACATAAAGTCTTGAAAATTTGTAAAGAAGTGTAAATATCTCACAATTTATTGCTATACTATTCATCAAATTCCTGGTCATACGAAGGCCGGAATTCAAGTGAAACACGGACGATCGCAACTCACCATTGCAATCGCAAATTCCAGTAGCGATTGCAATTGCGATCGCCTCGAAGCGATTGCAGTGGTGTTTTACTAGAATTCGGACCTTAATGCAAGGTCTTTCTTTCTTTCTTTTTTTTTTTTTTTTTTGTGTGTGTTATTTTCGCTTCAAATTCACGAAGTAAATTTCATTCTTTTACTATTCGTTTCATTCATCAAGCAAATTGTTTTTTAGCTTAGAATATTTTTAAGCTGACACATGATTGGAAAGTCACATAGAGATATTTGCTTTCGTTCGATTTGCAATTTATTTGCGGATAATGAAAATTACTTCATTGATTTTAGAATAAACTTTACATATTAAAATTCATAGACTTCTAATATAGTGGCAAAAACATAGTTAGATTTTTTATTTTTTTATTTATTTTATTATTATTATTTTTTTTTTTTTTTTGCTTAACAGAATGAGTCGCACTATTAAAAATACAATGCAATATTTTATTTATTTAAAAATGTATGCTTCTTTTCGAATTATTAATACATAAAATGCCTGGTTAAAATTATGGAGAAATATTAATAAATATCGCAGATAAACAAAAAAAATCTAAGTCCATTTCTGAGTGGATGTCAGCTTAAAAAATACACTTAGACAAAAAACTAACTTATTTTCAAGAATAACATAAATAGTTATTGAATAAAATTAAACTTACTAGCGAGCTTGAAGTCATTTTATGGTAAAACCGTCACTGCGTATAATCCCTTGTCTGCTTTGTTTAAGAACGAAAAACTTTATTTTTGCCCATTTCTGCCATTGATCGCGATATTTATTGTGTATAGCACTTGTTAAATAAAGGCAGTTAAGAATGATTCAAATAATTTCTAACACAATCATATTCCACGCTTAAGCAAACAGATTTTTAACGAAGCCAAACGTCGCTACCACGTGCAAGCTAACTCGCTCTCATGTTCTTGATAACGCCGAAGAAAAAAACCCACGATACAAGAAACTAGGAATGCTGGGAATAACAGTCCGCGCATGCGTATCTTTCAACAAAGATCCAGGTGGGTCGGGAGCATGGGTCTTTGTTTGCTAATGACCCTGACGGCAACAGCATGAAACCAGTGTTTCTCAACTGTTCCTTTTGAATCCTGACGCTGACAACATGTATGCAGTCTTAATATTGCAGGAGGAAATCAGTATGGATATTGAAAGATGAATATAATCTTGCACACGTGCTGTTTTTGCAATATATACTTTTTAATCTTTATACAGTCTGTATGCAGTAATTTAAATTTAATACTGACGCCATCAGTACATTATCAAGATCTGTCAAGGCTGATGCAAGAAATTTTGCTTGTAGGGTAGTAGCACAAAAACATAGTTCTACGCTGTGCCTACGTAGTTCGACGTTTTGAATCCCGAATTATAACGGATATGGGTCCTAAAACATAGAACTATGTCAAAATATATTTTATTTCCGATTTTTTTTTTAATTTCATTTTTTTTCTTTTTCAATTGTTTAAATAAGTTATTCATCAGAAAAAATGATTATTGAGCAATATTTTTCTCGAAGTACAATTCAAATGGAAAATTACAAAAAGTGGAAAATATCGTAAAACATTTTAAAATGTTTTGGAAACAATATTCAAAACCCACATATTTCGACGTCAATCTGTATAAATTTTAATTTAGCAAAAAAGTAGAAAATATCGTGAAACATTTTAAAATGTTTTGGAAACAATATTCAAAACCCACATATTTCGACGTCAATCTGTATAAATTTTTATTCCTCGTGCTCTCATCTCGAGGAATTTCGCAGAGACGCTACGCGTGGCAACACTTCGCCATTATTTACAATTTGTCGGTATGGGTGGCGGGAATATCGGATCCAGCAGGGCAGAGAATATCACGTGACTACACGGCAACCGGAAAGCGATTTCAGTGTAGGCGTGGCTTAAAGGAAATAATAGCAGACAGCTTTCGAATCGCGTAGTGTGGATTTGAATATGGTCTAATACAAAATAATTCAAATATAATAAAGACGAAATTAAGCACAATTAAGAATGCCAGATGCAATGTTTTACGAAAACGAGTAGTATCTTTCACATGAAAATCCAAAATTGATTTTTCTGTTCTTTTTCGCAACTTAATTTTGTTTCAGAATTTTAATTCCGGTTTATTTTGCTCATTTTCAATCGTTTTGTTTAACTCGAAAAAAATCTTTTGTGTAATAGAGAAGTTAAATTCTAATTTGCTTAAAAAAAATTAATGAATAAAATTCATCACCACACCAGGATTTAAAAAAAATAAATAAATAAAGGAAAATAAAGTTGAACTACATTGAAAATCAAAAATTATATTAAAAAAAAAGAAAAGAAAAAAAAGACAAGCTTTTCTCGACTTGTGTACTTTTTTTTTATCGAATACATTATGGAATAACAATTTGGTTTTATTTCTTGATTCATTTAGGCAGGGTGTCAATGATTTAAATCAATTGATTTAAACCAGTGATTTAAATCAAATGATTTTTTTTAAAAATCATTGATTTAAATCATTTTTCAACTTAAGCTTAGAAATCTTCTTGATTTTTTGATTTTCATAAATTCTGTTTTTTGCTTAGTTTTAGTTTTCTTCCTAAAATATTTTTGTAATTATGGTTTTCTCTCATATTTATACTTCTATCTATTCATTTTTTCTCTCCTTACTCAATCTAATTATTCACATTTTTAGGCAATGGAGACTTTTAAATTATATTCGGCATTATTATTATTATTATTATTTTTTTTTTTTTGAAATTGATAAGGAAGTTAAAAGGCAATACACGAAAAGATGGTTGTGTATCTTTTGATTTTTATCTCATAGAACACTTTTCAATTTAAGATAGTAAGAGTAATGTTGAAAAAGAGAAATTTGCTGGAAACTGCTAACACGTTTTTCAAAGTTACGAGAAATTATATTTTCAGTGTAAAAATAAATAAATAACAGAGCATATTAATTAAAAGACATGTAGCAATGTCCAATTTATTTATTTCCTTCTGTTGTTATGTTTTTCAGTGTGTTACTATGTCATCTGTATTATACTTATGATTTAAATCATATGCATTTGTATTAAAATCGTTTGCATTGAATGTTATGAAATTTTTTTGGTGACATAGTAAATGAAATTTTGTTTTGAAATTTTTAACAATATCAATTTCATGCTTACTAATATTCATAAGTATAGCTAATCAGTTACGAAAGTTTCTGAAGTCTTTTTTTATATATATATATATATATAAAAAATCGATTTAAATTTTTAAAAAAAATCAGATTTAAATAAAAAAATCTGATTATTTAATTAAGCATTTTCTAATTTTTTAATAAAGTAAATAAAGAAGCATAAAAAAAATCAAGAAAATTTTATTATTTTCTAACAACTTATACACTAAAGGCTGTTCTCAAATAGCTACTAAGTAAATTAAAACTTTTAAATGTTAAATAAAAAATAATTGTTAGAAGTAATTGCAAAAAATGTTATAAAACTTAGTTAATATTCAGATAACCAGACATTGTCAGTATTTGGCCGAATAGTTAGTTTTTAGTATTCATATAAAACTGCTATTTGGTACATCCTTAATGCTTATTCAAATACTCTTCATTCATGATTAGTAGTATTTCTTTCTTTCTTTTTAATTTTTTGAATCATAACGGTGAGTTCTTCCAGTAGTATTGCATTGAATGGTTAAAATCAAGATACATTCATGTCACATTTTATGCATTGGACATGGGCTCCACCCAATATAGGGAGGACAAGAGGGGCTCTAGCCCCCCCCGCCCCCATAAAAATGAGTACTTTCTTAATTTTAGTACAATATTTTCGGCAAAAATATAAATATATTTCGTTTTCAGCCATTAGTGAGTAAGTTATTAAAAATGCCAAATTTCAATAACTTTAATTACTTCACTGAAATTACTTTCTATGGGAAAAATATATGGCCAAACCTTGGGGGAAATACGTAATCCCCCCCCCCCGCTCAAAATTTCGCATAGTGGCACCGGAGGTACATTGTAGGAGAGTCAGAGGAGACATGATCCAGTTGTTTAATTTTTATCAAAATGAATGAAGTTTATCTATTGAATTTTTGTTTAGAAAGCAGAACAAGGGGACATTGATTTAAGCTATTTAAATCTCAGGCTAACCTAGAGGTGAGGAAAAATTACTAATTTAGTAGGGTTGTGAGCACCTGGTACAACTTACCACAGAAATTTACTAAGACCAGCCTAGCTGGGGATAGAGCCTGTAGCTGTTCGTCTTCTTTTGTATTTGTATATAATAATTTAAGAATTTATTATTTACTATTACTATTTTAAAACCTTTCCTACAAATTTGACTTTTATAATTATTATTCATTTATTATTCTAATAAGCATTAAGAACTAACTCCTCGCCTTGTCTTACGGGACGAAAAGGGGGCATTGGGCAGGGCCAATGGGGCAGATTCCTTGGCTCTCAACCATGAAAAATTAAATAGCAATTTTTGTGTGTTGTAATTTAATGACTGTTTAATTTAGATTACTTAAGTGATTTCAAGTCACAAAAAAAAGGGTGCTTAGTTTATCAGAGTATGCATTAAAATAATTATTTGTTGTTAAAGATTCAAAATTTTGAATCTTTAGCAACAAATAATTAAGTTTCACTGTTTATGTTTAGTACTTATTAATCCTTACATCCTAAATGCAGGATGTGAAAAAAATCATGATATTTTTGAAAAAATCGAAATAATCAGATTTTTTTTATTTCAATCTGATTTTTTTTAAATTTAAATCGATTTTTTATATTAAAAAAATTAAAAAAAAAGACTTCAGAAACTCTCGTAACTGTTTAGCTATACTTATGAATATTAGTAAGCATAAAATTGATATTGTTAAAAATTTCAAAACAAAATTTAATTTATTATGTCACCAAAAAAATTTCATAACATTCAATGCAAACGATTTTAATATAAATGCATATGATTTAAATCATAAGTATAATACAGATGACATAGTAACACACTGAAAAACATAGCAACAGAAGGAAATAAATAAATTGGACATTGCTACATGTCTTTTAATTAGTATGCTCTTTTATTTATTTATTTTTACATTGAAAATATGATTTCTCGTAACTTTGAAAAACGTGTTAACAGTTTCCAGCAAATTTCTCTTTTTCAACATTACTTAACTATCTTAAATTGAAAAGTGTTTTATGAGAAAAAAATCAAAAGATACACAACCATCTACCATCTTTTCGTGTATTGCCTTTTAACTTCCTTATCAATTTCAAAAAAAAAAAAAATAATAATAATAATGCCGAATATAATTTAAAAGTCTCCATTTCCTAAAAATGAATAATTAGATTGAGTAAGGAGAGAAAAAATGAATAGATAGAAGTATTAAATAAGTGAGAGAAAACCATAAGGACAAAAATCAATTTTAGGAAGAAAAGTTATGCAAAAAACAGAAACTAAAACTAAGCAAAAAACAGAATTTATGAAAATCAAAAAATCAAGAAGATTTCTAAGCTTAAGTTGAAAAATGATTTAAATCAATGATTAAAAAAAAAATTCATTTGATTTAAATCACTGGTTTAAATCAATGATTAAAAAAAAATTCATTTGATTTAAATCACTGGTTTAAATCAATTGATTTAAATCATTGACACCTTGCCTAAATGAATCAAGAAATAAAACCAAATTTAAGACAACGTGTCTACAAGTACAAATAAAAGGTTAAAAAAGAGTTAGAAAACTCTAGCAGATAGCTATTGGTTCACTTGACTGGTGTCAGTGAACCATCATCTTTTTGCACTGATGATGGGGCTTCATTCATAATAGCCCCCAAATAGCTATCTGCTAGAGTTTTCTAACTCTTTTTTAACCTTACTTGTAGACACGTTGTCTTGCATTTTTAACTTCATAAAACCAAATTGTTATTCCATAATGTATTCGATAAAAAAAAAAGTACACAAGTCAAGAAAAGCTTGTCTTTTTTTTCTTTTCTTTTTTTTTAATATAATTTTTGATTTTCAATGTAGTTCAACTTTATTTTCCTTTATTTATTTATTTTTTTAAATCCTGGTATGGTGATGAATTTTATTCATTAATTTTTTTAAAGCAAATTAGAATTTAACTTCTTTAAAACACAAAATATTTTTTTCGAGTTAAACAAAATGATTGAAAATGAGCAAAATAAACCGGAATTAAAATTCTGAAACAAAATTAAGTTGCGAAAAAGAACAGAAAAATCAATTTTGCATTTTCATGTGAAAGATACTACTCGTTTTCGTAAAACATTGCATCTGGCATTCTTAATTGTGCTTAATTTCGTCTTTATTTATTTGAATTATTTTGTATTAGACTATATTCAAATCCACACTACGCGATTCGAAAGCTGTCTGCTATTATTTCCTTTGAGCCACGCCCACACTGAAATCGCTTTCCGGTTGCCGTGTAGTCACGTGATATTCTCTGCCCTGCTGGATCCGATATTCCCGCGACCGTCGGTATGGCCCTTGGGTACGGCGTAGCAGATTGAACTTTGATGGAATTCGAATTAAAAGATAAGTATACTTAAAAATGCGTTAATTTTTTTTTTTTGAATTTTCTCTTGTTATTACTTCAGTATTCTGTGTGAAAGAATAGTTTTTACCTTGTCATCCCTTATATTCATAGTAAAGCGTTGTAATTATTTTACGATGTAGTACCCAAGTATTTTATTTGATATGATTGAGCTAATGATAGTTTTGAGACATTTTCTGAAGCAGGTATTGTATTTAAACATCAGCCGATTCCACTTATTATCGCACTTGCAGTGATTAAATCAGCAAAACTCGTTTGTTGAATGTAATGGATTGTCTTGGAAGTCGTTACTTTAAACCCTTAAATACGATCGGCTAATTGATTTTTGATCTCATTCAGTTCAGTTTTCTTCCATTATCACCCCCCTGGAGTTTAGCTTCAAATTATTAACATTTAAAATTTTATTCAAGCTCCATATGTAGCTTTTAATTGAACCTGTGCATTTGCAGTCAGAAAAATTCAAGTGATTGTTTGCATGTGTCTCATAGCAATGAATAATTTGCTTAGAATAAAAATGAACTGAATGCTGAAGCTAGTTGTCATAGTTATGTATAAATGATAGTAAAGAATCAACAATGTCATACTGCGAAATATTAATAAACATCTAAACAGTGGTTAGGAATTTCGAGAAACAAGTCACACAAACAAGTAAAGAAAAAACACATAATATGTTTGCAAAACAAATAGAGCCGATGTTTATGTCCAGAGAATGGGGGAAGAAAAGAAACAACTGGCATTTTTCTGTTTATAGATACTGTGGACCCCCGTTTAAACGAATACTGTCGGTTTCAAGAAATATTATTCGATTAAGCGAGGTATTTGTTAAAGCGGGGACCTGTAACATTGCGTCTATAGCACGGTTCCAGAATGTGTTATTCGTATAAGCGGGGTATTCGTTTGTCCGTTACCTGATTAAGCGGGGACGACAGTATTGGTAGGAGAATTACGTCTGCAAAATCTTATCTTTGTTGTTTAGGAAGAAACCAAATTCATGGAGGAAACAATGCATTATAATGCTGTAAAAATTTCTTTCTTTTCTTTAGAAAGTCCTAAATATTGTACTTGAATATGCAAACTCTGTCACAAAACATTTCAGATAGCTTCAGCAGCAAACGCAATTTTTGCTTCAAGTATAATTTATACGTATTCTTAAAATTTGAATTCTGGGCATTAAAAAACGTTTTAGTCATTTTAGATTTAGAATTTTAAAGATTTTTGTTCCTTGTTTTACACGGTTGCATTATTACTAATATTATGACTTTTCAGAAAGTAAATTTTCTTCATGTCAGCAATTAAATCAGCAATAAAATGCTTTCTGATTTTTCAAATCAAGCACTGTTGTGCAATATACTCAAAAGTAAAAAAACAAAGTAATGTTTGTAAAAGCAAACTTTTATTTCATTTTTTATATTGTCAGAGTTAAGAGTCTAAATTTGTGATACTGTAAATGAAAAACATGTTTTTCTGTAATCAACGTAAGCATAATTAAAACCAAAGATTTCATAAAGATTTATTACTCAATGATGAGCAATTGTTTTTACAATATTATCAACTCTTACAATCTGTGCTTTGGCATCACTTTTTCCCTATAAAATATCGATATAGGTACTAAACTATTTTGACTCCTTAAATCTGTCTACAGTTCTTATGCCATGGAATTCACTAGTAACTGCTTTCCTTTTGTCTATTTAAAAAAAAAAAAATGTTTCTAGAGTTCTGCAAGGCGAATTTCTGAAGCATACAGGGCCGAAAAATCTTTAAAATTTTACATGCCCTGCCGGACATGTGTCTAAACAGTACATAGTCCAAATAAAATTTTGTTATTCTGTATTAAAAAAAAATGAATTTGTCATTTAGCGTTAATCAGAAAAAATAAATAAACTTTATATCTGAATCAAGAATCATCTTAGTATAAATCATTAAAAAAAAAAATACATCAAAAAGTTGTTTATATAATGTTGTTAAAATTTGCAAAATTTAAAGTACATTACCAATATTATTGTGGACATGCATGTCCTGTCAGCATGTGTCATTACTTTGGTGTAAACAGCCAGTGTGTGATTTCTGCCAAAGACTCAAAACTTTGTCCACTGACTACACCAGCGATTTGTAATGCTATTATTTTTGTCAGTCCATGGGATAATTTTTCAATAAAATACAAAATGAAGTTTTAGAAAGAAGTATTTGATTGAAAAATTGTATGCCCGCCCAGGCATGTGAGGTAAAGATTCACCCAATCTGAATTTTTACATTCCCCAGCTTATCGGACAATATAATTTTCAAGCACTGCAAGCATAATAAATTTTCTTTGACTGAAGAAGGGATGAGATATTGTGAAATCATACGCAATAAGTAAACTATTTATTCACTTATTTAGTTTTCCAACAGGATGCTTTAACTCCTAAAACCTTGGGAAAGCTTTGTCTAAATTTTGGGAAATCAAATTTCTAGAAAATATCCCAGCGTACAACTAAAAATTTCGTATTGATACCTTGCTCAAGTTGAGCAGTATGTTATTTATGTTTTGGATTAAAGTACCTTTCTTTTTTCCAGTTTTTATGAATCAAAGAGGAATATCCCCAAATTTTTCATGCAACACTAATTTAGCTGTCTTCAATCTTATCACAGGTAAGTGATTTTATGTTTCGAAACGTGAATATTAGCTACTTTTGTTTATCAGGACACCACTCAGTGATAGCTCACAAACAAGTTTCTGAAACATGATGAAACCTAAATAACATGACTACATGGGTTCGCCCAAGTCGTCGGCCTAAATCGCTACGAGTGGCAAAACTGCTGCAGTTTGCTTTATTTTTGTGTAGTTTCTAGTGAAGTGCACTAGTTTTTAGAAAAAGAACTGAGTGAGCAGCACAGCACGATATACAAAAAATAGTAGTTTGAAACCATTAGTGAAGACTACTCTTAACATCAGTAGTGGTGATTCGGAAGGGGGGGGGGGACTGCCTTTCGCCATCAAGGATACTTAAGCGTTTTTAAAATTTTGATTTTGACAAATTTCAAAAGAGATCAGCCAAATTTAGCTCTCAAAGTTTAAATTTTAAGGCTTCAATTTCAAAAAAAAATTCTCGAATACACCTTCCTTCCCCTGTGTTCAAAGATACTTTTAACTTGTGTTATTAAGATTCTAGTTTATGTATCTGTATCTTTTCTGGGAAGAAAACCCCTTTACCCTTACATCAATAAAGACAGCACGAAATTGCGTTTTTAAAACTTAAATTAAAAAAAAATCTGGGGTAGTCCCTTAAATCGCTCTCTGAAATCACTAAAGCAAGTCAAGTTGAGTTTTAAGAATTCATCAGCGAAAAAAATGTGTGGGGGAGAACATCCAAACTCCCATCATCCTTTAAGTCTCTCAAAATTAGCTTGAAATAACTTCTTTAATACTTTAATTTCATAAATCTTCATGAAAGACCCCAAAATTTGCTAAAAATATCAAAATTTGTATTTTCAAAATACCAGTTTCAAAGTTTTTAAGGGGAAGAACCATGTCTTACCCTTTTCTTTGCATCATCAAGCACTGCCCAAAGTTCTTTTTTTTTTTTTTAAAGATTTCAGCTTCGAAGAATTCTTGGGAGAGAGTCCATGGATGGAGTTCTCTAACCTTTTCCCAATTTCCCAATCGCTGCCATAATTATATTATCAGGCGCAGATCCAGAGGAAAGGAGTCACGGAGGGTCATGATCCCTTTCTTAAACGACCAAATATAGCCTAAAACTGCAGTTTTGAAACATCTATTAAAAAAAAAAGCCATATACCCCCTCTTCCCACATACACCGTTTTAGCACAAAATTGCACCTTGACCCCTCTCTTTCCAAAAATGACCCCCTTTTAAACTAGAAACTGAATCCGTCCTTTTGTAACTGCATTTTTAAAGCTACAATTCCAAAGCATTTATGGGAGAGAACCTCCAAAGGTGCTCTCTTTCTTATGTCATCAAAAGATATCCAAAAATCAAGGGTACAGCTTCTAAAAAAATTTTTGGCCCCTCACTTTTAATCCCCACTTGCCGCCACTGCTTAACATTAGTTTAATAACAATAATTTAAAAAAAACAAGGTTTTTCACAAATCTCATTGAGGTGCGAATTTTGTCAGCTGATGCAATGATAAAAAATAAGGCTCCTAAAAGTGGTAAAAAGCTGATCTTACCTATTAGACACTTTGTTGCACTTTATTCTATAAATTTTGGCAATTTTTAAATTAACCAGTTCATTAAATGTCATAATACATAAGTTTATACAAAAAAGGTTACATTTTTGACAGTGAATTGCAACTTCGGGATTCAGATAGGGAGCATGTTTGACTTATTTCCTCTGTGCGTTTTTTTTTTTACAAATGCAAGATATTTTTTACAATAGTCATTAAATTTACCTTCCTAGCCGCGTGTTACTAAATAAGGACAGTTTATTTTTAATTAATTTTATTATTATTATTACATTTAGTTATTTAAGAATATTTTTACCATTATGAAAACAACCTTTTCTTTTTAATCCAATAACAATGTAATAATTCAAATTATGTTCAACCGTTATTTAACTGTGTTAAGTACAATTTTACTAATTTAACTGTAAAAAATTTCCGAAAAATGTTGCACAAAAGTGTAAATAACATTTTTGTGGGTTTATTAGTTTGTGATTAAAGTTTAATTTTTATGATTCTACTACATGATTAATTGAAAAAAATTCCTTTAATGAATAACAGTGTGTAAAAAATCATGATTAAAAAAAAATCAAATTTATTTGATTCAAAACATTTTTTGTATATTTGGATTAAATAAACTAAAATAAATAAATGACTAAAACTTTTGTTATGAATTACTTTGCAGTTATAAATATAATTAACTTGATGTTTAAAATAATTCACAATTATTATAATTTGAGTGTTACTTTGCCAAAAAGCTGTTATAACCAGGGCTGCGGAATCGGAGTCGGAGTCGGACTGATTTTGGACCAAAGGAGTCGGAGTCGCTGAAAAACATGTCGACTCCGACTCCGACCACCTCCGATTTGGATGAAATTTTATGGAGGTGAAAACATATCTTTGAAACTAACAGATACAAATTTTCAGGGTCCAATATCCAAATCCTAAGCATCTAGGGTCATTAAAAAGGGCTTCAAATGGCGGGGCTTTGCAGCAAAAATGCAATGTGTTAAAATAAAGTAAGGCCATTTAACAAGAAAAGGATTAGTTTTGTACGGCGGAGTCAAATGACAAGAGCGGCACTTGTCTTTTGCTCTGGAAAAATGGACTTTTTGGGAGGTCACAGTGACCTCCGAGAATTGAGGTAAATGTGGTGAAATTACCTGCGAGAATTCTTGAGAAAATTGAACTTTTTGAGAGGTCATCATGACCTCCAACTGGGATACCCCAGCTTGCTATCCCCCCCTAAAGTGAGTATTGGCTACGACCATGAATAAAAATGAAACTTTTAAAAATGGACTTAATATTTCAACCTTTGTTTAGGGTTTTTCCCTCTTCATATTTGGGTAAAAAAATAAATAATAAAAAAAGCAGGAGTCGGAGTCGAAAGTTTTAAAACCCCGGAGTCAGAGTCGGAGTGGGAGTCGACCATTTTCCCTCCGACTCCGCAGCCCTGGTTATAACATGATGCAAAATCAATTTAATACACATGAATATGATGCACAAATTTAAAACAGATGGTATAGAAGTGCATTATAAATGCATAAAAACAGGAAAACAAATAAGTTGGTCATTGGTATTTCTATAGGCTGACTTCTTTTGCATTGAAAATTGTTTTTTTTTTTTTTTTTTTTTTTTTTTTTTTCCAATTCTGAAACAACTTATCTACAGTTTTTCTTTATAAATAAAGATGGAATTTTAAAATCAGACAGCTACTCATTTTTATTTGCCCGCTTTCTGGTTAAAGTATAATTCACTGCTTATGCTTAAGTATAGTTAAATTGTTTATTTAATGTATAATTATTGTAAAACAATTCTATAAACTACTACAATTAATGATTATTTTTAAATAGTTTTTTTTTCTGAGTACGCTTTAAATTTTTTTGCAATAATTCATAATTGAAACAATATTAATTTTAAATTTCCTTTTTCAAATTTGTTACAAAAATGTTCCCATTATAGCAAAACAGGCAGATTTTAGAACTTTTCTGCACACTTATTATTATTATTTTAGCTTAGTACTTTAAAATGTCCTTTATGTTTTCATTGAAGAAAAGCCCTGAATACAGTGCATACTAGTGTAAAATAATCAACTTGTTTAAAATTTTCTTCGAATAAAATTTTTAAAATCTGGGTGAGTAGAGAGAATTTGAATAGATTTGATTTTTCATGGACATTTTCATTTTTCTCTTGCAGTTTAATTTTCCAAATATATAAATTTGGAGTTAAAATATCTTCTTTTAAAGATAAAAATATTCAGATTTTAGAAAATCCTTTAAAAATATAAGACAAGTTGAACAAGCTCATGGGAGCAATCTTTTGAATATCGTATTCCCTGCGGTAAGCGCAGAGGTGCTTACTGCTTATAAGTTAAAGAATTTATAAATTGCGGATTTAGTGCATACGGGGTACCCCTTCCTCTCTTCAAGTCTTACCACCTTTTTAACATAATAAACTACTATTAAGGAAAGAAAAGTAAAATAACGAACGTCTTTCAAAAATGATTGGAAATATGTCCCTCTTCCAAAATTATCAACAGAATGAATTCAAATTGAAATAGTTTAATTTTTATGATCCCTAAGTCCCCTCTGATAGTGTTATTAGTATTTTTTTCAGCTTAAAGGATTTCGGAAATAAATTTTCAATTTTCAGATTCACTAAATTCTTAAAAACATTTTTGTTGCTGAGAAATCATATGCAAGAACACAATACAGTATAAAATGCCCCCTTGAACTATTTTATGGCTCATTTTAGCCTTCACCAGGGCTGTGGAATCAAAGGCGAATTTATTTTGGACAAAGGAGTTCGTCTTTCAATTAAATGCTTTAAAATTTCAGGAGTCTACCATTGTCCCTTCAAGTCTACAACTCTGCCAGGGCTCCGGAGTTTGAGTTAAAGCAGTGGTGTAGCTGGGGGAGGGGCTCTCTTGATTTTTTTTATTTTCCTTTAGTGTCCTCCTACTTTATAAAATTTTAACACAAGTTTTCACCCATTTTTTTTTTTTTGCTCATGCTTCTGTAAGCGTCCCTACACAGTGAAATTGAATGTTTTGAACTTCCAGGAGCAAGAGTCTTATCTTCCCTCCAACTTCACATATTATGAACCTTGAAAAGAAAACCTTGTTTTCATATAGCATTATGTGCTGTCGTCCCCGCTTAATCAAGCAACGGATAAACGAATACCCCGCTTATATGAATAAAATATCTCGGAACCGATGCCATAGACGTAATATTAAAGATCCCCGCTTAATCGAATAATATTTTTTGGAACCGACAGTATTCGTTTAAGTGGGGCCGACGGATTGCAACCATATCACATAATGAAGGAAAACACATACCAATGTGCCTGACACTTTAATCTCTATATATCTAAAATGTGCTGATTTGATCTACTTCTATGCAATTCGAAAGGTTTTTCTCCACTAATTAGTGCTTTTGTTGTATATTTTTAGCTAGGGCCTCCATGAGATACGAGAACATGTCGAAGGAGGATTTGGCTGACAGATTGAGCTGTCTTAGCTTCAGCTAATAGCACTATGATATTGCTTGTCATGACAAGTATATGTTTGATAAAACATGTTATCATTGTTTTCATGCTATTTTTCTCTTATTATTTAACTTTTGAAAATTTGCTTTTTTTTCTACATTGGCAGAGGTAAACTGCACGAAAGAAAAATATTCCCTGCAACTTAAAATTGAATATCTTTTGAAATTTAGGAATTACGCCGTATTGTTAAGTGAAACATTTTAATAAGATGAGATGAATATAAAATGATGAGAGGTTTGTAACTATAAGGCTGTTTGAGCTCATTTGAATAGTTAGAGTTATTATTCAAATGAGTACCTAGAATGATAAGAGAATATGAAAAATACATAGAATAGTTAGCATACAAATAGAAAAAAGGAAAAAAAAAAGTACGGAGCATTTTTTGAATACTTACCAGTTTTTAAAAAGTAGTGTATGAATTCCTGTCCTCTTCATTCACTTATTTTGTGCAGAAATGTTACAAATTATACTTTGGTCTTGTATGTATGTAGATATTTGATTGTTTTTTAAATAAACATTTAAAAAAATTCTTGTTCCTGTTTTTATTGCAGCACAAGTTTTACATTTTGTGAATAATAATTTTTACCAATACATAAAATGTAATGATAGAAGATAAGATCGGAAGAAACCATTTACACGCTATTGAGTTACAGTAGCCAATAACCTAAATCCTTTAATTTTCATCTTTTCATCAATCAGTATTATATTTTAGGTCGACTAAATTAACTTGTAACTTCGTATAGTTAAAATTATTTTGAATTGTATGTACATTCCAAATGTTGCATGGGAAATTAATCTCGTAGGTGAAAATCTAGTTCTATATTGGTTTTGAAACTTATTCTGTGTAAATTGGGTTTCAAGACCGATATTCATGAATATATTGAAGGTGGCAAGTTTTTACGTAGTTCGACGTGGGTCAAAAAATATAATTCTATATCGTTTTTGAAAATTTTTCTGTGTCAATCGGGATTCAAGACCGATATTCCTGAATATAACGAAGGTGACAAGTTTTTACGTAGTTCGACGTCGGACAAAAAATATAGTTCTATATCGTTTTTGAAAATTTTTCTGTGTCAATCGGGATTCAAGACCGATATTCCTGAATATATCGAAGGTGGCAAGTTTTTGCGTAGTTCGACGTCGGTCAAAATAGTTCTATATTGGTTTTGAAAATTTTTCTATGTCGATCGGTTTTCCGGACCGTTATTTTAGAATGTTCAAGACCGATATTCCTGAATGTATCGAAGGTGGCAAGTTTTTACGTAGTTCGACGTCGGTCAAAATATAGTTCTATATTGGTTTTGAAAATTTTTTTATGTCGATCGGTTTTCTGTGCTACTAGGGAAACAAAAGGATAAAGATGTACGTACATTTACAATTTTATTTTTCGAAAGAATTTCAGAGATACACAAAACGAAAATATTAAATGATAAAGGAAATGAAAAACAAATGAAGTGTAATTGAACTTAATAAATAAAAAGAATTATCTTATAAACTAGTCTGCTTGAGAGTGAAAAATATGAGCGAAAAAAAAAATGTATCAACACTTTTTTTTCCTCACCTCTAAACACAAGGGGTGTAGATTTAGTTTTTAACTCGTTGCTATCTAAATGTGTACGGTTTTAAATGAAAGAAAGAAAGAAACGAAGAAAGAAAACACAAAAAAAAAAAAAAAAAAATCAAATTCATACTGCCCCTATTGCTAAAAAAAAAAAAAAAGGCTTTTCAAAAGTTTATAACACACACTTACCCAGTTACTTCTGGATATGATTTACATTTGTTCTGTTCTAATAAATTTCAATTCGTTTAAATTTTGGTTAAGATTTTTTTTCTCTTGTTAAGAAGTAACTTTCACCATGACGTGACGGTGCGAAGGGCGAATTTGAACTGTGGCCTAGGGTATGCTTCGTTTCTTCACAGACTACTCTTTACTAGCTCTCTATGCACAACGCTCGGGAGCCCCGCGGCACTTGTTTACGAGAAGAAAAAGGGTCCGCCGAGTCCATCCCCGAGTCTGAAGTATCGCTCCTCCTCAGAGGGTGGCAAAGGCACTGGAGAGAAACACGTGTCTAGCGGCTGATTTTAAGAAATGAGGTAGAGAACAGCTATTTATTGTTGATGATTATCAGATTCTCAGAAAGGTGACAATGAATGTCGTTTGCCATGCTGCTGGCGATTTGCGGGAAAGGACAGCTGGTAAGAAAAAAAGAGGAAGATTTGTCCTTTTCAACCTGAACAAAAATAACTTTCTCCAGCAGAACTTACGTTCGTTCAAAAGAGATACGACGATATCAAACCGATGCAAGTCTCCCGAAGGTTCTCGTGTTCAAAATTGGTCTAGAAACGCGTAATTCGTTAAATAATGAGAATATTTTAGAGAAAAAAATAGTTTTTTTGATTGAATTATTTCATTGAAAACAGTTTACTGATCCGTCGGAATCGGAAAGATTTTCGGCACTCAGATTTCTGTCGGAAAATTTGATCATCGGATTTTCCCCGATGGGGGGGGGGGGGGGCAATTGCCCCCCCTGCCCCATAGCTGGCGCCGCCACTGGACCTTAGGTAGGAATTCAAGTGAAAAACCATTGCAATCGCTTTGAGGCGATCGCAAATTGCAATCGCTACTGGAAGTCGAATTACATTGGAATCGCATCTCGTAGCGATTGTAACGTATCCAAATTTGGGAATTTGCGATTGCATTGGTGAGTTGCGATCGTCCGTGTTTCACTTGAATTCCTGCCTTGGCAGAATTTACAATTCGACTTCCAGTAGCGATTGCAATTTTGGTCTCTTGCGATCGCTACGAAGCGATTGCAATGGTGTTTCACTTGAATTCGGCTCTTGCTCTTTTCTTCAGTAGGTGACAGGGCTGTCCAGGTTCGAGAGTTATTTCCGCCGGAAGTCTTCTTTCTAATGCTAGCTACGGGAGATTGCTTTGTTGACCTGCTATTTCATTAAAGTTTTTTGATTTATCAAGAATTTTAATAGCTCTAAATTTTCGTAAGAAGAGTGGATGTTGTTCTGCTTTCGGGTGCAGCATGACGAAAGGCACAAATTTGCTGTCAGAAATAAGGATGCTCAAGTTTCCAAGGGATCCTGTTCGTCGAGCACAATGATCCAATGCATTGAGGCGTAAAGATTGGAACCCTACGAATAGCAGCGTATTATACAGATTTCATTCCGATATATACCTAGATTTTTAATCTTATCAGCCACGGCCACGACGTACCTACGAAATAATCAAATACATTTGTGCTTGAAATAGAAAATAATAAACAACGGATTAAAGCATTGAGCAGGAAATCTACAACGTACCTATAGAACGGTAGATCTATATGGCTTTTGAATGCAGTCTTTGTGTAAACATTATTTTTGTTCACAAGATACTCATAAATGTCGATCATTGAGATCGCCGGCAATGACTGACTAAGGAAAAATCGTTTCCATCTATCTCTATCTAAGGGTGAAATTCAAGTGGAACACGGACGATCGCAACTCACCAATGCAATCGCAAACTCGGATTCTAGTGAAACGTTACAATCTCTACGAGATGCTATTCTATCGTTATTCGACTTCCAGCAGCGATTGCAATTGCGATCGCCTCGAAGCGATTGCAATGGTGTTTCACTTGAATTCGGCCCTAAAGGATCAGGAAGGTCACAATCTTTGAAAGACAACTTCTGCAAATTGCGAAACTTATCTCTTTCATTTAATGCAGTGGTTCTCAACGGGGGCGATACCGCCCCCCGGTGGGCGGTGAGAGGATGCTGAGGGGCGGTGAACATATTTTGGGCGGCAGGGGGGCGATAGACATATTTTGGGCGGTAAGGGGGCGGTGGGTATTTATTGAAAGGCGTTTGTGAAGCCATGTTTTGAGCGGGGCGACAGAAAACAATCTTCCCTTACGCTGGCAAGGACTTTGAAATATTGCTTTTGAAATTTATTTCCTGAAGTTATTTTCCGAAGCCTAATCTTTCTTCCACCGTCATGAAGGACAGAGTAAAATTTGTCAATAACTTTCAGTTCAAAAAAGTTCTCGGAGGCGACCCCCCCCCCCTCCCTTTAATAGCGTAACTGCCTAAAATAGCCTAAAAATGTGTTTTGTTGATGTGCATTTAAAATTGTTCGAGGAAGAGTCCCCCACCTCTCACTGCTCACCTAACTTGGGCAGCCTATATGTAAATAGAAATTGTGTTTTTAAAATTTCACTTTTGAAAACTTCCGGGATAAATATCCAGAACTACCCACCTCTTTTTTTGCATAACCATACATAGCTTAAAATTTCGTTTTTAGACATTTTCGTCGAAGAGCTACGGAAACCTTAATTTTCGGAGACAGCCTAATGATTTTTTCAAAATAATTACGGGAGCAAATCTCGAACAACACGCTTCTTCTGTAATCCGGACCAAACTGACTAAAATTGTATTTTTACGAGATCAGTTTCTAAAAACTTTTTGATGAGAGCAACCTGACTTGATCAACTTTTTGTGTCAACCTAACAACACCAAAGGTAGCTAACAATCGCATTTTTCAGAGTAAAATGTGAAAAAATTTCCGGAAAGAACTCCTGAACCTTTGCAATTCCCTGAACATCAACAAAAAGTTTAAATTTGCGTTTTCTATACTTCAATTTCAGAGATCCCTGGAATGAGCTCTGACCCCCTAACAGTACTAAACTTAGCCTTAAAATAACCTCAATTGTGAAAAATCTTTATGAGGGACCTCTTTTTTCCTAGTTAATGTTACTAAAAATTGTCTAAAATTACCTCAATTTTAAATGTTTCACCCGGAACGGAATCTGAACTTACGTCTTAACACCACGAAACTTAAGATTAAAGCAACTGCATTTTCAAGACTTTGTTTTCAAAACAAATTTCGAGGGATATCTCCGATTTCTCACCACCGTCTTTAATCTGATGTCGCTAAAGACATACTTATAACTTTTGTTATCTTATCTAACATTCAAAGCAATAAATTACTAAAAAAGAATTTCTTTGAATTGAACTTATCTTGTAATTTGTAGATTCAACTAATTTCAGTTTTTTTTAAATTAAAACTTGATTTATAAACTTTAAAGGTGAGAGGTACGGGACATAATTTCAAGTCTTTGCCCATCTTGGGAAAAATAGAAGGTCCGGCTTTGTTATCGCCCTTACATAATAAAATCCTATATCCGTACCTAATAAATAGGGGATGCGAATTGCGTAGTTGCAAGTAAATAAGAACAACACTGTTTGGGATCGAACTGTCCAGGGAACTATTTGAACGAAGTGTATTTCTCAAATGTACAGTGGCTTTCCTTTTCCAATAGAAATGTTAAAAACGGTGCATTTTTATTTCAAACCGTGTTGTTCTTATTTACCTTTAAAATGGTTCACTCATTTAATGGACTCATTCTAGGCTTTTGATTGTTACCATGACGCATCTTTTTAGAGGGGAAAAAATGACCCCTTTTTCTAAAAGTTATCTTAGAAAGAAAAAAAAAGCATAAGTTTTTCCTTCTATTACCATTTTTCAATTATCTGTTTGGGTAAAATAAAAGAGCTAAACCTGTCAAGATAACTGCTTTATACTCCCTCCCTCTCTTCCAGTTTTTTGCCCGTCCGCAAAGGGGGCGTTGAGGAAAATTTCAATCTTAAAGGGGGCGGTAGCTGTTAAAAGGTTGAGAACCACTGATTTAATGCATTAAAATATGCAGAAGACATTCTAGTACTTACGTAATAAAAAAACAAAACAATATCACCTGAACACTAAACACCAGTCAATGGAGTTTCGCGCTTAACCGGAAACTCGATGCGAGCCTGTGACGTCATGAGTAGTGTAAAAATGACAGTTCTCCGACAAGAGGTGGCTCCCTGGCTCAGCCACCTCCCAGAGCCACCTCCCGCCACCTCCCAGAGCCACCTCCCGCCACCTCCCAGAGCCACCTCCCATAGCCACCTCCCATAGCCACCTCCCCGCCGCCTCCCCAGGGCCGCCGCGAGGATTTTAGTTTTGGGATGGCAACATCCAAGTTTTGATTTCTTGAAATGGCAACAGGTTTGGTTGTCATGACAACCAATGTTTTGGTTTCTTTGAATTATTTTCGTGAAAGGTTACAAGGGTTTTTCCCGCAAATTTCTGAATAATTCCCGCGAATTGCAGGACTTTGAATTATTTTCGCGATTTTCGAACTTAGAAATTTTTTTCCTGAAAAAAT
>JAXGGA010000831.1:0-186245 GCA_038373865.1 Uloborus plumipes | reverse complement strand
AAAAAAAAATGCGGTCCTTAAGTAGATGCGACTCATTTACTGATTTCATATCGCCCGCTTTGGGTTTTAAAAGTTGTAGATTTATTTTGACTGCAAGAAAAAGTGGCAAAAAATAGGAATGAGAGAAACAAGCAAATAAACAAAATTTCAAACTTTTATGTTTTTAATTTTTTAAAATATTTTCTTTTTTAATGCTTTAACTTCAGCATTACGTGAAAGTTTGTTCGATGATTTGAAAAAAAAAAAAAAAAAACTGTATTATTAAGAACCTGGCTCTATCGATAGCTCCAATTTCACCAAAGCATTCATTTTTGCTTTGGTGAAATTGGAGCTCAAATTTTTTCATTCATTTATTTTCATGTATTCATTCTAACATTCATCACGCCACATCATATTCTCATATCTTAGTTCTTGGATTTTAACAAGTGGATTAAAATTCTGTGATTTTGGACATGTGCGCGAGCGAAAAAAAAAGTTTTTGATCAAGAGATTTCATCGGTATTTGTCCCCTTTTGTTCGAAAAGAAAATGGCAGGGGACGGATTTGTTACCTTTAGATCGAAAAGAAAAACCTTTTCTTCGATAAACTAGGATTTGTTCTTTTTCGAATTCCAGACTAAAGGGTTCGATTAAGGCCATTTGTAAGACATAAAAAACCATAAAATGACTTTTTAAAAAAAGTGGATAAGTTCCTTTTGAATAGATTATCCTTCATTTTTAATGAGCTTTACTCGTCTATCGAACCGGATTCATAGGTTCGATTAATTCATTATCACTGTAAAAAATGAATGTTGTTTTAAAGAATAATAAACTGCAATACAGCTAATTTCACAGTAATAAACTGCAAAATTGCTAGTTTTATAGTAATAAACTAAAATTCTTAATTCTACAATAATAAACTGTAAAATTACCAATTTTACAGTTTATTACCGTGCATTTTACAGTTTTAAACTGGAACCTCTGCTGCCGGTATTATACTGGTGTTTTTACAGTATAATACAGCTAGATTTTGCTGCAATAAACTGTAAAACTGCTAACTTTACATCAGAGCCCGATTAAAATATTACGAGGCCCTAGGCCAAATACTTTTCTGGGGCCCCTGTATTGAGATTTTAAAACTTAAGCCATTGGATGAAACAAATTTAGCCATTAACTAGAGCAATTTTAGCTGTTTACCACTAAACGGGGGCAGTTTGGGGCCCCTAAATTATTGAGGGGGGAGCCTAGGCCACGGCCTAGTTGGCCTATTAAGTAATCAGGTCCTGCTTTACATTAGAAACTATTAAATAGCTAGTTTTACAGTTTATTACTGCGCTTTTTACTATTTTAAATTGGAACCTCGGCTGTGCCAGTATTATACTGTAGAAATAACAGTTCGATTTTTTGCAGTGTGATGTGACTACTTCACAACATATGCTTTTTGTCAATACAGGTGCCAGAAAGAAGAAAGACCTCGGCGCCATTCAACTACCCCGGGTTGAGTTTCGAGGACAACTCAACTCAACCCTTCCACTTACTAATTCTCCGTTGTTTCGCGGAGAGGGCTCAGGGCCGCCGCGATTCGAGGTCGCAGGTCGTTGGTCTCGTGATCTTGAAGAGAAGAGTTAATGGTGGGGCCCATTATTATTGGATTGCGAAACCGATTCTCGGAGAAAAGTGCTTGGGTTTTCTGTTCGGACATTAAAGGGTTGAGAAGAAACAGACACGAACTTTCTCTGCTGGGTAGATATATCCAAGGTAGAAGGGTCAAGGGAGTTGAATGGCTGTTGGAGATAAAATCGAAGTGTTGTGGTTTCTCTCCCTGTTGTGTGTGGATGGTTTTTTTCCTTCATAAATATCATTTTAGTAGAGTTTTTCTCATCTTTGAAGGACAAGTTTTGATTCAAAAGAAATACAATTAATATGAGCGAGTTGAACTTTTTTTTTCTGTTTTGATTCAAAACAACTTATTTTTACACAAAAATATTTGCACCGAAGCAAATATTATTGAAAGGCTTGGGAGATGAAGGGGTTAAGTGACAAAGCAGAAATTGCGAGTAATTAAAGTTCAAAGTTTTATTGTTGCAGTTGTTGCAGCTTTTTCGTTTTCTGGTTTTGTCATAAGTAATGCGTATGAAATTGGTCTAATGATATCTACTTTTTGATGTACCAAGTTTTATTTGCTCACCTGTATCCATTGCTACCATTGTCCAGAGTGTTCATTTTTTAAAATGTAACATGACCCTTCATCCTCCAAGCCCTTCAATTCTGTTGTTCGAAAACAGTTTTTTTCTCTTACTTTTATATTCTCTTTTGGTTTAAATAGAAAGCCAAGCGGAATATCATTGTTCTGCTGTTCAAAAATAGCGAAAAAATCGCAGAAAGTAAAGAAAGCTTTGCTGTTGATTTTCAGCTCTGGAGCGTGAATACTCCACCTCGCGGTGATTGAGAAATTAGCTTAAGAGTTAAAACATTCTATAATCCTCTTTAAAAACGTAGACTTCGTAGTGCAAAATGTAGTCTTCAGACAGTTTGAGATACAGGCGTTGATCCAGAGGGGGGTCATGAAATATCCTAAACCGACCAAACACAGCAAAAAAGTGTATTTTTAGGATTAAATTGTGTAAAAATTGCCAACCCCCCATTTTTGCACAAAAATTGCACTTTGACCCCCCCCCCCTCTCTAAAAATGACCCCTTATTTAATCAGAAGCTGGATCCGCCCTTGTTCGGATGTTGATGTAATTTCAAAAGACTACGAAGAAAAATTACTGTCTTTCACGAAGCTTAAAAGCAGGTTATAAGTTACTGGATTTTTTTTAATTATCTTTCAGCACGCATTAAGCTAGGCTGCAGCGCCTCCGATAGTTTAAATGAATTGCGAATAATAATAGGGGAAAAAAGAATACTAATTTGAATTTTGATATCTTGAATTCAAATTATGCTTGTCGCAATGACGAATTGCGATAGGTGTGTGTATGTGTGCAGGACACTCTTTTGAGCAGTGAACAGTGGAAGTCGTAAGAAATGGCACGACGAAACGCACCCGGCGGCGGACTCTGGGGCCAATCTGAAAATGAGACTACACCAAATCTGAGGTCAAATGTCCCTGGGGTCCCAAAACCGATAAACCGTTCAAACGGTAGGTGCGGGGGGACCTCAGGGTGTCAAATGTCAAATCTGAGGTCAAAAAAAAAAATAAATAAATAGCAATTTGTCTTTGTTCAAAAAAAAAAAAAAGCATACACAGAAGAGTCTCGAAAATCCGAGGTGATTGGGGCTCACCCTAGCTCGGATTAATGAAAAGTCGGATTATTCAAAAAATTCTTTTAGAGATGGGAACTTTACATTTTTGGGGCACATAAGGACGTTAAACAACGTCGATATCAAATTGGTTTTATATCAACTTATTATCGTCAAAGCATATCTTAATTTGTCTCTAGCATTCAAAGAATATTTTCTCAGACTTGGTGAGTGTTGTCGACACAGACCTCACAGTCGCAATTTTTTTCATTACTTCATTGTATGTTGTAAAAAAAGTAAAACAGGGAAATATTCTGCAGATTTTGATGCAAATCATATTTTAAGCAAAAACAGAAAAACCTTAAAATGTCAATAAAACCCCTCGAATTAACCGAAACCTCAGACTTTCGAGACTGTACTAGAAAATTGATTTTGTTATACAGGAAAATAAGCTTGATTAGTTCTAGACGAATTGATCAATTGTACATAGCTATGACATTTCATAACTTATTTGATTTTTTTCTCTTTTTTTATGAACTTTCAGTTTTTGATGGTTTCTACGAAATAGGTTCGAACCATCCCCAACTGCAAAATAATGAGTCGATTATATTACTATTTTGAAAAATATTAAAAACTTATTTCAAAATACACTTACGACATCTACGCAATTTAATTTATTCAAATGATTCGTACTCAACTCTAAATTATTGTCTTTATATACTCAGAAAACTTGATTCCGTGCGTTTCAAATTACATGCAATTCACTTCTAACGAGCAATGTAATTGTAATGCAATATGCTTATGGGCAAAATGCTTCTTATAATTGGGAAATAATTTAAACGATTGACTTCAAAGTCTAGTGTCGACGAAAATTATTTTCAAGAAGTATTTTTCTTCAAAATTTGGAATAAAAATATTGAAAAGGCTATGTACTTTTGCAATTTAATGATGCTTGTTGTTTTTATTTCGCAATGCCTTAAAGCATTTTCGAGAATTTGCAAAAAATGATACCGACACTGTACCACGTGGCAATTTATTTAACCGCAGGATGCATTAAAATCATAAAATCAAAGCTTTGTTAATTGCAGAAAACAAAACATAACTACAGCCTACAACTAGTTTCCTAAAGTCAAGTTTATTTCAATGTTTTCTGAACATCGTTTTAATGGGATAAAAAATGGCTGATTAAGTGTGCTCAAATACTTTACCAAGTTACAAATCATAAAATAAAATAAAATAAAAATACTCTTCTCTATTTATTACTCCAGTTTGCAGTTAATTAACAACGAATATTGTTTAATTTTATTTATGTACGAGTAACATTGTTTTGCATAGTTCAATGCTTCCAACACAATATACTTTTGAAATGCTCACATAATATTGAAATATTTCGCTTTATGATATCTTTCGCTTTATGAAACTTGCCTTTTTCATGCATTACCGTTTTTTACTGTGCTTTAGAGTATTTTTTATTTGGGTCATTCCGACGAAAATGGTACAAATCATGTCTGAAACTCTTTACTTAAGATTATCAATTTAAATAATTTCCACCAACTAATCATTTTTTTATTGAGTTTCCATTTATTTGTGTATAATGAAGTGTAAATAACTAGTACATGACTCATTTATGAAAGGATTTTAAATATTTTGATCACTTTGTTTAACAGAGTGGACATATAACAGAGTGGACAAATAAGCCTTTAAAAATATCTGTATAATCACAAAGAAAAGTTAGAATCACAGAACAAGCATAAAGTGGAATAAACAGCCTAAAACTGTAAGTCTGTCTGAAATTTCAAGAAAAAATCTATTTTTTTCATCATGAAATCGGCTCTAACAGAGTGGACATCCAACAGTTCAAATTAACTATCATAAGAAAAGAATTAGGCTCACCCTGGTTGTTGACTACATAATTCAATGTAGCAAGCTAATCACGGCAGTTATACTACCTATATTTTTAAAAATATATATCAGATTGAATGCAATTGTTTATTTTATTTCCAAAAGGCATATAACAGAGTGGACAATTCGAAACATAGAAAATCTAGGGACATGGATAAATAATAGTGTTTTTTGGGGAAATTTTTTTTCATTTGCGTAATAATCTGCAGAAATGGTGTCAGAAGCATCTTTTGTGCAGTGTAGTGTCATTTATTTTGTTGTTACATTTCAGTTTAATTTTAAATCACATTTAAAATTCTAGCAATTTGAAGCTGGACACGTCATTTTCTCCTTCTTCTGACAAAGATAATTTTTTTGTGTCCTTTCTGAATGGATTATAACTAAACGATTGATACTTGATGGCACAAAATTAAATGGAGAACCAATAAAAAATACACCTAATGGGTGGTAGTTATTAAAATTGATTTTAAAAAATTCTAAAGTCTCGGACATGATTTGTACCATTTTCGTCGGAATGACCCATTTCTTTTTTATTCTTTGTTTTATTTATTTTTTAATTGGAGAACCCGTTATTTTTAACTCTTAAACACAGCTATGCAATTTTCATGCATACACACATTTAGTGTATATCGCATTTATGTGAATGCATGTATTATGGATGCAGCGATAAGCAAATTAGCAGATTATCGGCTGCTGGTACTCGGCTGATTAATCGACTGAGCCGATTATTGATAAGAATGATTGTTTTTAATACTACCAAGTTTACCGTCAGTTTTTTTCTCTTTTATACAACTCCGAGTTTAAAAATAGTAAATAATTTATTTCTGATAGAAATTTTCTGTTTCCATTTTCCAAATTTTCACAAAATAATTTCAATATTTTATCAAAGTTCTTAGATCCAATTTTCATATAATTATCAATAATATTAAATTAACAGATTGTTTATTATGTTATATTGGACATAAAAATTAAAAAAAGGGGGATAGGGCGGGAGTCTGTGGTGAGCGCTCTAATTTAGGAGTATCTTTAATTTAAATTTTTTTAATAATTAGACGCAGTTCCATTCAAGACTTTAATTCTTTGAAAATTGGAGGTTATCTAAAAACACTGTGCTAAGGAGAAAACTATCGCCACATGAAACATGTTGCAACATTGTCATTTGTCCACATTTATTCAAAGTAGGAGAATCAATGCATTGAAAACTTAAAATCAACTGTGAGGATTATTATTACTGTTAATAAAATTATTCATTATTGTTTCTTAGTGAAGGTACACTTTAAAGATTAATATTTAAAAAAATGCTTTTTGGCCGATTAATCGGTCCGATTTTGCCTACAATTAATAATTGTCAAAGCGGCCGATTATGCATGATTAATCGGTACTGCCAATTAATCTGTGCATCCCTGGTATATATGAATAGGGTGTCCCAAAAAAAAAACGAAAGTCGGAATTTTAGCGCATACCCTCTTATTTTTTTCCTTTTGCATCAAAACAATTGTAAAAAAAGTTTCATACAATTTGAACCAAGGTAACCCTTGCCGACTTGCGTCCGAAAGTGCGAACTAGCACTTTTTCACTAGGCCAAATCGAAAAAAACTTTTTTCGAAAATTCAATACTTCATGTTAATAAAACGCTTCCCCTATATCCCCATATGTCCAAAAAAATCATTTATCCAAATTAAAAAATATTCAGGTACCCCTCACGAGGCTTAAATTCATAATTTTCTTCAAAAAATCGCTTTTTTTCTATTATTTTGTAAACAATGAAAGATTAAGAAATTATCAAGATGAAAAATATGAAGCATAAAGTACATAATTAGAGCTAAATATGTTTTTTCTCTCATTTCTCCAGCAAATTACTCAAAATTACGTTTTTTTTTTTTTTTCAAGTTTCAAGTTAAATTTTTGCATTTTAAATACTACATTTTTTTTATTGTCCATCTGCAAATGCTGATTTGAATGTATGTTCTTTAGTGATTTTGGGACTTGATATTTTCTTTAAATGTATTTGCAATTTAAAATAAATAAATAATTAAAATAAATAAATAGAAAATAAAAAATAAAAAATCATGACAAAAAAATATTTACGACATATATTTACAACAATATTACAGTACAATAAACATTACTGAACATACTTTCGTTTCAATGTTTGTTTATTGCAGTCAGGGTATCTGTTTCGGTGCTCTTGAGCGCAACGTAACAAGAATTTTTTGTTGCTCCTCATCAGCTGTTAGCAAACCATGAAAGTCCTGCATCATTTTTAACGCTCTTTCAGCTGTATCATTTACTGCTCTAAGCATTGAGACCATCTTTTTCCCTTCAAGGAATGAAATGTTATTCACCCATAAAGGAGGACTCTCATTGAGAAAACTATCATCAATTTTGAGCCTAGTAAACAAAGACTGGCTTTTAACTGATATGAAATTATCAATTGTTTTCTGTGCAAAATAATATAATAACAGGTAACAAATGCACGATATGAGGAAGTAACTAGTAATTAAACAATTAGTTTCCCCCCATTTTTTTCGATTCGGCTCAGTACACAAGTACAAGTTTAAACTTTTAAGCACAAGTCGGCATAATTTGGAATTTTTGAAATTATAATAAACGTTTTCGACTATCATATTGATATTAAACAAACATTTATTAAAGTTTTTTAAAGAAATTAGGTCCCCAGCCTAAAAGAAATATATAAATATTAGGTCCGGAGGGGGGGGGTGCGCTAATATTTATATATTTCTTTTAATATTTGATTTTTTCTATTTATTTATTGCATTATTTACGAATTTTAAATTGCAGATACACTTAAAAAAATATCAAGTCCTAAAATCCCTAAAGAACATACTTTCAAAACAGCATTTGGACAATTCCAGGCAACATGGGAATTCGGTGTTAAAAAAAAATGTTGAAAAATTGTTTTAATTTTTTTTTGTACGTTCTCTATATTGATTGAAGTTTACAAATTAGAATAAAGTAACTTCAGTCGAATCATTTTCTTTTTGTAAGAGAACTTGTTATATGAGCTCACAATCTTGTGAAAATCTCTCTCTGCTAGACACAATTTTAAACGAGCATATTTTATTGGTTTAGAATGTTTCCACAATTCAATTGCATTTTTTCCTGGCAGATTTATTCGATAAGAAAACAATTATTGATAGTACATTTTGAAATTTATTCTTAAAATAATTTTTTAAAGTAGTTTTTAAACCATTAAATTTTGTGTAACGTGAGTCACGAAAACTTAATTTTTTTAACATTTCCAAATTTTATAGCTTATAAATGAAATTTTTTTTCCTGTTTCTCCTACTCATGTATATTACAAAAAAGAAATTATCGGCCAATTTAGAGTTTTTTGCGTTTTTATTCAAAAAATAAGGATGTTTAGTTTGTAACGTGAGTCACGCGAAAAGTGAGTTACAGACAATACAAGCTAATATTAACTTCTTAAAAGTATTTAATGTGCCCTAATGGTATTTTAGGGTCTAAAGGGAGGGTTAGCACTTGTACACACCCATATATAATTAATAATACTGATGAAATTAAATATAAATAGCGTAATTTTAATTCTTTTAGTGTTTTATAATCTTTCAATTAGTGCACTGGGTCCCTGTTTCAGCCCTCAGCTTTCCAATGTGTAGCATGTGTTTATGTTGCACGTATTTTTCTTCGGTACCTAAGAAAGGTTTTTCATTCCAGTAAAAGAATTTTTCAAAATATTTAACGACTAACCGCAGTATGACAGAAAGGGTGCCGAGAAAAATTGAAGCAAGAAGGGAAGTAAATTGCATGTAAACAGAAACATTGTCTCTGGATGAAAGAATGTCTAACGAGAAAAGTCGAAAAGCTAAGGATATTGTCTCTAGAAATTCAATATAAGCTGAAAAATAAACATATGAAACTTTCAAAGGAAATTTTGGCTAATATCAAACTTCTTAAATATCGCTTCAACAAGTATACAAATATGTAAATACACTAAGGAAGACTCGCCAAAACAAGGAGAAATTCCGTTAATTCACCTCACAGTTAAACTGTAGTCATAAGTGAGTTACTCAATACTCATCCGTAAATGTAATATACATTTGAAAAGAAGATTTCAATGTCCACTGAACTCATGCTAAAAAATTATTTCTCCCAAGAAAATCTAAACAAAAATGATTTAAAAAATTAGCTTGAGTGAGAGAATTTTTTTTTATACATATAAAATTGGAATAAAAGAGAAGTTTTAAAAAGCAAGGTCAACATCTCACTTGTTCTCTTTTGAGATGCTTAAAATTTAATTATTCATCAGTAGTGGATGAGAAAAGTAAGTTCTTTGAAGAGCCTACTTCTGACAGCAGTCAACTAATTTCACAGCCATTATTCAACATTAAATGTTATGATTGGTATCAGATAAAATGTAATGGTGTGTAATATCCTGTAAAAGTTTCTAGATGTATGAATTGAGAATTTGAAATCAGTACAATGCAGCCACAGAGAAAATATTGGAAGTAGTATAAAAAAAAGACAAACATGTGTTTTGGAAAATTGAATTGATGAATCCACTCTGTGACCGTTCAGAGGGGTTAGATGGCAGCTGTTAAGGAGAAATTTAACCCTAGGTCTATGGGACAAAAAATTCGTGCTGCGAAAAATTGGCCGTTGAGAGGGGTGGCCGCTTTGTAAAAGTGACCGCTCAGAGAGGTTTTACTGTATTTAAAACTGATCAACTAAAGAAAACAAGCCATTAAGCATTAATTTTAATTGAATTTAGGTGAAATCTTTACACAAAATTTTCAAAATAAGATGTAAAGTAAAGGACTAAAACGGAGATGTAACGTGAGTCACGAAACTATGTAACGTGAATCACACTCAAAATATTGAATAACCTAATTAGTGACTGCAGAATGAACTTTATTTTCGTATATATCACAACTTAGAAACATATTTTGTGCCATGAAAAGCAGTTCTTAAATTTTATTATTCTGAAAGAGCAGGAATCCTAGGTTTTTAATTATGCAAAAAACTTGAGTTCCTTTTTTTTGTAACGTGAGTCACGCTGTTAAATTCAGGTTGAAACACCATTTATTTCTGTTGAAATTTAAAATGCTGACATCCACAGATTCTCACTGCATACCAGATGACTGTCAACAGCTTTATTTAAATCAGGCATGGTATTTCTTTAATATATATAACATTTGCTTTTGTAAAATCACGTCAAATTGTAACGTGAGCCACGTGGAATTGCCCATTTGCATTTTTCAGTGATGAACAACCTACGGCTTGCGAATTACATCCGACCCAAGAATCTGATCCATGTCATGTGGTCCGTTCAGTTAAATGTTACAAATCAAAAAGCACGATTTGTGACAATGCTTTTCAGTTGGAGCCAAATGATCAGAAATTGGTTTCTGAAGAACAGATGCATTTAATAAAAGAACCATCAAGAGTGATGACAACAACAATTATTGGTTTTTAGAAGGCAGTTGGACACTTCTGCTGATCTAATTCTTGTGATAATAATAAAAAAAAAAAAATAAATAAATAAAGTGAAAAATAAAAATAAAAAAAACATCCCGTAAAAAGCTCCTGACATCCATTTGAATTATGACATATTGATTTCAAATTATGTGTTTTGCAATTAGAATGGATTGGAAATGGCGAAGAAATTCTTGCCCGTCATACGATAACTGGTGATTTTCTACATTTGGTCAGTGGTCGGAAGTAGCGCGATACAAGTAGCGAAACTACTGTAGCAGCTACATTTGTTAGTAGTTTGCAGTGTAGCCCACAACTTTTAAAAAAAGTAGAGTAGTGAGAAGCGCGATACAAAAAAAAAAAAAAAAAAAAAATAGTAGTTTGTAGCGATTTCTGGAAACTACTTTTGAATTAAAAAAAAATCATTTATGAAATTTTTTTAATAGAGAACGAAGGAAAACAACAAGGTTCAATTGACTCTGACTGGTGCAAATCTTGCACGGGTACAGCAGCGGATGCAATGAGAAATAACAACTGTAAAAATATGAGCTGATCCTTAGATACATCATTTTGATGAAATATTCTATCTGTTTTATTTCATTGGTTTTATTTGGCATCATAATTTTAATATTCCTTCAAATAATTTTCATATTCCAAAATATTCCCTAGGAAGAAATTAAAAAAACAAAAACAATTGAAGGTTGAATTCTTTCAATCTCAACTTTTGAATCCTTTCTTGCGGCGAATATTCGAAAAAATTGTTAAAAAAAAAAATCTAAATAGGACGAATTTTAGCACAAAAAAGGAACAAAAAGGGAAAGCAACAAATAAAGTTCTAATCCATATTCAAATGAGTTAACCACTTTTCAAATTTTCTCAGTCAATCCTCAAACAGGGCATGCTTTTTAGTTATTTATTTTTAAAAAGTAGCGAAGTAGTAGCTACAATTCAAAAGTAGTTTGTGGTCGCTACATTTAAAAAAAGTAGTTGTAGTTGTAGTTAACGAAAAACAAAGTAGCTGTAGTTGTAGTTCGCTTCAAAAGAAATGTAGTTTTTCCAACCACTGCATTTGACAATACGAGGAATATCCGTAACAAAAGAAATGGCAATTTGGATGAATGGCTTTTCTGGCCAATTTGCAACCGGATACTTATGGTAAAGATTAAATTTACAGCGTATACCATAATGGTATGTTCATTTCTTGTCAATCTTAAATGGTGAGAATTATTAATCTGGAAATTTTGTATGTGGATTATTGACCTTAAAGCTCACAGATGCATGTTAAGAGCCATTATTTTGAAAATCGAACAAAAAAGGGAAATTTTGGCAGTGACCATTTTTGATTTTCCTCATTTTTTTATATGTCAAAGTAGGTCATGAGAAATGAACATTCTGAAGTTTGCAGCCCCCTAAAAAATTTTGTTCGCTCGGTAAAAATTCCCAAAGTTTGATGTTATGCAGCGCTTTTTTGGTAAAAAGGCTGAAAGACGCATTTCAGTGCGCTGTAGTTTTTTACAGAAACGCCACCCCATGGTTATGCTTACATTTATTGATTGTACAATGTGTAGTTATGAGGACCCCATAGTTATTTGGGTTGGGTGTGTTTCTTTCTTCAGTTAAGGGGCCGCAAAGTATGGTTTTTAGACCATTTTCGCTCGACTTTGAACTGCGTTATTTCCCCCCTAAAAGCAACCCCCCGAAATTTTTTTAACATATACTGAAAATTTATACTATGAAGAGAATATGCGGTACGAAAATTGTTTATTATTTCATTGCTTTAAAGAGAACAAGACTTAGACATTTTTCAAATTTTCAAAATTTGCGGTTTTTCGATCGCATTTAACTCAAAACAGCAACTCTAGGAAGAAAAAGCTTTTATGGATTATGGAACCTACAGATGTGTAGAGTAACGTAAAAAAGGAAGTTGCTTGGGGTCTCGTCTCGTTTTCAAGAAAATAATTTTTTTTTGTAGCTCATTTTAATACTTTTTTCTCATAGTAAAATGTGTCCATCAAGTAGCTCAAATCTGCTGAAACTCTAAGTATATAGTAATGATATATTTAAATTTGTATAGGGAAAGAGAAAAAGGCTAAAAACACTTAATTTTGTCTAATTTTTTTTTAATTTTTAGTTTTTTAATTGCAATTAACTCAAAAAACGTGAAATCCTGAGACTATTATTGAATGCACATATTACTAGCTTTGAAATATTGGAAAAAATAAATTCGGTGAGGTCTCATCAGATGTATTCTAGTGGGAGGTCACAGTGACTTCCCAAAAAATTTCATGATTGAAAAATTTTGCTGACGATTCGGCAAATTTGGAAACTATTGCAACATTGAGATTTTTTAATGATACATTTTTGTCACGTGTGCTTGATCGTATTCTGTAAAAATTTAAGTTCCAGTGCCCATGAGTATCTTATACTTCTCAAGAAGATGTTCTTAATTTGCCAAAGGAATTTCCCAATTTTTCCGAATAATAAAATACGATCAAGCCCACATGTAAAAAATAAATAAATAAATAGAAAATTTCTATGTTGCAGTATTGTTTCTAAAGTTGCCGAATCTTCATAAAAATTTTCCGAATATGAAATTTTTCTGGAGGTCACAGTGACCTCCTTTGACTTCCCATTGGGGAGCCTCTAAAAATACCTCACAGTATTTACTTTCTCGAATATTTCCAGTCATTGCCAGCTAGTAATATGTAAATTCAATAATTCCCTCAGCAACGATTTATCGTTTTTTAATATAATTACAATAAGAAACTAAACGTTCAAAATATTTAGACACAATTAAGTACTGTGATTCTTTTTCACTGTTACTATACACTCAAATATAAAACACACATATATAAATTATCATCATGTATTTTAAATTTTAGCAGATCTGACCTACATACTGGACACATTTTACTACGGGAGAACGCATTAAAATCTGCTACATTTTTTTTCTGTAAAACTAGAAGAGACCCCTGGCCGCTTTATTTTGTACGTCGTTTTACACATATGTAGGTATCATATAATATAAAAAATAATCATAACATGTAAAAAATAAATAAAAAGAAAAGTTCAATGTTGCAGTATTGTTTCCAACTTAGCCGAATCATCAGCAAAATTTTTCGATCATGAAATTTTTCGGGAAGTCATTGTGACCTCCCACTAGAATACATCTGAAGATACCTCACCGAATTTACTTTTTCCAATATTTCAAAGCTGGTAATATGTGCATTCAATAATAGTCTCAGGATTTCACGTTTTTTGAGTTAATTGCAATTAACAAACTAAAAATTATAAAAAAATTTGACAAAATTTCGTGTTTTTAGTCTTTCTCTTTCCTTATACAAATTTAAATATATCTTTACTATATACTTAGAGTTTCAGCAGATTTGATCTACTTGACGGACACATTTTACTATGAGAAAAAAGCATTAAAATGAGCTACAAAAAAAATTATTTTCTTGAAAACGAGACGAGACCCCACGCAACTTTCTTTTTTACGTTATTCTACACATCTGTAGGTTCCATAATCCATAAAAGCTTTTTCTTCCTAGAGTTGCTGTTTTGAGTTAAATGCGATCAAAAAACCGCAAATTTTGAAAATTTGAAAAATGTCTAAGTCTTTTTCTCTTTAAAGCAATGAAATAATAAACAATTTTCATACCACATATTCTCTTCATAGTATAAATTTTCAGTATATGTTGAAAAAATTTGGGGGGTTGCTTTTAGGGGGGAAATAACGCAGTTCAAAGTCGAGCGAAAATGGTCTAAAAACCATACTTTGCGGCCCCTTAACTGAAGAAAGAAACACACACCAACCCAAATAACTATGGGGTCCTCATAACTACACATTGTACAATCAATAAATGTAAACATAACCATGGGGTGGCGTTTCTGTAAAAAACTACAGCGCACTGAAATGCGTCTTTCAGCCATTTTACCAAAAAAGCGCTGCATAACATCAAACTTTGGGAATTTTTACCGAGCGAACAAAATTTTTTGGGGGGCTGCAAACTTCAGAATGTTCATTTCTCATGACCTACTTTGACATATAAAAAAATGAGGAAAATCAAAAATGGTCACTGCCACACCTTGTCTGAATTTCAAAATAATGGCTCTTAAATCTATTAAACTTTCTTGAAGCCAACAGGACCCTGCTCTTCTCCGACCTAAACTAAAATTCACCCTTATTCACTATTTCATTTGTTATGCATGAAATCTTATTAAATTTCTCTCACTTACCCCTTTTATACAATCTTCCGTCCAACACGTGATCTTTGCCCATAATATTTTTGCGCACACCTTTTCATTCACTTAGTGAATTTGCTTCTTTATTTATTTATTTATTTATTTATTATTATTCTATTTGTTTCGTTTAGTCATCTTTTCATATCTCTGTGTTTTGTATGTTCTTTGTCTTGCTGTTTGTATATTGTACCCAGGGTCGGACTGGGACTGAAATTCGGCGCGGGCCTCCAAAGAAAACCGGCGCCTCTCCAATTACATTAATTAAAATTTATATTCTTTATTAATTAATTATTTAATTAATTACAAGTAACATAATTAATTATTTAATTAATTACAAGAAACATAATTATGTAATTAATTTCAAGAAACATAAGTAGTTATTTAATTAATTTCAAGAAACATAATTAATTATTTAATTAATTTCAAGAAACATAATTATCTATTTAATCAATTTCAAGAAATATAATTAATTATTAAAACACGTCATGATTGAAAAATTAACTGTATTATTAATTGCATGGACTAATCAATTCGTTATTAAGAATAAATAATCTAAAAATTTACGAAAATATTAAGCTAATATATTTTTAAATCAATAAATAGCATTATTTAAAAAAATATTTCTTAAAAATAATTAATTTTTGCTTTGACACAATGGCATGATGACATGGAATGAAAAAGGAAACTCAAACGTTTCATTTCTCTCGATGAAACAAACGTATTCCAGTTATCTCATAAAGCCGTGTTTATCTCTGATAGAAATAGTTGGTTTATTGCGCTATTCACATCGGCACATAAGCAAAAATTATATGCGTATTTCAGTTTGAAGGGGAGGTGTGGCCCACTTACCCCAGTGACCCAACTCGAACCAACCCAAAATTTTAAAAAGTGTTTGAGATAAAAACATATAATATGAGATAATTACACACATTTTGGGATAGTTTTAATTACTTTGAATATCTTGATTTATTTGATTTTTGCCACATTATTTTGATGAGCTATGAAATAAATTAATAAATTATGAAACTGCAAACAAATACTGTTTTATTCTAAATTTTATTCATATTACACTGTTTCAGTGCGAAGGGTTTGGTGATAAATCACTGCTTTGCTTACGATGTGGAAAATTGAGAATAACATTTCCGTAATTGAAAAAGTAAAAAAAAAAAAAAATGATTTGTCTAAAACAACTTTCACAGAGGAAGAAAATATAGTTTTAAATGAAAAATGAAGGAGTTTTGAAGGATTTAGTTCCAAAAAGCATGAGTTTGAAGGGCCCTTCAAAAAAAAAAAAAAAAACTTAAATGAAGGAGTGCTGGAGGAGTTTTGTCGGATTGTACGAGCCCTGACGCAATTAAAATTATCACTTTAGTAACGCAACAAACATGGAGAAGGTCAAGATAAAATCTGGCATAGAGAGGGGAAGAACATCCCCCAGAGACCTTGCATACAACATTATTGGCAACTCTAAGAGTTCTTTGCAAAACACTCTTCTGGACGGTAATTCTGGCTGTGGGTAACATAAACGGAAGTAATCTATCTATTTGACGATTTTCGTCATAATACTGGAAACATTCAGGTCTCAAACATTGAGATTTTTGACGGAGGACTGGTATTCCCCCGTTACCCCTCCCCCAGACATCTGGGTATTCTACATAGAAGAAATAAATGAAAATAACTGTAAATGATATTCTGGCTTTGATTTTCGTGTTGATTTCGGAAAATTTCGGGTTTGAAAGAGCAAGTGTCCAGCAAGTTGGGATTGGAAGAGGCGGCTTGAGACCAACCCCCAACACCAGGGGGGGGGGGGGGGCTGATATAGGAATAATTTCTGGGAGGGGGCAATGAATAAAAAGTGGTTCTCCCCACGGGTGGTTACAAGAATGAATTCATGAGGAGATGAGTTAAAAGTGGTTCTCCTCTTAAAAATTTTGCTTAAACATGTTTATGTGACACATTTTGTCAGTCTTTGTGAGCGTTCTTAAGTGCTAAAGAGCTCTTAATTTTGGTTAGGACGAAGAAAAGTACTGCTCTTGATAAGCGAACCGGCGTAATATTTACTCTGTTTTTAGCGCCAACTATCTAGAAATATTTTAGCGAGGATATGATAATTCAGGATAATTTTTAAATTTTGATAGTCAAATTATGATTTTGTTGAAAGTAAAAAAAAATGTTTCAATAAAATAATAAAGTTCTTGTTATTGACGTTTTAAACATTAAGTGAGAGCCACTAACATTTGGTGCAATATTTTTTTAATAGTTATTTTTATTACTATTAAACTTATAGCTATATAACTTATTTTTATTTTAATGTTTTGTGCAGTTTTAGTACATGTGGGGCAAAGTGAAATAATTCAGTTTATTTGCAATCCAATAAGTTATTAAACCACTTACTTAATCATGTTTGGTACTTACTTCAGTTACATTTCTTCCATAAGTAATTCACTTTTTCATTCTTTTATATAACCCATGGTTCTCAACCTTTTTACAGCTACCGCCCCTTTAGGATTGAAAATTGTTTCCACGCCCCCTTTGAGAACGGGTTTAAAACTGAAAGGGGGAGGGGAGGTAAAGCATGTTTCTGGACCGGTTTAACTATATAATTTTGCTCAAACAGATTGTTCCGAAAATGACTATAGAGCAGAAAAACTTATGCTTGATATTTTTTTTCTTTATATATTTATATATATAAATATATATATATATATATTTTTTTTTTTTTACCGAGCATTTTTTGTTTCTCTGAAAAGCTGTGTCAGAGTGAAAATCAAGTGCCTAGAATGGGACCATTAAATGAGTGAAACATTTTTAAGGTAAACGGTTTGAAATAAAATGCACCGTCTTCAACATTTTATTTGAAAGCAAATTAATTTTGAAAAATACACTACGGTCAAATAGTTCCTTGACTAGTCCGATTCCAAACATTGTGTACAGTGTAGTTCTTATTTACTTGCAACTATACAAGACACATCCCCTATTCATTACGTACGGATGTAGCATTTTCTGTGGAAGGACAATAACAAAGACGGACCTTATAATTTTCCCAGGAGGACAAAGACTTGAAACTATGACCCATACCTGTCACCCTTAAAGAGATTATAAATCAAGATTTAATTTTAAAAAAAAAGAAAAAACGAAATAAGGTGAATTTACAAATTACAAGTTTAAGTTCATTTCGAAGAAATTCTTTTTGAGTAATTTATTGCTGTGAAGGTTATATAAGATAACAAGAATTATAAGTATACCTTTGGCTACATCAGAGTAAAGATGGCGGTGAGATATTGAGGGTATCCCCCGAAATTAGTTTGGAGAACGAAGTCTTAAAAATTCAGTTTCTTTAATCTTATGTCTCGTGGTGTTGAGAATTGGGTTCAGATTCCGCCCCAGGTGAAATATTTACAACTGACGAAATTTTAGGCAATTTTTGTTAACGTTAACTAGGGAAAAAAAGGTCTCTCTTAATGATTTTTCAAAATTGAAGTCACTTTAAGGCTAAATTTAACAACGTTACGGAGTCAGAGCTATTTCCAGCGTTCTCTGAAATTGAAGTACAAAAAGCGCAAACTTAAACTCTGAAGAATGCGATTGTTAGTATATCTTTGGTATTGCTAGGGTGATGCTTTAACGGCACAAAGAGTCTGTAAAGTCAGGTAGCTCTCATCTAGACATTTTTAGAAACTGAACGCGTAAAAACGCAATTTTAGGCTCTGTTTGGTCACGATTGAAAAGGCGAGTAGTTCGAGATTCGCTCCCTTCATCGAAAATTTTTCAAACGGATATCAACAAAACACATTTTTTGGCTATTTTAGGTAGTTACGCTATGAAAGGGAGCACCCACCTCAAAAACAATTTTTGAAATTCAAGTGCTATGGGCAAATTTTAGGTTGTCCTTCATGACATTAGGGGAAAGATCAAGATTCGGGAGATAACCCAAGAAAATAAATGTTAAAGCTATCCTTTGGCGACATAAAAGCAGAATATTTCTTGCCTCCCATGCCCGAAACATATTCTTTTCAAACACATTTCAAAATATAATCACCGCCCCTTACCGCCCAAAATATATCCACCGCTCCCCTGCCGCCCAAAATATGTTCACCGTCCCTCAACTCAACATCTTCCCACTGCCCACCGGGAGGCCGGTATCGGCCCCGTTGAGAACGACTGATCTAACCGATTGTCTAATTCATTCACTAGTTAATACACTCATTTATATTTTCTCATATTTTAGTCAATTAATTTATTTATTAATTCCTTTATATTTTCATAAAACATACAGATACTCATTAATTCTTTTATTCACTCATTCATTTGATCAAAAATACTTTGATAATTTAATAGAAAGCATTTAAATTGAAAAATATTGTAAATTTCCTTTTATCCTATAAAAAAATAAGCGAACATTTCCACTGTTGTTTTTTAAAGGTACAAATTTACACAAGAGTCAGAACACAAAATAATATTTCAATGCAAGTTTTGTGAGAAAAAGACATTGTTCTTTGTCGTGTAATGTAGTTTTAAAAAAAATCCAATTTATTCATTTTAAACTGTACAGTAAGTATCATAACTATTTCCCTTAGCCCCGCACTCCCATACTAGGTACTTTATAAAAATACTAAAAATGCATGAAAAAAAAAAAAAAAACAGTAGGATACAGGACAGTCTCAAAAATATCAGGGAAATACAAACAAAATTAGAAAGTATATAAAATATTAAACAAACGAGCTCTGTATTATTAAAATACGGACAGTAGTTGAAAAAAGACTCCAGTATTTCTCAACCTCTTTTGGCGACGGGACACGGACCGAAAATATTGGTAAAATTTTTTTAAGGACCGGTGTTTGTTTTTAGTTTATTTAAAACTGTTTAAGCGTTAAAAAAAATTTTAAGACCGTCCACAGTAGCCTTTTTACCACCTTTTATGTACAACAATTTTTAAATGTAAAGATAAACAATACACAATCATTTTTCATATTATAAATTCGTTCAAAAATCTTTGAAGAAAAAACAGATTATTAAAACTTCTAAAACAAAGCTAAAATAAAACTTTTTTTTTACATAATTTGGAGACGCATCCAGTGCTCTCAATTCATTGGGCGCAACAATTGCAAAATATGATCACAATCAGATACCGCCTACAATCAAAGAAAACAAAATGTTTTCGCATTATTAATACTACGGCATTGCCGTAAAAAATATTGCATAAAATTTTACCTTATTTTTTTCTCCTTTTTCAATCGGATTTTTTCTCCATGACAGGTAAAAATCTGCGGACCGGTCGAAATTTTCCTCGAACCGAATGAAAGTCCGCCGAACCAACGGTTGAGAATTCTGGCGTATAAAACAGGCTATTAAATAAAACATACCTTAATAGTTGATTGTAGTTTCTCTTTTTCCGAATAATATACTTATCCATGGTAGTAGTTATATGCAGAAAATAGAAAAGTATCAAAACTTTGAAAAAAATGTATATATAAAGTATCTTTAAATGTAGAGCAAACGGACCCGGTAATTCGTTCATCTTTAAACCAAATAGATCGTGCCAAAACGGCTCTCTGAACGGGAAAAAAGTCAGAAAATGCTGCACCCTAGGATAGTACTTCATGTTTTCATGTTACACCCTTCCTGGTTTGAGGGATTGGTCATCTTGAACACATCCGGATAAAAAAAACCCTTAGGCTAATCAGCTGCTACACTTGCTTTTCCTAGAATTTTTCTCTCATGGCAAGCGACGAATCTTTCTCCCTTTTTATCCTCAGAGAAGAGGGGGCGCGCAACGGTCCCTATCCCTTCGTTGATTTCAATTTCGAGAGTGCAAAATGCTTATGAGTGAAGGTCACTTCTGTTTGCTGAAGGTCGTGTACATGTAGTCTACAAGACTAGCAGACCACAGTAGGAGCATTCTGGTCTTTGTTCTGACGACAAGGGGACAGGAGAGTAAGTTCTTCTGGTTAGCTGCGTTAAAACACCTCGCGGGAAAATTCCATTTGGTGACCTTCTTTTTTCGTTCCCGAAAAAAGGGATGAGATTCTTATACCCTCATTGCAATGGGGCTTCGTCGATTGTAGAAATTTTGAGGAAAAACACACACACATTCACACACAAATAAAATATAGCCTGCATTTTTTGCGTTTATTCTTAATACTATAAAAAAAGTATCAATGGATGAATGTGATATCCTTCGCCTAAGAATGTTAGAATTAAGGTAATTAAATGAGCCAAATATGTTTTTTTTTTTTTTTGGTAAAATCTGCTATTCTAAATTTACTCCAATGTTTTGGTATTAGCTTGTTCTTAGCGAACAAGAGAAAATTTAGCGTCTGATACAAAAATCGAAAAAAAACTTTATACACAGTGAAAAAAAAAAATCTATCTTTTGTGTGTGTGGGGAGGGGGGGGGGCTGCCTTCCCTCCAAACTCGTTACTGGGTTCCATCTAGTCAACTTAACAATTTCAGTCATTGGCGAAAGCAATTTTAATTGGTTCGTTTCTCGTTTAGTTACAGTTAGGGGTCAATCCATGCGAAATCATACAGAAAAACAAAACAATGTTGCTCACTATTTTTGATTTTTTAAATGTTTTGCCTGTTATTTAACTGTTATATTGGGAGCTTGAAACAATGGTTCAAGAATTTTTAAACCTTCAGAATTTTATTTGGCAGTCACTTTTCAGTAGCTGCGGAGGCGACTTTTCATGAAAAGAGTACTTTTTGAAGATGCTTATATATTCATAAAATCATCATCAATAAATAAAATCTTTTTTATATATTCATAAATAAAAAAGTTTTTTTATTTTTTGAATATATAAAAATGATTTAAAAACCACGTGATTGAGCAGAAAATGATCTAAATTTCTATACTAGTTATTTTTCTAATAATTATTAACAAATTTGTAAAATTGGCTTAAAAATAAGATTTTTTGTGTGAAATTTTAAATTTTTGGCATAAAAATATTAGTAGAAGGAATTAAGACTCGCCCTTACTTTTTTTCCCTTGAATAGATATCTCATAGGATTATTCCCAGAAGTAGTATGAAACATTTGAAGACAGTCATTTATTTTATACAATTAGTCAAACTTGGCATTTTGGAGAAAAAATGCTGACTTTGAGATTTAATATCTGAAAAGGGACTGAATGAAAATATACAAAAATTTACCTAGATAACCTTCTTATAGCAGTTAATATGCAGCAAAAATGTCATGAGTGATGTTCTAGTTTTAGAGATATGGAGCCTCGAAGTTGGCTGAAAAATCGCATTTATTTTGACGCCAAGAAATCATCACATAATGCAAAATTTATTATTCTCATAATATTAAATGAGTTTTTTGTGGTATAAACTAACCCTTTTACAAAAATATATAGTATTAAAATTTACTTTCCATTTACAGAAAGAGATAATTTAGATATTATGCTTTTATAAAAGCTTTTTTTCTACGTGTTAGTCATAAAAACATGATTTTCCACTTTAAAGCTGGGTTTTTACGGTCTTTATACACCTTCTGAGTAAAAAACAATTATAGTTTTTATCTAACCTACAACTTTTCGTTCATTTTTAAAAGTTTAAAGCGCTAAAACCCCCTACAGCACTAAAAAGTCGCTCAAAATCCGAATTTTAGCTCTAGATCCTACCATTTTCCGTGAGGCTGCGTCTGTATAACAGCAGAAAATGGCGGACATATTCTCGCGGAAAAGGGTAGGATCTAGAGCGGTGTTTCTCAACCTTTTCAAGCTCATCGCCCCCTTCAAGATGCTGACTGACACCTATCGACCCCCTCCCTTTTTTTTTCTTCCTCGAAAAAAACATAAGTTGGAGCAAGTGAACATCTATAATATTAAAAATATAAGTACCTAAACTTTAATATGAAGTAAAATGTAGTACGCAGTAAAGATATTACGACTAATCACTTTTAAACTAAAAATATTAATTAATAAAAAAAATACCTTTTTTTTTCTTTCACAAAGCGAACTGATATAAGCATTTGAAGGGAAACATTCAACTAAGATCATTGACGTACTTTTCAAAACACAGAAGCACATTTTTCAAGAAATTATTTTCTTTTCTAGGCTGGAATCTGGGTAGTTAAAATCATTGAAACTAAAAATTGGAAGGAAAATAAATTGAAAATCTGAAAATTCATAAAATTGATAATGAATGATAAAATACTCCGTAAGGTTCATCCGAGGTGCAAAGAGGAAGCGCTTGAACTTTAATTAGTTTCTTTCGTAACGTGTGATTAATTGTCTGAACCTTAAACAAACGGTTTCGTACATGTTTACAATTTCGCTTTTCGTTACCCTTTTTTACTGCTATTTTCCCTTCTAAATACCCATCGCCCCCTATCGCCCCTTAATAATTTACCGCCCCTTTTGCGGCGATCGCCCCCAGGTTGGGAACCACTGATGTAGAGCTTAAATTCAGCCTTTGAGCGACTTTTTGGTGCTGTAGGGGGTTTTAACATTTTAAACTTTTAAAAATGAACGAAAAGTTGTAGGTTAGATTAAAACTATAATTGTTCTTTGCTCAGAAGGTGTATCAAGACCGTGAAAACCCAGCTTTAAAATGAAAATCTTGTTTTTATGACTAACACGTAGAAAAAAAGCATTTATAAAAGCACAATACATATCTAAATTATCTCTTTTTGTGAATGGAAAGTAAATTTAAATATTATATATTTTTGCGAAAGGGTTAGTTTATACCACAAAAGACTCATTTAATATTATGAGAATAATAAATTTTGCATTATGTGACGATTTTTTAGCATCAAAATAAATGCTATTTTTCAGCCAACTTCCAGGCTCCATATCTCTAAAACTAGAACGATATCACTCATGACATTTTTGCTGCATATTAACTACTATAAGAAGGTTATCCAGTTAAATTTTTGTGGACCACGAACGAACAGAAGGTCCACATTTTGGGACAGCCATGGCATAAGGTCCGGATTTCTCAGCGGGGTGGAGAAAAGGTCCAGATTTTGGGTTTATCTTTTGTCTTCAACTTATTTTGTTAAATATTCAAGTCGGAAAAACTTGGGTCGCACGAAGCGAGACCCCTTCGCTTTTTTATTTTATTTTTTTATTTTCAACGAGAAAAAATAGTGTTTTCAACTGCATACGTCGCTCCAGAAATAGGAAGTGAAAAGAATGGACAGAGAAAAAGAATTTTTCTCTGTCCAATTCTTTTCGTTTCCTCTTTCTATGGCGTCAAAGCTATGCTAACTTTCATTTTGTATTTCTTTTTCTTTTTGCGTTTTGGTAATTTTCCCATAAGTTGTCTATTTTTGGTCCCCCAGTGTTTTCGGGGTTCTTGCTAAGATAATAAAAAGAAAAAAAGACAGTTTAATTTTTTCCTAGTTCATTTCATTTATTCATTTTATACATATATATTTTTTCATTTATTTCCCCTTGCTACACTTGGCGCCCCCTACAATTCGGCGCCCTAAGTGGCCGCCTGTGTCGCTTGTCCCTACGATGGGTCCTGCCAGTGTCGCAATAATAAAATAAAACAAAATCGAACATACCATCTCAAAAGATACGTCAGCGACGAAATTAAAGCCCTATAATGTAGGTTACTTGAACCGAAATTAACAAAATCGAACAAACAATCAATAAATCGTGGGGCTACTACGCACTAAACCTTGAGGGCGTGCCCGATTCTAAAATTTTCTCTTAAAAGCTTAGGGGGGAGGGGGGTGATAATTCGCTGATATTTTGCCCCAAGGTGACGCAAACGAGCCCCACTTCCACACAGGTTAAGAATCGTGGCTGAGTCAAATACATCTTCCGCAGCAATGGGCGCCGAAGCTTGAAGCAGTATTGGCGTTTCAAGTACGGAGAGCGCCTAGGAGTCTTCGATCAGTGAGAAGGGGGCGCCGAAGCTTGAAGCAGTATTGGCGTTTCAAGTACGGAGAGCGCCTAGTAGTTTTCGGTCGGTGAGAAGGAGGCGCCGAAGCTTGAAGCAGTATTGGCGTTTCAAGTACGGAGAGCGCCTAGGAGTCTTCGATCGGTGAGAAGGAGGCGCCGAAGCTTGAAGCAGTATTGGCGTTTCAAGTACGGAGAGCGCCCAGGAGTCTTCGGTCGGTGAGAAGGGGGCGCCGAAGCTTGAAGCAATATTGGCGTGTTAAGTACGGAGAGCACCTAGGCGCCTTAATTCTGTTAGAAGGGGGCGCCGAAGTCGCCCCCTTAAAGCTTTGGAAGCGTCCCCCCATTTGTTCTGCGAGAGCAATTGTCCCCATTGCCCCCCGTTGGATTCACGCCTGGTGTGAATAATATTCGATTTAATTTAAAGCGACAAAAAAAAAAAAAAAAAACTATTTTTCAACGAATATTTATGCAAAAAAAGTTTGAAGTAAAAAAAAAAAAACGACGACTGTCGACCGGCGCTTTTTAGAGTGGCGCACCGGGCATTTGCCCGAATGCCCACATGGCCAGTCCGACCCTGATTGTACCCTGTTATTTGTCTTGTTCTATTTTTAATGCATGTAATGTTTTGGTGTCTTAAATAAATTTGGACACCGACTCCGACTGCCGGCTTACGAAAAGACCCTGGCAGTCATTCTACGGCAATCGGTAGGTGCACTCACTCAAAATATGAAGCATTGCAAACATTTAATATAAAAACAGTACCGTAAAATGGGGTGTATAGGAACAGCGGGGTCAATCGGAACAAAACTTCCCGACCGTACAAAGAAATTCTTCAGAAATATACTATTGAGTATTTTTCGCCATTAATTTTTTTTTTAGAAAGGCAAGATCATAGTAAGTAGGAAAAAATTACTTTTGTCAATCTGGAAATGCTACTCGCTTCTAAGGAGGGCTGCACGTGGAATGCTAGAAAACATCACATTTTCATAGACTGCAAAACTTCATATGCAAGAACAAACCTTCTTATATTTTAAACCTAAGAGTGGTATGTTTCAATTATACATGTATCTGAACAACAAAATACCACATTAGAATTCACATTTTTTATAAATTGTGTCTTAAAAATGAAGAATTCTGAAAAATGCCATAGGAAAACAAATTGCGGGGTGAATCGGAACACTTTGTTCTGTTGTTCCAATTCAAACTTATTTGAAGGAAACTGTTTGAAAAATCAAGATACTAACCCCAATTCTTCTATTCAAGACAAGGACAAGGATTTATTACTGTTTATACCTTCTCGTGAGCAACTAGATCTTAGAATGACAAAAAGTTGCAGATTTCAAAAGATTTTTTCTCCAGAAGACTTCTTTTTACTTAAACTACGCGGGGGAAAGTCATATAGACTTCATATAGCAAAAGACCAGTACACAGACAGTCATGAATAGGCATTAAAATCTTTCAGAACAATCCCCGAAACCCAGAGATTTCAAGAAACTAAAGAAAAGGCAGAGTTCATCCCAGAAGATGCTATGAAAAAACTTAAGCCAAGTCACAATTGCTAGTTTTAAGGACAAGTACATATTTGTGGACGACATGAGTGACTTTCATTCATGTTAAATCTTTGTATTTCAATTCAAAAGCATTTCTTAAAATTACTTTTCATTTTTCATAAGTTCAAAATCATTTTGATTTTTGACAAATTATAAACGTTTACTGGTATTGAAATTATACTTTTATTTGACAGTAATTATCTGTTCTTATTCTCCCCCATCAACATTACTCATGTTTGTGAGACCTATTACAGGTTAAATGGAAAAAAATAAAATTTTTAACATGTGTTCCGATTGACCCCTATCAGCGGGGTGATTCGGAACACCCATAATTTCCTATATATTTTAATAATAACTGCTCAAAATGTTTTGTCTTTGCTTGGAATATCAAAAGTAAAGCAAGACCGAAATTTTTACCCAGAAAATCAAATTAAAAAAAAATCTTTTAACTGCTTTTTTTTGCAGTCAAAGCTGAAAAGTGTTCCGATTCACCCCATTTTACGGTATGCACGTCTTCTTTCTTTGACATCCTCCGTTTGATCTTAGGAAGTATGAAATCACTGTTTTGACCTCCACTGCTTCCGTTTATTTTGAGCGAAATTAATTTTACACCTTAATATCAAGTAGTATTTTTACGCATTGAAAACAATCCTAGCAATGTCTCTAGGATCCATGTCTTTTTTTCTTTTCCGCTCTGTAGAACGAATTTTAGAACTTGTTTTTTTTTCTGACTAAAAGTAAAAGCACAGTGTCCCAACAAGCAAAATTAACAAGCAAGGTGGTCCAAAATTTCGAACGTGAAAATTTTCTTAGTGCTACCCTCCCATTTGGTTCCAATGCATGAAAAAATAAATCAGACAAAATTTGAAAACATTTCGACAATATTAAAAGGTGGCTCAATGCAGATGAAGTTTGTATCATTGCGGAATAGAGCGCGTACTACACTCAACCAAACTAAGGTAAAAAACAATGGCTAATTTTATAAAAGGATGATGATTGCATTATGAAATTGCCATTTTATAGACAGACTTAACAGTAGCCATGTAATATATGCTATAAATACAAAAGTACTTTTTTAAAATATAAATACATGAAATATATTCTGTACCTAGTAATCGAATAAATTCTCCTCGTTTTGTCACTTCTGTACATATTTTTAACTTTAACCATCAAATACATTCATGACTAATTGATACCATCATGTATATTCATACTTGTTTTGGTTTCATCGCAATTAGTATGGCAAGTTGCACATATAGGAAATATTTTTGAAATTTGTAAGTCTCTTCGTTTTGAAATAATTAAGCATAACAACTATATCAACAAGATCAAAATCAGACATTTATCTTCTTGGTGCTACCATAAATTAAATAACTGGTATTAAATTAAATTCAATTCATATAGCATTGGCTTTGCTTCTTCACAGTCGTATTGACTTGAAAAAAACTAAAAGAGAATTTTAACAAATACAAGGAGAACTAACAAAATTTTGCCAGAATATGTATAGACATACATTATAGGAATAAAAAATACGGACATTTTAGCGCAAGTGACTGATATAATGGATGGCAGAATAGAATTTGCTGAAAGAATACTAGTCAAGCAAGCAAGAGGTGACTATCGAGAAAGTCTTGAACTAAGCTTAATATTTCTTGGTAAAACCCCTCTATGTGGAATCAAATTCATTGCCCTTGAGGCTATGAATCATGCTAAATGGAACGCCAAAATTTTGTATTGTTTCAAAATATGGATATTTAGTAGTCAGTTCACCTTCACACCCATAGAACGAAAAGGATTGCAAAAAACGTGCATATTTTTTATAACCCTGTGTATTTGAGGGCCTAAATGACAGCTTCTTTGCCTCAAAATGCACCGTAAAACGGTTTCAAATTAATGAAATTTGTATTGAAGTATAGAAAAAAATGATGAAGACATACATAAAATTACAACAGAAAAATTAGCTAATCACCTTTAATATTTATCCAAGTAGCTTGCAACATTGGCTCTTTTTCGACAGTCAATTGCCACACTGCATTAAAATAGATGATAAACAGACAGATGGTAAAAGCAATGAATTAAAAAAAAATGCTGAAAAGCGCCCGAAGATTTTGCTAAAAAAATTTATGGATATAAAATTTGAGGACTTAGTTACAAAGTGGTTAATTTTATTAGTTGGAAGCATGAGTATATTGCATAGTTTTATTCATGTAGGTGGGTCTAAAAATCTGGGAGCTTCAGGAAGATTTTAAGAAGGCTCTATAACTAATTGAACGAATTTCAGTTGTTAATGATAATGCTGAAAAGGGTAAAGCCTTTATTAAAGAGTTTATATAATTTGAAAATGACATGCAGTGAAGAATAATTACAGTTCTTGTTGCAAGTTGTCGATGAATATTGCTGAGCTTATCTTGGTTGTAAAAAGCAGAGTTTGTAATGTATACTAAGGTAAACCACAGCTATAAATCTTTAAATTTTATTATTATACAATTAATTTCAAATTACAAAATGCTATGATAATGCAATTTATGAAATGAAATTATACTCTTATCCCGCTTCAGCTTTTTATAGCCTAAAATTTAAAAACGCAGAACTTTGAGGGTGTTGAGCCACCTCTAAATATTAAAATATTGAGCTCAAACTTCACAATAATTATTTTTCAATTAAATGGAACCAAATGGGAGGGTAGCACCAATAAAAATCAAAATTTTTTGAAAAAGGTCCTTTTTTGGACCACCAACAGCCTAATAAAAATTGGCGCTCTCCAACCCCCCCTACAGAAACTTGTGTAAATTTTTTCATTAGATTACCATTTGCCCCAAAATTGCCACGATTCTTACTGAAACGAAAGATTTACGTTTGCATTTCATTATTTTCATTAGCCATTATTTCCCAATTCGAAAATTTACTGCTAATTTATTGATTAACGGTTTCATTTGTGACAGGCGAAATTTATTGCCGGAGGATCTTCTGTGACGAATTTATTGCTGTTGCTTTCATTTACGGGGAATCATAATAAATTTTACTTCAAGGTCTCTTTTGTGGCTGTCTGATTCCTTTTCTTTCATGTAAAGTTCCGCACCGATTTTGAAATTTAAATATTGTGGGATTAATTTTGGGTTTTTAGGATTCATTTTCCGAAGTATTCCAATTTGTATAACCTCCAAAAGATTTTTTTTAGAACTTAGGACACATTTAGCTTGCAAGATACGCAATTAGACTCAAAGAATAATTTATTTTACAGACGAACTATTTACGCGTTTAAATACATTTTTTCTCGTCACCACAAAAAAGAGAGAGAAAGGAAAAAAAAAAAAAAAACCACACAGTTGCTGCTTGTGATTCTACGGCTTTCGAGGTTTTCATTTATGCTTTTGGTTGATTACAACACTGTCTTTTCCTCTGTGGCAAACAGATTAAATTCTTCAGAAAAATAAATAGTAATTTTGTTATTTGCTTGTGAAGACACCTGAAAAATATATTCTGATTTTGTGAATCTATTTCTAAACAAGTGCATATTTTTTGAAATGTAAAGAAGTGATTTTACAAACTTGAGCCATAATTCAACACGTGCTCAAATGTTTTTTTGAATTCTAAAGAAGTGACTGTTAAGTATTGAAAGCATTCTTTATCGACAATAGGTTTTTCAAGACATCCGCATAGAACGAGAAATGTTTTGACTGAACTTATATAGTTTATGTCTTTTTGTGTATGTGCGTGTGTTATCAAAAAAAGGGTACAGTTGATTTTTGTGGTTTTCAATGAACAATTCAAATGGATGTTCAGGAACCCAGCAATCTTTTCTGTGCAGTGTATGACATCGAAAAAACACAGAGGAATAATTTTCAACAAAATATCTGGTGAGTTAAAGTTTTGAGTTCTTTGGAAGTGAAAAAAACGCTGATTTTAAAACTATAGTTCGTCTTCTTCTAGCAACGTCAGGTTTTATTCTCCACAGTTTAGGTGAATGTGCCCCATGTGGCCACTTGTCGTTGGAGAACGCGTGTCACCAAAAGTCCCACTGCCCTCCCATTGGCTGATATTGAAATAAAATGTTTCTTTCCCAAAATATCACTATTATACTATTATATTAATATTAATATCACTATAGAGTCATTCCATAGTGACTAACGTATCAGCTGATTTTTCAGAGCTGATTTTGTAACTGTTTTTGCTTGTAACTTAAAGAATAAAAAATATTTTTTAGTTATGCTGGTGGATTTACAATGTACATGGTATCTATGTATCATTTCTGCTAAGAATTTAAAACAAAATTACTGACAGTAGATATTTTTTTCAACCAAAATAGCAGTGCGACTAACGTAACATTTTTGCAACCCTGAAAATTAATGCTCATGTTATGAGGCAAAAATTTCTCAAAGTTAAGCAAGTGTTAAAAATTGAATGGTATATTTGAAAAAGGTGTAAAGTTGGCTTTTAAAAACATAAAACACATTTATTAAATTTTTTTTTTTTTTTTTTAACCGACTTCAACAAAGGAGGAGGTTATACAATTCGTCGGAGATTTTTTTTTTTGTATGTTATAAGATTACTCGAAGATGCCTGGACCGATTTCAAAAATTCTTTTTTTGTTAGAAAGGTCTTTCTTTCCGATTGGTCCCATCCTCTCGTGGTCCGGGTTCGATAACAGGAACCTGCAGAAATCTTTCGAAAAAGAAATTGGGATCACAGTAATCGTAATAATGACCATTTTGAATGCCAGGCTTCTCTGGATTGCATAATGAAATTCATTTCTATGGTCTTTTTGAAAATTTTAAACCGAGTATCTTTCTATGTCCTGCTTTTTTCTCCTGAACTCCAACGAACTGAAAGTCGTACCAGGTACTAATTGATTCGTAATATTTCAGGTTTTATTAGTCTTAATTTACATAAGTTTTGATAAAGGAATTCTGAAGAAAGTGAGGAAAATCTCCAAATTTTTGCTCAAATTTAAAGCGATTTGTCCTAAATGATTAAATATGAAATACATTGTTACAAAACGTGATTGATATGAAACAGTTATTATAATGATAATGAAAATTTTGAATGAATTCTTATCTGAAGCACACATGAAACTCATTAGCGTGCCACTTACGTAATACGTCGTAAAATTTTATGAACCGCCAGCATCTAGTGTTGTTTTGAAATATAAATTAGTTGAAAAGCCGTTAATATTTAGCCTTTGATTAAACTAGTACACAAACAAATACCAGAGAATAACAAGGATTATTTTTTAGTGTCAATCGTTTAAAATTTTAGACGGGTTGATACTTTCTTTCTTTTTTTTCCTTACATAGTTTATTTTATGAAGCATTTGCTTAAGCAAATTAGGTGAAGTTTTGTAATGGAAACATGTACATTTACACTAAAAAGAATAAAATAAAATATTTTTGGAAAAAAGAATTGAACCGACTTCGGAACTTCACTTGGCAAGTGCTCTAAAAAGTAAAAAATAATTTTATTCTTTGAACACCATCGACACTACATTTAAACATAAGTTTTGAAGTCGGTGCAAAAACTATAGGTGAAATGATGTTTAATTACATTTTGCCAACATTTTTCAGAGAAAACCATTGAAAATTAAGAGCTGAATATTCGTACCATTACATAAATATGTGGTTGTCAATGTAGTGTATGCGAATGCGATTAAATAACCTGGATTCATTGCAATTTATATATATAGTTAAATTATAGTTTCGTATGATTCTATATAGTGTTTTTGTACCGACTTCAAACTTGTTTTCAAACAATGTTTAAATGTAGTGTCGATGGTGTTCAAAGAATAAAATTATTTTGTACTTTTTAGAGCACTTGCCGAGTGAAGTTCCGAAGTCGGTTCAATTTTTTTTTCCAAAAATATTTTATTTGTCTTAAGTGTCACTTTTACTTAAGATGGCGTGTGACTAACGTAACCATCGAATAACAAGCAGTAGACACATTACAAACTATTTATTATGGCTAATCTCAGTAATAATTACAATACTTTTTCAAATTTTTTCAACTTCCTATGTTGTATGATTTTTATTTATTGATTTATTTATTTATTTTTTGATACTTTTTTTCACTTCGGTGTTTTTGTTTCTTAGGCTAAGGTCGACATTTCTAAGTAATGACCCTATATGTGTTTAATTTGTTACCAAGAGGGAAAAAGATCTTTAAGGAATGGAAAAAAGTTCCGTCTTCAACAGAAAGAAAAAGTTTTTTTTTTTTTTTGTGTGTGTATGTGTTTCAATGTGCATTCGTATGTGTAATTATTGATCACGAAAAAAAAATCTTTGTTTTATCCAAAATGTTTTCAACGATATCCCATATTTTGAGAATTGTTCGCTTTACGTCCTATGTATCTTAAAAACCAAAAACTTGAAGTGATGCATTGAAACAGAGGTCATTTTAGGAATCGGGGGCCAAAAATTAGTCACAGAGAGGTCACAGATTTGAATGAACGAAATCAGTTTCAGAGTTAACTCCATCAAAAAACGTCTTCGTGTTGTCGAAGGAGTTGATCAAGTTACTCCCTTAAATTTTAAAATTGGTACAAAGGGTTTTCAGAAATAATATAAACGACTGAAATGATGCAATCTTTTCTAAAGCAAAATCATGCAAGTTAAATTATGAAACCCATATAAATTATTTTTTTAGCATTTTCTTTGGTTTATACTGTCACCACTGTTATAGCCATTTCGAAAAAAAAGCAATTTCTTTAAATCTTATAATATTTTTAACTTCTGCGCATTGCTAGCAACTCTGGATTCTCCAGCTGGCAAACAAAGTGAGTCTCTTTTTTTTGTCTGATATCAAATTTCTTTTATTGAATGTCTACTCTGCTACATTTCCATTCATGATTCTTTTTAAAGTTATTTTTTTTTGAAATTGCAGACGGAATATCAGTATAAAAATTATTTTATTTTATCCGTCTCCTATAAATTCTCCTTACTATTTCTAAGATTTTTTAAGGCTTATGTATGTCACACGATGTGGTAGAAGTGTTTTTAACCCATTTATACCCAGTAGCCTAAAAACGGGACGATTGTTAGTTACTGCATACAAAAACCTGTAATGGGTATATCATTTTACTTAAGCTGTTTTTCACAAGTTAAATAGTCCTTCTTTGGGAGAAAACCAGTTAGAGTCACTATTTTTACATCAGAGTTTATTTATTGACAGCTATTTTCAGACAAATCAGTCAAGCAACGATCCAGCATGGGTAACTACTGAAAGTAAGTTTTTTTTTTGCGAACTTATTTTTCATAAAATTAAACTATTTTAAAATGATTTGCTTAAAATTGATCACAGATGCTTTCTGTAATGTTACTTTGCAAAAGTAAAGTCAAGTAAGGTCGTATTTTGCTCAGATATCTGCAAAATATCCCATAAACAGGACATTAAATAACTTAATAAATATGGCAACTGCGAACTATTTCAAGCCTAAAATGTTTGTAAACCATTCCAAGTAAGACTTTTAAGCAGATAAAAATTGAAAAAAAATGTTAAAAAAACTTGGGTATAAATGGGTTAACGCATATACAAACTATTGATATTTTACTGCACAAAAATAAGTGAAGAATCATTAAATATGTATCATCAGTTGGTATTTGTCAATAAAATCCAAACTGTCGCACATGATTTGTACTATTTTCGTGCCTGAATGATCACATGCATACGTATAGCATTATTTTGCGTTATGCAATTGGTAACAATTATTAGAAATTTTTACATTTTAAAATTTTATTTTCCAGTTTTGATTCGAGGAAAGTTTTATTTGTGTTGCTATAAGTTTAGAGAACGGTCGGATGTAATGGCAACTGGATTAAAATGTCGCTCCTCAATGATTCCGTTAACTGACGTTACAGTTTGATGAACAGTTCTCTCAACTAATCCAGCTACAGAAGTCATCATAAATGTGAACCTTCTGAAGGAACCTTGCTTCTATATTTACAATTTTTTGTATTTTGGTCATCTGCTTAGAATTAGTTAGCATAACTAATATAACCTTTCTGTTTCTAAAATTTCCTGTTAACCATATGAGAGATGGAACATGTTGAAAGTTTCAAAAACATGGGGGCATTGGGTGATGTCACTGGTTTTGTATATTCGCTATTAGATCATGGTTTCAATGGGAATAGGATGGCCTCAAAAAATATACCTACAGAGTCAATTTCGATTTTCCATTACTACCATGTTTAAGATTAATGTTAATGTTGCTGTGATGGTTACTGCATTTCATTAACAATGGCTGAAATACTTAAAATTAGTTTTGCATTCGTTTCCTGAGTATAGTGGTAAATATAAAGAAACCGTTTATTTTTCATTTCGAAGCTGAACATGTAACAATTTTAGGCTATTGCATATGTACATATTAAAATGTGTATCTATTGAAAAACAATCCATAAGCGGTTTTTTTCTCCAAAGACGAACTTGCATTTTAAATCTGCTGAAAAGGCTATAATTCTCGCTCTACATGACATACTAGCTCTATCAGACGAAGAAAAATTGCTCTTTTGTGTATCTTTAATGTTCAAGTATGTTTTCACTGCAAAAATCGCAAAAAATGTATGGTCACCTTTGGTATATAAAGTGACTATTTTGACCCCCCACCCCCTGTGAGCCTAAAAAAAACCTACTTTTGTTTGTTAAAATTTGTAGTCAAATCTATTTTTTTCTCAATCTTCTAAACTTTCTAGAGTTGAAACGCTTTGCTCGTTTCTACTAGTGTTGTGAAGAATTTAGCTTATTAATGCAGGAGGGGGTCTTACTACAAATTAATATTATTCATGCTCATACATTTTTATTTATTTTACTGATTACCCAAATAACTGAGGCGAGTCAAAAGATAGTGGGAATACCTCTATGATATGATAAGCTCGTTTTTCAAACCTATCTCTCTCTTTTTTTTTTTTTTTTTTATTGTCGTGTCTACGACGTAGCCGAACTAAATACTGTCTAAAATTTTTTCGTGCGACCTCCGCTGCATCTGCGCACGCGCGAAGTCTCTTCGGACTTTCTCGAAATAGGGGGGAAAAGCAACGAGGAAGTAGAAAGCGAGTAAAAGCTGAAGGCATCGGGTAGTGTTCATCCTAAACCTATCTCCCCTTTTTCAAATGGAAGCGTCCGTGGCTCCCAGGCGCACAATACGCAAACAAACAGTAACTCCATGGATCCTTGTTACCGCTTTTGCGATTTGTTGGATGTTATCGTCTTAAAGGTCTATAAGTGACGGCAATACACCAATTTCTCTCAGGTTCGCACTTATTGCTGGACACTCAAAGATATGACAAGGTGTAAGCTGTGTATCTGGGCAATAAATCTATCTCATTCTACATGTTAAAGAGTTATCAAGTGATCAATTGCTAATATTATTATTTGACATAAAAATAATCTTTTCCAACGAAAAAGTTGCTATTTAAAGGTGGTAACGTCTTATCAAAGCATGGAGAAAAACAGTGTAGCTGAGACATTGTGTTTTCCCTGCACAAACACTACCAATGCAGAGTAACAACCTTTACAAAATATCTTTGTTTTTACTGAGAATTTGTGCAACAAGAAAATGACAAAATTAGTCAATTTTTGTCATATCCTCCTGAAAAGAAAAACTCGCCCTTGCAAATATTGCAAAGAATATACATTTGTGAATAAAAAGTAAATTTGTGCAACGGCATGTTGTATAAATCCCTGTTAGTTTTCTTTTTAAAATTTTTTAAAGCGATGCAGTGAATAAATTCAACTTAATGCACTAATTTTAATAACACGATTATTCTCATGAAAATTGCAGAATATTATGGAAAAAAAAACAAATTAGGTAAAATTTTAAATGTGGCTTTTAAGGAGAAAAAAATCGAACCTAAAATGTGTGTTTCAACCGATATCTTTATTGATCAACTTGTTGAAACAAATATTCAACAATGGGCTTTGAATTTCAATAATTTTCTATTTTTCATTTTGGAAATTTATCTTTATGTTCAGTTTCCATGTGTTATTTGTCTTTAGGTACTATTGTTACGTTTTTAAACAAATTAATTTCAACAGTTTTGCCTGTTTGCTGTCTCTAGTTTAAAAATCTTTGAGCAGTAAGTTACAGAGATATTTTAAAAACCTAACCATTATTTATCAGCAGTAGCGTACATAGACTAAGGTGCGCCCCCCAGCAAGATTTGTAAGTGCGCCCCCCACCCCCTATTAAAATGTAAAAAATATTTTTCCCGTGTAACCTTTAGTGCTATTTTTCTGGATCGGGCGCCCCCAAACCTCTTGCGCCCCCCCGCGCCGCGGGGGTTGCGGGGGCGCTATGTACGCCACTGTTTATCAGAGTATGAAAACTGAATGACCTTGAAAAAACATTGATTCAGAAGAAATAAAACGATCTTATTTATATGTTTCCAACTCTCTTCTTTAAAGTTATGAAAATTAAATTATGAAATTAATTTTAGTCGAAAGTCAATTATTTATTTTTTTAGCCAAATGTCCACGATAACAACTAATTCTCTTCCAAAAGATCAAATGGAAATATTAATCAATTTATCTATAGGATGACTAACATTTTCAAGAGCCAGAAAGGGAGTTTGTTACGTGAATTCAACAACATTATCAAAAATGTTAACATACTTTTTACCCAACTTAATTTTGATTAACGTTTACAATACAGCTCGTCTGAAAAATAAAATCATGAACCTCTGAGCTGAGTTAAATAAAGACGGAATACCACGATTGCACTTTAGTACTGCCACCTAACATGCAGCAAAGCCATCTATGTGCATTATGCAATAACATAAGATGTGCGAACAGGGGTGCCCATCCCCCCCCCCCAAGCTCAATGATGCGAATTCCCCTCCCCCCCAAAAAAATTTTGCAAAACCCTATTGTGATTTTTATCCCTCTCTTTTATTTTATTTGTTTTTCAAAATATGATTTATTTATTTTTAAACATTATTTATTTATTTTTTTAAACATTATTTATTTATATTTCTAAATATTTTGTTTAGTTTTTAAAATTAAAACTATTATTTTTTAAAATACATTATTAATTTTTTTAAAGTACTGATCATGCGCAGAAAAGAATCGCTTTTTTTCCCTTCCAGACATTCCAATCACACACACACACACACACACACACACACACACACACACACACACACACACACACACACACATAAAATAAATAAATAAATAATAAAAAAGAAATAACTTAAATTAAAAAAAAAAAATAATGAATAATTTACATTAAAAAATCAGTAAATAATTTAATTTAAAAAATAAATTAATAACTAATTTAAATAAACAAATAAATTCGTTAAAAAAAATCCCCTCCAAAAATTTTGATGGCGCAACTTGCGCCATAACCCCCCCCCCCCCCTGTGGGCACCCCTGTGTGCGAATGTAATATTCAAAATTGTACATCGGGCTCTAATGATGATAATAGCAACAATTTTAATGATAACATCTTTACTTGAGAAGTAAAAGGCACAACAAAATCAAATCTAGCCAGGGGATGAGCTTAACGTTTTTTTTTTCTTGTGCTGTTTTCTATTTGGGGGGCTTGTCATTGGTGGACTTTTTTATAAAACGAAAGTTTATTTATCAAAATCTTTGTTGGAAAAAAGTTGTTTAAAATGGGACCCTTGCATGTAAATATATTAATATTCCAAAACCGGGGGGAGGGGGAGATTGACCCTCTTATGTTTCCTCAAATGACAGGCCTGACGTTCATGACCTATTAATGTATTTTGTTATTTTAGTTGATGCAGGAAATGCAAAAATGATTTCAATCTTTACGTAAGTATTCTAAAGTTGTTAAATAAAGTTCTGATGAAGAAATTGGAAATTTCATTACAAATTTGATTTCAAAATGAATTCATTACTTTCCAATATTTAATTGTAAACTTTGTTACGATAAATTTTTATGCTTAATATGTCTTGTTCTTGAGAATATAGTATCTCGCGTAACAATTATTCGAAGAATTTTTACTATTCGATATTAATTAGTTAGATTTGCTAACTGTCAGTACTTAACATATCATGTGACGATATTTGGTGTTTTAAGTTATTCTTTTCCCAAGTATCGGTAATAATCGGAAAACTGTATTCTCTTCTTTTTTTAAATGAAAAATTGGTTTAGTCTAAATTATGAACGTAATATTTACTTATCGTGCATTTTTTTTTTTTTTTTTTTTAAATTTTGTTGAGAAATGTCAAGAGAAAATAATTCGTCACTTCCAAAGGAATTGTTAATTAAGCTGCTCTAAAATAAAAAAAAATAAAAAAAAAAATTGGGATGAAAAGTACAAAGGTTTAAAAAAAAAAAAAAAAAGTATAATACTGACGTAAGAATGTTTGCGTTGCTTAAGGATAGATGGCGCCCACCGCACATACGTCAAAATAAAGTGGGCATTTTGCCAAAGTTGCTCGTGTATAATACCTGCTTGTAGTTTTAAATAATTTTATAATGAGATTATTTTTTATTTCATTTCAATTTTTATCAAACAAATCCAAAGTGTTGTTCTTTTTTATCGACATCAACAGGAACGTCGGGAAAATTTAGGGGGCAAAAAGTCTCTTGGAGTCGCAAAAAAATTTACTGACAGATATTTTTCTCTACAAGAGAAAATAATAATGAAATTAATTAAGTTGAAAAAAAAAATCGTGTTTCCTTTTGGATGGCTACGTATGCAAGCAAAATGTTAACTGAAATCCACAAAATTTGGTATGAAAAATTAAAATTCTCCTAAACATAGTATGCTTTTTGAAGAAATTTTACAAAGTCAGTTTTGTTCGTCTTAAAAGTTGGAATATTTAGCACAATTTAGACTATATATGTAAAAAAAAAAAAAAACTGGGAAATAAAGACGGTATTTGACTTGAAATTTTGTATCAGTTCAGAGTTCAGTCCTAAAAATTGTACGCAAAAGGAAATGTGTTCGAAGTTCAAACAATAATGTGCCAGCTGCTAAACAATGTTCATTTAAAATATAGCGACTACAGACTACTTTTGAGATGTAACAGCTACTTCCATACTTTTTAACCCATTAATGCCTGACTTTTTTTCCAAAGATACTTTGTATACTGGTTACAAATAGTGTTTAATGGCCAGGAAAAATAATAAAAAAAAAATTTGTAAAAAATCAGTTTTTTATTAAGGAAAGAAAAATCGTCCCTTAAAAGTTACGATAGACCCCCAGAGGGTACATACTTTTTTTACTAAAATTTTTTTCAGCCTACGATATAATATTTGAACAGACATTTTATAAGAAGAAATAAAATCAGCAATTAACATAAACTGGGAAGCTGGGAATAACTTTGAAAACTTAGCTTTTTTTCTTGAAATTGTGAACGATGTCATTTTTGATGAAGATCATATTAAAACTGCTACAGAACACACTTTACAATGGTTATGTGCTGCAATCTGTTAATAACGAATTGAAACAATACCAAGGTACAAATTGAACACCATTATTTGGTTGAAATGTTCATTTTGGGGAAATTCAGACCCTTTTTTGGACCGTCCCTAAAAAGGGAAGCTAGGCATTAATGGATTAAAAAATAAACAAATAAAAAGCATACGTTGATTGAGGATTGAACAAAAAAATTCGAAAAGTTATTTGGATAAAAAAAACTAGCTCATTTGAACAGGGAATATTATTGAGAATTGCTCATAATGAATATATATATTTATATATATTTATTTTATTTTATTTATTTTTTTCGAAAAGTTGAAATGATTCAACCTTCAAATTTTTAATAATTTCTTGCCAGGGAATATTTAGGCATGTGAAAATTATGATGCCAAATAAACCAAGGGCATCAAACAGATAGAATGTGTGGCGTCAAAATGATCTATCTAAGATCAGCTCATATTTTCATAGTTCTTATTTCTCGTTGCATCCGCTGGTGTACTAGTGCAAGATTTGCACCAGTGATATTCGATTAATTCTTGTTTCTTTCTTTCTCTCTCTCTCTCTTTTTTTAATTTTTTTATTTTATTTTATTTTTTTTTTATTTTTAAAAACCAAATTTAAAAGCAGTTTTCAGAAATCGCTACAAACTACTATTTTTTTTGTATCGCGCTACTCACTACTCTATTTATTTTAATAAGCAGTTCACTACACTACAAACTACTGAAAAAGGTAGCTAGCTAATACAGTAGTTTCGCTACTTGTAGCGCGTTACTTCCGACCACTGCTTTCAGGGCCGCCGCTACCAGCGACGGGGCCCGGTACCAATTTTAATGCCGGGCCCCCCATGCACCCCTCCCCGCCTCCAATTGCATATTTTTATGCCTTCGTTTCAGCACATTTGCAATTGTAAAAAAAAAATGGAGAAAAAAAATATTTTTCGGAAAACCTTTTTTTTTGTTACGAAAATGTGCATCTGATTTTATTTTCACGTTAATTGTATCGCCAGACGATTTTAATATTTTTTTAACACGAAACGATAAGTTTGAAAACAGAAAAACACAATTTTTGACGTTTGGTCTGAGAAACTTCAAAATTAATAGTTTGAAATTGCATTCACATGTAATATTGCATTGTTTAGTTGCTTATAACTGAATTTTTAAATTTTGATGTAAATTTAAAAACTGTAATTCGAAGTTTTCATAAAAAAATAGTTTTAAATACAGTATCTGGATACGGAAAAAGTTGGATAACTTTTCATGTCTGAGATAAGTGAGGCAACATGATATACTATGAATTTCCAATAAGGTGAAATCGGATGGACCAAAGGAAAAAGTTAGAATTTCGATATAAAAAGTTTGGTAAGTAAATACTAAAGCATAAAAATGGCAAAAGCATATATAATATAAGTCGAAATATAATTGAATTAAGTGTGCGAATTTATTAAGACGCATACATAATACATTTGACTTGATAAATCAATAATCAGGAGGCTTATTGACTTTCTAAAATAAATATAATAAAGAATTATATATGGATATAGTCTCTCCGACGTTTCAATTTAAATTTAAATTAATTTACTTACGTTTACATCACTTTAACATCCAATGAGTATGTATACTCATTCACTAGCATATTTTCACCCTAAGTACTTACTTTTTTTGTAGCAAATTCGTGTATGACTGAGCGTTTCATTCATTAATGTTTATACTATCAATTATTTCATATTGAGAATCGGCAATGGAAAGCGAAATTTTTTCTTTTTTTTGATGAAATTATTGACACTATTATTGGAAAAACATGTTCGTAACCTTACGGGCCCCCCAAAGCTCCGGGCCCGGTACTAGAGGTCCAGTATCCCCCCCTAAATGGCGGCCCTGACTGCTTTAGAGTATGTTGTAATGGTGCTTGTAGTGCCAACTTATTTTCTAAAATAAAGAGCCGAAAACTGATATCATAACTTTGTCAGTATCGGGATTTCTACTATTAATTATATGAAGTGGTAAGAAGTTCACCCCCATGGTTCAAAGTTACTGATTATGCTGTTAGTAAGTTGATCATCAGCGGTGTTTTACATTAAATATTTGTCTATTTATTATCGTCGGCAATGTTTATATTTTTTTGTATCATTTAATTTATTTATCGTCTGCGCTATGTATAGTTTTTTTGTAATGGCAGCAGCAAAATAAATGAGTTAGAACAGTTTGAATATTTTTGATGGAAGTGAATTTGTTTTTCTTTTTGTTTTGTTTTTTTTCGCCCGCTGTTGTCGGATAATAATATTATGCTTTTGGAAATCATGTAATCAAAGGTCTTTTTTTATAACAAGGAAAGAGTTTGATTTCATTTACTTGAGTGAATAAATATATTTATCAAAATTTCTAAGAAGTGGAATGGACGATACAGTTACGTTAAACTACTAAACATTCTGTAAAAATTGCGATGAACTTTGAGAAAGAAAAAGTCAAAGTTTTTGTCAAGTTTTGAAAGGGTAAGAAATTAATTTCTAATTGTTCTTCGGACCACTTTCTGTGTAGCCCTTTTTAGTCATTGCATTTTCTCATTTAGTTATTTTTTCTGTTGGTTATTCATATTTTCCTCTATTTATCATCCGATTTTTCCATTAGTCATTACGAAAGCTCCTTTAGTCATTAATTTTCCCCTTTTAAAAACAATAACATTTTAACCCATCAATGCCTGACACTTTTCCTCCAAATATATTTTGTATACTATACTAACAGTGTATATATATAAACAGTGTTTAATGGACAGGAAAATAATAAAAAAAAATATAATGTAAAAAATAATTTTTTATTAAGGAAATAAAAATCGTCTCTTAAAAGTTACGATAGACCCCAGAGGGTACATTCTTTTTTTGCTAAATATTTATTCTGCGTACGATATAATATTTAAAAAGACATTTTATAAGAAGAAATAAAATCAGCAATTAACATAAACTAGGAAGCTGGGAATAACTTTGAAAACTTAGCTTTTTTTCTTGAGATTGTGAACGATGTAATTTTTGGTAAACATCATATTAAAACTGCTACAGAATACACTTTACAAGGGTTATGTGCTGCAATCTGTTTATAACGAATTGAAACAATACCAATTTTCTAATTGAACACTATTATTTGGTTGAAATGTTCATTTTGGGGAAATTCAGACCCTTTTTTGGACCGTCCCTAAAAAGGGACGCTAGGCTAGGCATTAATGGGTTAACTTCAAGCTTATAGGATGTCATTTATAAATCTTAGCTCTGATATACCGTTTTTAAAGTCACTAATGGGGGGAGGGGATAGGGAATTTCAACCTAACTATCTCAAATTTCCACGATATTTTCAGAGACCTTTTCTATAAAATTAGGGGAGGATTATTTTTTTAAGAAAGCTAGCCTTCATAATTGATGAATATTTAGTTTTTGAAATTCGTACAAAATCGCTGTTTTTTTACTTACCGGCTGTGCTGTGTATGATATTATTTAAGTTCTATAGGAGTTACTGAGTTGTATATTAGCTCATTTTGAAGACAATTGCATCGACTTTAAATTAATATGTAGTTAAAACTATGTTTGAGCGAAAAAAGTTTTGGCAAAATTTTGAAATTTCGGAAGTCAAACATTGTTAAATGGGTGTCCGTAAAACTTTTTGAAAAAAAAATTGTTTAGCTCAAGTTTTACGGTAGCTAGAGTACTATTTTTTTTTTCAAAAAGGAACATGCACTTTAACTTTCTTTGAACCTTGAATAATTATCAAAAAAAAAAGTTTTTTATAAAATTAAAAAATTGTAAATTTTTTTACACAGTATCCTTCAAAAATGTTGAAACAAAAATACAATGTTTAATGATTTCAATAATTACATCAGAAACAAATTCCAGCTTGAGAGTATGAAGGGATCAGCAGTTACTGCAGTTACTAAAACGTTTTAGCAAAATTTGCAACAAAGTGTCCTATATTATTTGCTGTAACAGTTGATTCCTTCATGGTTTCACTCTGAATATTTTCGTTCATTTAAGTTATAATTCATTAAACTGAATTGAAAATCATGAAATAAAAATTTATTTATTTATTTATTTTCCAACATTTTCAAAGCGAAATCTCAAAAAATTTTTGAATTTCTGAATTTTGAAGTTTTGTGAAAATAATTAAAAAAAATATATTTGAGTTGCATATCAAATTGAAGTGTATAAAATTTTGTATGAATTAACTATCTCATCTAACTCTTTAGCTCCCAAAAAATTGAGTTATATCACTTAAAGCAAATTTTAGCAAAAACTGCAAAAAATTTCCCACATGATTTTCTGTAACTTCTGGTTCATTCATGGTCTCACTGAAAATTTTTTGATATACATTCGCTAAATAACATTTTAAATCAGAAAAAAAAAGTATTTTCAATGAATTTCAAAAATTAATTACTCATCAATTATGAACAACAGCATTGGAAAAAAAGAAACGAAAATTTGAGCTGAGAAGAGTAAGGGCCATGCTCCACATCAGCGTAAAACGCGACCGAAACTGAAGGCAGAAACCGAAAATCCGGGTACTTTCCATAGGAACACCATTGAATCCATTTTACGCTTCTGCTTTATTTTTCTGCTTTACGTCAATGTGGAGCATGGCCCTAAGATTTCTATGAAAGTTTCATGAAAATTTGAGATATTAGGTTCAGTACATTGTTGGTTTGACATGGCATGATCCCTTTTCGATCAATAATTGTAAACATTCTCCTTTTAATAGATATTTTTTTTACATATTTTTCTTACTCATTAAAAATTTTCTCTTTATCGTTACATTTTTTCTGTCATCAGATTTTTTCCTTTGATTTTCACATTTTCTTTAATTTTCAACTTATTTTCTTCCAAACATTAAAATTTTCCGTAGAGTAATTAACAACTGTTCCTTGGTAATCCGAATTCTTTTATTTTTGGTTTTTCTTTCATCACATTTTCAACAATATTTTCAGCTTAGTCATTATGAATTTTTTTTTTAATTTTCCCTTTATGCTATTAAAGATTTTTTCTTTGTCGTTAGGATGTTTGCAGTTCGTAAATGTTTTGTTTGACGCATTATAAACTTTCTGAAAAGTGTTTGTTTGCATTGCAAAAAAAAAAAAAAAAAAAAAATCGTCCTTGCTAATAATTTCGTTACATTTGCCCTGCCTAAGGAAACGAAGATTTAAGCAAATTTTATAATTTTTCTTTAAAACCGAGGAAAAAACGCATGTCATTTTCTTTTTGTGTTATGTTAGACATCAGGGGAAAAAATAAAATTAAAGAAAATGTTCTGACAGCTGAGAAAAACTTTAAAGAGACAACATTTCAATACTAAAGTAATAATTACGATAAGAATAACATTAATAAAGAAAAAATATGAAAGAAAGAAAAGAAAAAATGGAAAATCAATGAATCCAGAAAAATTCTGATTACTTCGGAAATGTTGTTAATCATTTCAGGGAAAGTTCAATTAATTAAAGAAAATAATTAAAAGTAATTAAAAGAAAATAATTTAATAATCAAAGAAAAGAAAAGAAGAAACAATTGGCTGGCTATGAAAAAAGAAAGGAAAAACGATGACATTAACGGATATTAATAACTAAGAAAGCTAAAGCAAAATCAATTCAAAAGAAGTTGATTTCAATTTGAGCAATGCCGAAGAAATTGACTGAACTCTCATTATCTTTGCTGTATTTTGGTGTCACTTACTTTCTATACTTTATTCAAGAATTAATATCCCTTAAATATCCCGTCACACAAAAATGGAAATTACTTTTAAAGGAAACCATTTAACACGCGAATACAACCGCTTTGAGTCGTCAAAAAGAATGAAAAGAGCAAGAGGTGAAAGATGACACATTCGTATTTGAGCAGAGACAGGAGCGATGCGCCTAAACTCTTCCGCCCGATCTTTATCCGGCAGAAGGACATGAAGTTACAAAAGACAATTTCAACTGCGACAATGGCAACAGCAGATTTTTGTACATTTCCCCTTCCGCTCATTCATTAAATTTAAAAATCGTCTGCCACCGTTGGTCTCTTCCTCGTTTTTTTTCTTTTTTTTTTCCTTCGCGGTACGCACACTCGCTTCATCAGTTTGATCGGTTCTAGAACTCAAAAAAATTCCTTTTTTCCAAAGGTATAAAAGTTTTTTTTTCCCTCCACGAATATAAAAAAAAAGCCCTCTTCGGAAACGGGGCTAAAGGTGGAAACGTAAAGAACAGTTACTTTTTTTGGCCCCTTCTGATTAATCCAACAAGCAAAATATGAAAAAGCGCGGGATGGATCGTCTGCAAAAACCATCTGGCACCTCTTCCCACGAGATCGGAAGGGAAATGACGTCACAGGCAGTTCCCAGGTAACGGGGATTTCCGGGAGCATCATCGGTCCCGCATTCCGTCCATCCAACGGAATCCCACAAAGCCATAGAGGAAGCATCACGTGACCTTGGAAAGTCAAGAGCAAGGGGATGCCTCCAACGAAGATATGAGGAACCGTTCTTATTTCCGCAAAATGCTTACAGAAATTCATTCGATGGTAGGTCAATCTGTTAGTAAAGTATTACATATAGTGCACACAGGGCCTGTTTTATTTTAAAACATGGTACAGTTTTGAAAACCTTGCAAATGGCATTTCAAATGTGAACATTGGTATATTTCGGATTGTAATGGACTGCTAATAGAAATTCATTCAATGGAAGGTTCTGTTTGGAAAGTATCACGTACAGGGCCGCCATTTCAAGTTTTTCCAGGGGGAGGGGGGGGGGAGGGTCCAAACACAATACAATTTCATCGGAAAACATAAAAATCCACGCTCACTTATATGCAAATACATTGATTTCTCAAGCCAGGGAGGGGGCAATTGACCCCCCTGCCCGCCTGCCTTCCTAAATGACGGGCCTGATCACGTACAATGAATACAAAGACTAATTTGTAACAAAATGGAAAATTTTTTGGATATTCTACAAACGACATCTAGGATGTTAACATTGGGAATTTTTTTATCGCAGTAGACGGTCGTTTGATGCGCAGTAAAATCCAGCTTATTCATGCTAATTACATAATTACACGGAAAATAAAAAGCATCGACATTGGACAATCGAATATTGTCTACTAATGATAAAGCTGAAGGTGGGTCTGTCTGTCTTTCTGTGACTCGCGTAGCGCTAAAACCGTTCTGTCGATTTTCAGAAAGTTTGGCACAAAATTTGCTCGTAGCATGGGAGTGTGCGTCTCGAAGTGTTTTTTCGAAAATTCGATTTTGTTCTTTTTCAAGACAAAGTTCAAGCTCATTTTTCACATAAATGTGATGAAATAGGGGAGAAATATTTCATTTCCATTTTCAAATTTTATGTCATTCGAAAGTTTAGAATTTTCTGCTACAAATGATATTAGTTCGAAGTTTTTACGAGCATTAGAAGAGCTGTAATAATTGTTTTTAGAATCCCGAAAATTCAAGGCTTACCTTGAGCAAAGCAAGCCAAACGATTCTAAAATGGTTAAGTTCGAGAATAAAATTTGAAGATAAAGATGAAATGAATTATTTTATCAACGAAAATTAACTTCTTATATTGTTACCATGGTTACATTTTTAAACCTTTTTTTGTTTCGTTCTTTTTCCCTTAATAATTTTCAAAACGTATTTGTCTTTGTAGCAATCCAAACTCTTAGGCAGGGATTCAAGTGAAACAGCACTGCGATCGCTTCGCATTGCAATCGCTACTGGAAGTGAATTACATTATCATCAACTTAACTTGGCATGACGTCACTACGGGTGGAGCCAATAAGAGCTCACAAGCACTCAGCGATCTCCTCTTATTCGCCAAGTAGGCTGTGACGTTTTATCTAGCTCGTTTTTCATAGGCAAACGTCACGCTGACGTCACGATGTTTTTATCAGGAAACGTTCTAATGTAATTCATTTCCAGTAGCGATTGTAATTTGCGATAGCCTGTTTCACTTGAATCCCTGCCTTAGCCTTATTAAAATGAGTCAAATGAAATATTTTAACTGTTGAAAAAAATCGTCTGGTTTTATCTTCTCGGTTTTTAAGGAATTAAAACTCAATAAATTATAGAAATATCGCATAATTGCGATATTGCAACGTTCTTTCTAAAATGCTTAATTTCGGAAAATGTATTATATTGTTTTTAAAGCTAGAAAAGAAAGCTTCCTTCTTCTTTTAAACTTTGGTAAGATTTCTGGTGGTTTCTATAAGCAACAAAATTGTTTTTATTTTCTTTTGGCTTATTTTTATATCATAGTTTTAAGGAATTCTTAAACTATAACTAAAATAGAGTATTATTTTTGCTACATCAATTACTTAACAAATGTCCTTTTAATTTTATACCACAAGCAAAGCCGTGCGGGTAACGCTAGTGACTATATAAATCATAAACAGGACCGTCATTTCAAAGTTTTCCAGGGGGGAAAAATGTAGATATATAAGTATAACAGAGAGTTTGGGTATTTTTGGTGACATTGACAAGATCAGAAACTCCAAAAGTGCAAATCTTCGTTGTAGGTATTTTGGTCTAGATCCTTATGCACAATGATTCCTAAATTTTATTTTGCTCCTTTTTTATTTCTATCGCCAGACTAATTAAAAGTGAGGTTCAAGGCCCACAGAATTTGGAGTCCTCTATTCTATCACTTAGCAATAGCGAGAACTCAATATATATTGTTGGAAAAACCAGCTTTGTGCTCTGACTTAGGCAGGAAATCAGCAGTATCTGCACATTTTTCTTTTTTTTCATTTTTATTATCTACTTTACTTCATATTCACAGTAAAAAATTGTTTGTTTGGTTTTCACTAGAAGTAAGGCATTAAAACAATATCCAATTATAACATTTAACTCGTGTTTGTGGGAAAACAAAATGCGTTTCTTCACTTATCTCAAAAACTGGTTTTTGTTTTGTTGTTGTTTTTTTCTCCTGCTCACGGCGATATATGCAAACACGTATATAATTCAACTTCGCAGAGATGGCCTATGACTCCTCCTTTTTTCAGGATTGTCCATTTTTAGGAAGGGGTGATACGCAGATGAAAATTGAGGAATTGGATTCACAATTGATGGGGGAATTTGAATGGGTAGAAATTCTACCTATTTTAAGGAATAGACTCGTTTTCTCATTTGATTGACACCGGCCATCTCGTCGCGGTTGAATTATAAACACAATATACCCTAGCAGCATAATCTTATCGTCCGATGATCGGCCATTCATCGAAACCCGATGACATTCTCATCGGCCGATGATCGATTCCGATGAGTTCTCATCGGGAATTGCTCCAATATGTCTCATCGGCCAAACAGAATCCGAGCAGCGAAATCCGATGAGATTTGGAGCAATTTACGAGTAGTGCAGTCCCGTTCCGATGAATTTAGGATCAATTTTGGATGCTCGGCTTCTTTTCAACGGGAAAGTTGATCGGAAGGATATCCCTTTCCGATGAAAAGTAGCTCATCGAAAACCGTACTCGGATACTAATCGGAACGATGTCATCGTGCTTTACGGGATCAGTTTACGAGGAGTTCGATGATCTTCCGAGCAAAATCCGATAAGTTGATGCTACTTGGGTATATTCTTAAACGTTAGAGGAAATTGTGCTTCTTAACACCCATCCAAAGGACGGACCTGATAGTAAACTACAGCACACTCCCGATTAGCTGCGGAATTGGGGGGCACGGGCATCGTGGAAAACGAAAATCGCTGATAATCCGAAAAAATCATAAAATAAGGGGTAAAAAAGATAAAAAATGTCTTTTGCTAGAAAATAATTGCATTACACTTAAAACGTGATATGCACAAACAGTGATGGGTACAGCATAAAAAATCATTCGTATTTGAGGTTCTCAAGCATATAAAATCTATAAAGAAGTGGTATTTACGATAGCGCGAAAGTAAAATAATTCATTGGATGAAGTACACCACACTCTTGGATAAGAAATATTTAGAAAAAATAAAATTTCATTCTTGCTTTTTCGAGAGTTTATTGTAGCTAAAATTGAGTAAAGTTCCTCTTTTTGCTGTGTTCCTTGAATCGAAAAATTGACCTTGCGATTGCCAGCTTCCTTAAAGAAGAAAAGGGTTACTTCCGCTGCCCCCTCCTCTCCGATCTTGATTTTCAAAAATCGAAACAGCGAGGAATGGTAATGATACTTCAATTCAATCAAATGGAAGACTTTTGCCATTAAATGAATCAAACTTTTCAAATCTAGTTTTCGGATTTGTGTTCTAAAGAGAAAAAAAGGCTAAAGAAACTTACAGTGGTAAAACTTACAGTTCTAAAGAAACTTACAGTGGTAATAAATCATGGACATAAAAGAACGGCATTGACGTCATAAATTGGTTAGCACTTGACGCCAACTAATGGCCGAATTCAAGTGAAACACCATTGCAATCTGCAATCGCTACTGGAAGTCGAATTACGATAGAATAGCCATCTCGTAGCGATTGTAACGTTTCACTTGAATCCAAATTAGGGAATTTGCGATTGCATTGGTGAGTTGCGATCGTTCGTGTTTCACTTGAATTCCTACCTTAGTGATATTTCGCGAGATTTGAAGCCAAAAATGATGTGCCAAATTTCAGTGACAAACGTGCATGAATGCTGTACAGCTCCATATTGTTTGATCTCGGTCTTGGGCGAGTTCAAATTGAAAGTGGCTAATAACAAGAGAAACATTGGTTTCTCTGATCAAGAGCATTGGCGCAATATATTTCTTTTGAATTTCGAGTTTTTTTTTCCGATAAAAGAAATAAACTTCAATTGCAAACTGGCACCAATCAGCTAAATAAGGTGCATGTTGTAGAAGTTTTGATTTGCTGGCCCTCAAACTTTTTTACTAATTCGATATTTTCACACTTTACGTGCAAAAGCCTCCCCCCTCCCCCCCATTTGTTCGCAAAAATATCACTGTTGACGTATAAGGAAGCTAATCAACTGCAAGTCATTGGTGTGCAAAATATCAAATCTATTGAAATTATGTAGATATCTTGGAAAAAGAAATACGCCATACGCATAACCGTAATTATACTGACGAGCGAAACGGGCATTGCGGTTACCGTTTGTAAAAAATATAGCCGTTAATTCTATTTTGTTTTATTAATTTTGTTTTCGTTCAAGCAAATTTTTCAAAAGTTATCTGTCAGTTATGTATTTTTTAATTTCAATGTTTCCTGAAAAAAATACAGAACAATTTTCTAAATTAAATTGACACTTTTCAGAATGAGAAAGTTTGAAGTAAAAATCAATACTACTTAATGAAAAAATTGATTGTATTTTTTTCGGTTTGAAATTAAATTCTGCACTGAAACCGGTCCCGATAATGATAATGGAGACAAATCATTGTGATAATTAGCTTAATTAATTTTACCAACTAGTAATGAAAATGCATATTTACCATATTATATTGAAAGCTAAATAAATATTATTAATATTGCTAAATACTTTTTAAATGTGTATTTTTTAAAGCCGTATATGTCAGTTCAGGCCAAAAAGAAAATATTACCCTTATATTTACAGACGTTTTTGAATTGATCTGTGTTAAAATATAGAAAAAAGTAAGTTACAGGCTTTTTTTTTGCTCAGGGAGCATTCCTGGGAAAAAAATGCAGCTCGCAAAAGATGGCAACCTGGGCACTATTTCTCATTTGCGATTCTAGACAAAATTTCTAACTGCTTTTCTCCAGAATGGTACACGTTATTTTGTTCCGAATTATTTTTTTTTGGGGGGGGGGGGGGTCAAAAATATGATTTTTTTTAAATGAACGATATACATTATTTGGAAATATGTGTTTAATATATCTTGTAACATCGTTTTGAAAAAAAAAATCACTTTTTTTTTTTAAACGCAGCAACACACATGCGCACAAAAACCGTAACAAACCCCCTGTAACTGCACTGTAGAAACAAAATCTTACTAAGTCATCTTGTGAAAGTTCTCTTAACGTTATATTTCTGTACCTCAGAACCAGAGAAACGTAAGTCCATTTTCGTCATTTTTCGGTAGAGAGGAAAAACGATTGTCGAATACATCGTTTTTCCCCTCTACTGAAAAATGACGAAAATGGACTTACGTTAGTCTGGTTCTGAGGTACAGATTTGAAGATCACCCATTAATGAAGCTTGTAAATTGGTCTGCATTAAAATAATTATAAAAAACTGTATTGCATAGCTTTTAAAACTTGATTTTTTTCTTTCTGAAAGGGGAAAACTGTTTCAACCTAATCATACTAAGGGATGGAGAAATAGTCCTTCATCTGTCTCATTTTCTGTCGAGCTCAGTAGAGCTTCACAATCACGTTTCAATGAAACTTGAAACGAAACGGTTTGAAGTTCAATGGAAATAAACTTTAAACCGTTTTCCCCGTTGCTATCCCCACAGAAAGTAGCTCTAGAAATACCATTTTTTAACTATACTTGTATTTGAAAAAGAAAAAAACTGATGCAACCTTTCTTCAACATTCGTTTGAGCGGAAGGATACAAACTTTAACAAGTGCTTTCTCGAATTAATGACCAACCGAACAACACCTGTCCATCCAACAACGGAACTGTAGTTCGAGGACAAGGGAAAAATTCTATTCTACTGAACCTAGACCGCTATGGAAATGTCAATGAACTTTTTTGTCGCATTCTTCTCCAAGGTTTTTTAACAAGGAAGACAGTCTTAACGGAACGTTGTTGAGAGTTCTTTTCTGAGGTTGCGCATATATATTCATTATCATCCATGGAAGCAGGTATTTTTTTTTTTATTTTCTTCCAGGGGTAGACGAACTTTTTAAAGAACTTTTTTATAGCACGATCACAGGGGTCCTGGGATCTTGATCAGGGGGTGCTTTCCTTTGATTTAGATCGCTTTTTCGTTCCGTTTTTTTAAAGATTACAAAAAATAAATAAGACTTCTATAAAAAGCTGCTAAGAAAAGGACCGCCATTTTCGTGGGAAAGCGCGCCGAAAAAAGTCGCCTCGGTATTGTTGCGTCAGACGAACTCTGACCCTTGTTCGTTTTTTAAGAAGGCCCTCTCACCTGACGAGGGGTGGTTCGAAAAAGTGGGCTCCCTTTTGAATGGAACCCCTGGCACAAGTGGCGAGCGGGCACTGGAAGACCCCCTCGCTCTCTCAAGGTCTCGATCGCTGCAGACGAGGTGCTTTAACAGGTGGCCATGCCTGGGACAGTTTTGCATCGGGACACCAGTATTTAAGATTAAAAAAAATTACAAAACAGCTCCTAAAAGGTTCATTCTGTTTACCGTTTATTATTTTTTTAATGAAACGTAGACTTTTACTAGAAACTTGTTGCAGTTCCTTTTGTGTGCAGGGCTCGGGTACAAACAGCAACTGGTGTCCCCACCGAAAAGACACTGACAATTTTAATCAAAAGTAAAAGTTTTGTTATTCCTTTTTTGAGGACAGGTGAATCCTATACTTTAGTTGTTAGAGGATCTGGTTTCACCCAGGCTATTATTTGTTGATTAACGTTAAAATACATATCGTTCATCATGCATACTGTAACGACACATTGAGCTGAAAATGACCTTCGATTAATGCGATCAAGAGTAGTATCAGTGGCAATAATTACTTGGAAAATCCTATAACATTTAAACATAGTCAATTATAAAATAAAATAGCTTGAAGTTACTTTCTCTATTTTGTAGTTTATAGTGAACAAAATAAAATAACGTTTTTTTTTTTTTTTTAAATTCTATTAGACGACATTATCTAGCTCACTTTAGTTCATTAAAGAACAAACTTTTGAAGCAAATTAAATGCGTAATTCTGGGATTAATGGAAAAATTATTGAAAATAATTTTGAAAATTCCGATGTTTTAACAACTTGATTACAAGTTGACCAATCTGTGGGCCCCTTTTGAAAAAGGGCCTTTGACACAGTCACCGGAATAGCCGCCCTTTTTATCAGTCTTTGGGGACGAGGAATGTCCCCATGGACTTTTTTCTGATTGTTTTATACTTACAACCTGTTTAATTTTAAACTTTAACCTCGCTCAGAGGTTTCTCATAATAACTTTATGAACTTTTTAATTATTCCGTTTTAAACTTTCAGCAAACAAATAGTTTAGTTCCCTCTAGCATTAATAATTTTTAAACTTTTTTTAAAAATTAAATTTATTCGTAATCATACTAATTCTCAATTTTCAACCTTCAACGACTCCAAACTTGAATTATGCTGATAATAATTTCCGCCAGAGCTATTAAATCTAATTTTTATTTAAATTTTCAATTTATTTCTATCATAACACTTTTTAATTATAATCCAATCCGCTCTTACCGTCATCATCATTCTTAACTAGCTTTCAAAATGTCCATCTCATTCTTATCAAAAAGGTAAAAAGATGTTTGGCTCAAAAGCTGTTTAAGATATTCAACTATTAATAAATCCATAAGTAGCCATGGATTGGAAATTTAAGAAGCCCTAGCATTTTACTAAGTAACGGAAACTTTTCTCGTTGGTTTCTAAATCAACGTCTTTTCAACCTCCTTTCACTCGCCGGTAGGCAAAAACTTATGAAAAAGTTTCACGCAGACTGATAAAATGTTTTTTTTTTTAATGTATGAGCCAAAAAAAACCACTTCTAAGTATTAAAAAACCGACGTAAATTAATTGCAAGATTTATGTAATGATTTACTAACAGTAATTTTTAATTATAAAGGCAAGTAATTATTGTAATCATCACACATAAATATAAATATGAAAAATCACTGAAAATTATGAAAAATCATCTGAAAATTACGGTAATCTTTTAATTACGGTACATCCTTTAAAATGCGGCTATTATTTTTATTATTACTATTATGTTTTTTAACGCATGTTGGTGCAAATCTGAGAAGACTGGTCAAATGTTTTGCTGACGGACAAGTTACCGATCATATGGAAGCAAAAAAAAAAGACATTTTGCGGAACCTTCCAATGCAAATGAGTTAATAGAGTCAAAACTTCCCGTCATTTCCTATCGTAACCATTGATTAATCGAGAACAGATGTTGGCTCATTTAGGAAGTTTTCAAGGGCGATGATGGCAAGAAAAGGAATCAATTCTGACCAACAAAAATTCCCTCCCGACTCCATATCTCAAAATAATCAATACAAATCAGAGTGGAAGATGACAAATTAACCAATCATCGAGGTCCGAGAATGAATTAACCTTTGTTAATTAAGCGAAGCATTGTTCGATCCATCATTTTTCCTCCTTACGTGATGGAGCGACAAATGGTTTCTGTTTCCTTCTCTTCAACCTCCTGGTCGTTGGAAATTCATTGGTGCTGATGGTAACGGAAAGAGGGAGAATAGGAACTTCTTAGCTCATCGTTCATTATTTTGTAGCCACTGAGATGTCAATAATGAAGGAAATTGCGGTTCTTTTCACGAAGATTTCACCTTGTCTGCTTAGGCGCGGTCAAATTTTTAAAGCTACAGCAGGTGCTCCCCAAGTGGGTGCTGCAGGGATAGATAAAGGGTGCCACGAAGTTTCCTGATGCTAAGACTAGGGTGCCGCGGATGGGAAAAGTTTGGGAACCCCTGGGGTTGGAGTGTGGAGGAGGATATTGGTGATATAATGGATTTATCATTTCTGGAAACAATGTATTTCCTTGTTGGTGACACTCTGAAACTGTATGGCAACCCTAATAGATTCCGTCTCGTTTGGTCAAAGTTGTGTAGAAAGTGCTTATTTCTCGATAACTTTTCAATCCTTGTTATGAAATGGGGGGGGGGGGGGGGAGCACTATTACTTGTCATTGATTTGAATTTTGAGGTTGTGAATTAAAATTATGTTTCTTGCATCTTGCGATAGTGCCCTACTGATTGGGTTTTTTGTTCAAACGGCTATAATCGCAATTCGTGATTGAGAAAAACATAACTTGAATTCATGTGTCAAAATTAAAATTAATAACATTAGAATGGATGCTTTGTGATAGCTGCTGGTTTTGTACGATGGGATCAGGGACAAATAAAGTCGATTCTGTGTTACATTGGTGACATAATGGATTTATAGTTACTTTAAACAAACCTTGTAGAGACGCTACTCTGAAACTGTATGACAAAAAAATTGGTTACCACCTAGTTTAGTCAGAATTGCATAGACACTACTCATTTGGCGATACCGTGCAGTCGTTGCAATGAATTAAAAAAAAATCCCTTAAATATAAGCAGTAAGTTACCAACTTTAAAACCAAGGTCAGGACATAATTGCATGCAATATACCGACCGTCGATAATGAAATCCGAAAACTGCAGTTTCGTCCTTGTTACTTACTCATTAGTTTGGAATAGTCAATAACCGAGCTGAAAGCTGATGTTCTTTCTCGCACTAAAGCTGAAATTATCAACAAATTGGTAATTCAAATTAATTTAGCACACCAGCGGCAGTCCGTTAACAGGGGCACATTTCAATTAGTAAATTGATGGAAATTTGTCATTGCGAAAAAAGTAACGGATTAACGTATTACACTCGCCATGCCAGAAAAAAAAAAAAAAAAAAAAACTATCCAGTGACTATAAAAGATGCAATATCACAGCTTTGCTCGTTAGTGCTTTTTTTCTTTTTTAGCCTACTTTCCCGTTAAAAATAAAAGAAAGACGAAAAAAGTATTAAAAGTAGCTTAATGCATCTAAAAAATATCGCCAAGTCCAAAAAAAATCGCCAAGTTAAAAAAATATTGCCAAGTCCAAAAAATATCGCCAAGTTAAAAAAATAAAGAGGTAAAATGAATATCGAAAAATTAAAAATTTGAAAGTAGGGTATTGAGATGGGGAATTTGTGTGTCGGTCTGTCGGTCGGTCGGTCGGTCTGTCGGTCTGTCTGTCCCCCTCCCCCTAATAACTTTTGAATGAACATTCCGATTTGGACAAACTTTTTTTTGTTGGAAAGATCTCGGCGAGTACAGCTCATTCCCATATTTGATCTTTTGATTTGAACAATTTTTGGTTCAACTTTGAGCCGTTCAAATAACCGGTCCTGCGATACTAACTTTTGAATGAACAGTCCGATTTGAACAAACTTTTTTTTGTACGAAAGATCTTTTCAAGGATACTTCATTCCCGTATCTACATTTTTGATTTGAACAATTTTTCGTTCAACATTGAACCGTTCAAACAAGCTCTCACCCCTAATAACTTTTGAGTGAACAGTCCGATTTAAACAAACTTTTTTTTGTTCGAAAGATATCGGCAAGGATACTTCATTACCGTATTTAAATTTTCAATTTGAACATTTTTTCGTTCAACATTGAACCGTTCAAGCAACCTTTCTCCACCTAATAACTTTTAAGTGAACCGTCTGAATTGAATAAACTTTTTTTGTTCGAAAGATCTCGGAGAGACTCGTTCCCATATTTCACTTTTCAATTTGAACCATTTTTCGTTCAATGATGAACCGTTCAGAAAAATTTTTAACATGAGCGCCTACTGGGAAATTTAAATTGAATGTTGATTCTAAACCTAAAGGCGGATTTCCTTCAAACTAACTTTGTAAGAAAACAGTTTTGATAAAAAATGTATGTTAAGTACTTTTCTGAAAAATCTTCTGTGAGGACTCTGATTCCGACTCCGACTCCGCAAACATGGCGGAAATGCAGGCTCAGAAAAAAATGACTTACTGGGCAGACGATTTTTTGTTTATTTATTCATTTTTTTTTTTGTTTAATTTATTATTATTATTTTTATTTATTTATTTTTTTTTTTGGCAGACGATATTTTTTTTTATTACAAAAATTGTTCATTCACGAGAGCATTTTATTCTTTACTTATATTTAACAACTGGCAACGGATTAAAAATAAAATTCGAGATATTTTATTAACGAACGAGGTTTTTTCCTTTCTTCGATAAAATGTGTTTTGATGTTCTTTGTACTTTTATTTTATTTTTTTTTTTTCATTTGAAAACGATTGTGAAATTTTTCTACGGAAGAACTATAGCAGTTACATTCTTTAAAAGGTGCGACAAAACTTTATTTACTCGTTTATTAACTTTTTACGTGTCCTGATCATCTGATGAGAGGGGTATATTTTGCTTTTAGAAATCAGCTTTAAGTGTTATAAAGGTATGTTTGACATAATTTTCAGTTTCAGATATTCAAGAGAAAATTGATTAGATGCTAGATTGCCGATGTCGATGTACGGGAAAGTAGGCTCGTTTAGTTCTTGACAGAACTTCTTGTTTTAGCATGTATTTTGTATGAATAAAAAATCCAGAAAGTAAATTGACCTTTTTTTCCCGCTGAATCATAACTTTTAGAAACGCAGTGCGAACCCCTGGCTGCAAGTCTTGATAGCGAAAACGTTAGCTTGTCAGAAACAAATTCCAATTTTTATTGCTTTTTAACTTTCATTTTAATACTGAGCCTCGTCTTCTCATTCCAATGTGCCCCGTACAAAAGAAATCATTACCCCACTAGACTTGTTTGAGCATTCTTCCACAAAACATGGGAGTCACCAACCTGCTTCTGTATGGGAATTCGATTCCTATGAAAAGATGGTCTTACTTTTTAGTGCCTCTTTTTTATGAGTACCGTTTGTTGACAAAGTACGCACCTTTCTTGTTTACTTTATATCCAGCGTGGGGTGAGTGACCCCCCGAGCAACACGCCTGTTGCGCCATTTCTGAGCTTCGGTATCAGGTGATGGCCTTCGCTTCGCATCCACCCCGAAAATGTGTTGAGATATATAGTTCAATGGGAGATTTTTCATAGACAGTTCCCACTGCACAACAAAATCACAAGTTCGTAGAATTAGCCGTTTATAGCATTCAAATCATTGGAGAAGAATTTAATGAAGATAAAATCGTTGAAAAACGATGACATCAATATGGACAGTTAATTAAATATAAAAGCTATCTATTTCATTGTTATGAAATCCCTACAATCGAATTTCACAAAACCGCAAATTTTGTTTGTCGTAACGAAAGTTTTGTTATTATGGTATTTAAGCAATCTAATGAAATTAATCTGGACTAAAAATGCATTTTGTTGAAATAGATATTTCATTGTATTGGTATTCACTGCAACGGGACTTCGTTGTATGTTCTACCATCGGGAAACGGAATCCATTTTAAATTGTCACTGGAAATCGACTTTTTTGCTTTCACTGCTCAGCTCTTCGATTGTGAATGTGAGTTCGATTGCGAACGATTAGCGAAATGATTTCTTGTCGATATACGTCAGACAGCGCATGACTATATAAGTCTTTACCGACAAGAATCAGAACTTTCTAAAGTCGAACTGACAAATACCATGAAAAATAATCGATTTTGTTTGAGAAATTTTCACAGTAAAATTTTATAAAAAGATGATCTGAAACGACAGGCCCCATTCCTGCATATTGTAACTTTATTTCTGCAGAGTAATAATTATCTCCTGGGGGAGAGGGGGGTGATCATAACAAGCCAGAATTTTCTGTTATGGGACGATTGGTTACAACATGCTAACATTTCCTGCCGGAGAAAGGTAGATCATAATAATCACATCATAATTTTCTCCTCAGAAGGGATCCTAACAAGGTAGAATTTTCTTCTGCTCTTTTTGATCATGACAAGTAAGAATTTTATCCTAAAACAGAGCGTATCAACAAGCCTGAATTTTGTCCTAGAGGAGGTGTTTATAACAAGGCAGAATTTTCTACCGCGGCTAGAGGAAAGTGTTTAGTGCGTTTTTGGATTGTTTTCAAAGAAAGCACTATTAATCAGTTTCTTTATACACTGAAGTGACAAAAGTCATGGGATAGCAATATGCAAATTTTCAGATGTCAGTAGCATCGCATAGAACAGGTATAAATGCGCAGTGCTTTTACAGAGCTTTCATTTCTGTTCAAGTTATTCATGTGAAGAGGTTTTAACGTGATGATGACCGCACGACGTGAATTAACAGACTTTGAACGCGGAATGTTAGTTGGAGCTAGACGCATGGGTCATGCCATTTCGGAAATCGTTAGAGAATTCAACATTCCCAGATCCACTGTGTCAATAGTGTGCCGAGAGTATGAAATTTCAGGCATAACATCCCACCATGGACAGCGCAGTGGTCGACCGCCTGCACTTAAAGATCAAGACCGGCGACGTCTGCAAAGAGTCGTAAATTCTAACAGACAAGCAACACTGCGTCAAATCACCGTAGAAATCAATGTTGGACGTACAATGGACGTGTCTGCTAGAACTGTGCGGAGAAATTTGGATTTCTTGGGCTATTCCAGCAGAAGACCGACTCGAGTGCCTTTACTGACAGAACGACATCGCTTGCAGCGACTCTCGTGGGCACGTGAGCATATCGGTTGGTCCCTAGATGAATGGAAAACCGTGGCCTGGTCCGATGAGTCACGATTTCAGCTGGTAAGAGCCGATGGTAGGGTTCGAGTGTGGCGCAGACCCCACGAAGCCATGGACCCAAACTGTCAGCAAGGCACTGTTCAAGCTGGTAGTGGCTCCGTAATGGTGTGGGCTGTTTTTTCATGGCATGGACTTGGTCCTCTAGTGCGACTGGACCGAACATTGACTGGAAATGCTTATGTGCAGCTACTTGGAGATCACTTGCAGCCATTCATGGACTTCATGTACCCAAACAACGATGGGATTTTTATGGATGACAATGCGCCATGTCACCGGGCCACAACTGTTCGCAATTGGTTTGAAGAAAATTCTGGACAATTCCAACGAATGATTTGGCCACCTAGATCGCCCGACATGAATCCCATTGAGCATTTATGGGTCACCATCGAGAGGTCTGTTCGTGCCCAAAATCCTGCCCCATCAACGCTTTCACAATTATGGACGTCTATCGAGACAGCATGGCTCAATATTCCTGCAGAAGACTTCCAACGACTTGTTGAGTCCATGCCACGTCGAGTTGTTGCACTTCGCCGGGCAAAAGGAGGGCCGACACGATATTAAGAGGTATCCCATGACTTTTGTCACTTCAGTGTAAAGCAGGACACGTAGCACGTCTGTTATGTATCCAAAACATTAATTTATTTTATTTAAATTATTTACCAACTATACAATGCTCAATATTAATTAATAGACTTCTAAGGTATTTTGTAAATCATATTCCCGTCCTATGGTTGCCCATAATATCTTGTTAATGGAGAAACATGAAAGAGCTATTATAACAGAACACACCCAAATTCTAGCTTACTATGACCAACCTACAGGACGAGTTTCGTATGACAAATCTCTCCTAACCTCAAAATCAAATTCGGTCTATGTTAGTGCTCTTTCTATCTAATTATTCGCACGTCACTCTTAATTTCTTCTTCCTCTTCATCATCGCTGTCACCTTAACGTGCAAAATTATTAAAATCGAAGACACTTTTAATACCTTAGTTACAAAATGGCTGAAAGAATCTCACTGATTTTCTCTAAGAAATTCATTAATTTCGATAAAAATTCCTTTTGTTCGCAACAAATTTAAAAGGGAAAAATATGAACAAATTGTAAACTCATTTTTGCTTGAAAAAAAACTTACTGTTTAGAAACAGACAAAAAAAAAAAAAAAAAAAATTCCACTGTCCTCCAAGTCTTTGTCATTGTTCTAAATTTCTTCTTAATCTCTCTTCTTTGCATTTCTGTGATCATTTTTACAAAAAAAAAAAAAAAAATCTTTTCTTCCATTGTTAAATTAAAATTTAAGAGAAGTATGAGGAAAATTCTTCTAAAATTCCACAAGAAAGTTGTGGATTTCTTATCAAATACCCTTTAATTATAGCATGATGTTTTAAAACTTGTTTCAAATTGGTCATTCATTTTCAAAATAAACTGACTTTTCATAGCCCTACAAAACCATATTCATGTGATTTAACGCTTTACATTCATAATTATTGTAATTTCTCCTCTTCCTTTTTCCTCTTCATCATCATGACCATCTCAACCAAAGAAATGATTTTCACTTTCATCAAGGACGTTAATATTTTAGCAGTTTAAGGGAAGCTGAAGAACAAACTGTTCCCTCACTTGTGTAACATTTTGATAAGAGGGCGACACACTTTTTACGTTTGTTTGTACGTTAGACAGAAACCCTTTGAAAAAAAAACATTCAAGATAAAATTTATTAAAGTACTTCTTGTGTGTACCCGAAAACACAGTCATTAATTCCGAGGGTCATGGTTACATTCAATTAAAACAGACTTCAATCAATTTCGCGACGTAAGTACATCTCTGCAAACACCCAATCTGTGCAGAAAATCTGTTCGTTTTTCTCAAGCGCTTTTTTAATAGCATGTAATTATACTTTCTAGCTCGCTTAAACAAAACTCTGTTATTGTGGTGTCCCCTGGCCTACTTACGCCACCCCCAGATGTTGAATCAGATCGTTGCGAACGTAATTACGAGCCCTGATCACCACCACCCTGTCTCGCAGACGACGACCCCGTATGGCGCATCGACCTCTCCGCCTTTCAGAACTTCCCACGACCCCCTGCGGAGGGGGCTGGGAAAGGGGGGTCCGATGTCGTGGAACTCCTTGACTTTCCATTTCTTATAGGTTATGCCCCTTTCGTTACGTAAGATTTAGCAAGGCGAGGTTCCGTAATGCTCCATTTTGGGTCGTGATCAGATCAGTTGTTCCAAAGCAATAAAGGCGAATTTTGCAGGGATTAAGCAACAAAAGCGAAATTTGCCCGATTAAGAAATGTTGGGACATTAGGCCTGACACATCTACAAGGGGCTAGTTTGAATATTGTAACTATAGAAAGTGCTGTTGATTTGAAATCGCACATATTTTTCTTATTGCATATACATGGCCATAGGCAGCAGTACCAGGTTGTAAACATGTGGCATTCAGTCTTTATTTCACTAAGACCACATAAACATGGTAACAATTTCGCACGGTTCACAAGCTAAAAGTTAATGACAATTAAGTTGAGTTATTGTATTCATGAAACGTTTATAACAAACTAGTTTACCATCATTCTACTTTGCGCTCTATTTCCACTAGCAAAGTAAATGTTGCAAATTTTCCTTATCCCGCAATATTTCCACATGCGTGAGTTTCTTTACGTATGCTTATCGCCTAACAATTTATCCCTCGTTTAAATGTCAGTTTCTCAAAGCGTTAGAGTGAAAGCTCGTTATTTCAAAAGCCCCATACTTCATATTTCCCTAAAAAATTAGTCGCAACAGTGTATTGCTTGCTATTCCCCTCCCCTCCCTCCTCTCTACAGAAAAAAAACACACACACACAAAGAAACTGAAACTGTAAATTTTTTTAACGCTAGATTGTTCAAGCAGTCATTTTGATTACTTTTTAATTTCATCAAGAAAGACAATTACTATGGATAATGACACAATTTCTTAGCATTTTGTAAATTTTTTTACAACACATAAATGCGTTTATTAAAAAATATAGTTACCTCTTCCGCCCCCTTATTTTTTTCCGTACACATATATGTGTTGCATCTAAATGTCCCGAGGAGGCAAAATAATTGCTTCCGCAATTTCATGTTAGAAAAAGAAACATAAATCTGAGCAACTTTAAACTTCGTTTTGAGATTTATCGTACAAAGTGTAATTTTCATTTCTTGACATAGTGATAAAAAATGCATCCCTAGGAATTTAGATATACATTAATGTTAAATTATAAGTATAATTAATGTCATTTTTAATCTTAATTATGTCTGTAAATGTAATTTGAATAAATATAAAGTGTCTTTACTGATGATCTTCAATGTAACTCGAAGCAATATGTGATGCTTCTAAGATTAGAAAAAAAAAAAAAAAAAAAAAACTTGAAAATATTTTTGGACTTGAGTCTTCTAGGAGTGAAGTCGATACTCTGATTTTACGCTGAAAATTAATTAAAAAAGCGTAGAGGAGAAAATCCTGAAGCATTGAATATTTTTAATGATTTTTTAAATATTTTAGAGCAAAATACCACCAAGAGTCACCCTCCTCTATACAAATGCTCATACTTTTGAACTTTCCACCATTTTAGTTCCAAGAAGAGTGTCACTTCACTTCACACTCTCCAGGGTCCCCCGTACCTACCACAGCTTCGTGGTTTAACCGGGATAGGGCCCTGAAGAGCGCTCTGTTCTTAATTTTGAACCAGAACCTAGGGTTGAGCAAACCCTAGGGCCCAGCACCCCCAGAGGTATCGTTTCACTTGGAGGACTTTGTGACCACGACATTTTTAACGCCTCCCAGCCAAGAAGAGTGTCAGCGGAACACAGTGATGTTTTCCCAGCCATATTTTGTATCACGACTATAAAGTTTTCGAAAATTTAGAAAAAAAAAAAAAAAGATGGAGCTATCTGCAAAAATTAGTGGGTGATGTGGGAAAGTGCTTGGTGGTCCTTTTTGAATTCAGGGGATCATTTTACATACAGATTAGCAAGATTATTGTCTGAAGCTTTTTGGTCTTTTTCTTTTTTTTTTTTGATGCAAATGTCATTTATGTGCAAAAACATCTTTCTTCGGTGGACAAAAACCATAATTACAGTAACAAAATATAGTGCCAAAGTTAAAGACGCTTGTGACCAAAGATGGCCTCGGCACGAGTGCCTCACCCGAGACGTTGGGTGCGGCGAACGAACCCGTTACATCTTGGAAGAAAGAGCGCGTTCCTCAGGTGGAAAAGAAAGGGAAAGGGGTCAACGGAAGATGAAAGCTCCGTTGTGTGAAGGGCATAAAGGGGGGCTCTGGACCAAGGGCACTGGGTTAAGGGTGCCACTTCCTTGACGTCGCGCACTTGTTCGCTTTCGCCCTTCATACATTCTGGATCAGGTTTCCAGTTTCATTGTTTTCCAGCAAGATTTCAGTTTTTTAAATGCAGTTTTTATGCACTACACTGAAATTGAAACATTTTCAATTGTTAAACATTTTTATTTTCATAAGCTAAGCTTTTTTTATTTATCCTCAGGAAAGACAGGTCAATGACAATGAACTAACAAACAATGCAAGTTAAAAAAAAAAAAAAAAAAAAAAAAAAAAAAAAAAAAACACCAACTTCAAAATCGCAGCTGGAAATTGGTTGAAAAGTAAAAAAATATTCATTCATTGAAAGACTATTGAATGTACTACTTTTAAACGTATTTTTTTTAAAACGGCTCAAAGACGATACGTAAACTGCCGTGCAACCGTATTTAGTTTACATTTTTCAGAAAAACCACCCAAAATTACGAACAAAATATTTACCATTGCAAAAATATGTCGTTACTATACACATATGTCGTACTGTATGTGAAGGCTATTGAAGAAACCTTGTCCATTCAAACTTATGTTCGTAATTGCATCATGGTTACGCACGATTTTGTCTTATTTTTGCCGACTTAAAAAAATATGTTTAGAAGTAGTGTCAATAGTGTTCCAAGAATAAAATTATTTTTTACCCTTTAAAAGCAATTTCCAGCTGTAGTTTGCAGTCGGTTGTATTTTTCTGGAAATTATTTTTATTTTATTCTTTCCAGTATAAATGTATTTCTGAAACAGTTGTGTTTTTTTCAGTTGGTTTTAATTTAATCATTTAATAGTGAAATTATATGAAATTTACTGTTTTTTACGCATAATTTTTTCTTACAGAACAAATGTAGTCAATCAAAGGTATGGGACTTGGATTATACCACTCTCTATGTATTAAAAAAGGAATAATCGAAATCGGTTCACTAAATGAGACGCTATTTGCTAACAAACGACAGAAGGTGTGGGTATAAAATTTAAAGAGCTCCCTCGATTTCTCCAAGATCCCATCATCAGACCTGGACTTGCTGGTTATGAGATCCTACTAAGAAGAATAATTTTCGAAAAAAAAAAAAAAATATATATATTGAAATTGGTCCGGGCGTCATCGAGTAAAGGCGGAACATAAATAAAAAGATTCCGAGGAATTGAGTCTCCTCCTTTTTAAAATCGTTTAAAAACTTTTTTCGTACGATATTTTGCACCATCATTACTTAATATTTCAAAGTGCGGTTAAGCACTTTATTTAAACTTTGGGAGCAATGTCTGAATTTGCGTGCAAGCTCAGTTTCCGCAATTCTTTTTAATTTTATGTAAATTTTTACGTACCCAAAATGTAGCTTTATACCCAGCTTGAACATGCAATTGTTGAATGCACATCTGCTCCCTTACTTTAATTTTTGAATTTCAATATAAATTTAAGCTCTTGTTTTAAAACTTTTGACTGCAGAAATGAACATTCTTCGGATTTTTTTTCAGATTGAGAGGGCAACACACACGTTTTTCAAAAATATGAGGGCTGAAAACTTACGATGCTCCTTTAATAGCAATTATGAAGCTCCCTCGATGATGAATATTATCTCTTTTTCTTCTTTTTCTGTCTTTATTTATGTTTAGTTACTTTTTATCATTTCAGAATACGATGATTGGCATATCTTTCTCTCCATTTTTACGCGAAGTAAGAAAAAATCTAAGTAATTCGCATTTCCAATATCGCGTTAAAATGTATGATAGGACCAGGATAAGCTTTAAATCTCTTGAATCTACCTATGCAGTACTCTTACAATAAATTAGGACTATTAAATGATTGCAGAGACGACAAATTTTATCTACTCAGTAAAAGTGAACTAAATACCAAGTTTGAAAAAAGTTTTGGATTGTCAAGAAAGGAAAAAAAGAAGCAAAATTAATTTTATGTAAATTAATTTAACGAATTAATCTCAAAGTGATTATCCTTCAAGCCACTCGTGTTGCATTCACTCAGAATAGTTAATGTAAAAATCCTGCGGCGGTGTAGTTGCATAAGGTAACTAACGCAAAATCTGTTTAATTAAACCATAAAAGAATTCTATTAAAAAAGTTTCAAGTTCACCATTCGATTAAATTCTGTAGTAAAAGGACGCCAACAACATTTAAAAATTTATTTTAAATCGTAATTATTCATAAAATATAAAGTGCTTGACTTGAGGCAGTTTATCTATATTTTTGCCCCTTTTCAACTTTTAGTGATTAAATAAGTCCACTTCAGTACAATTGAATAAAGTAAATAAGTCCACGTTGAATTATTCAGTACACAAAATTGCTCACCATTGCGAAATAACATTTTATGTAATTTGAGCAACATAATCGCAGCCGTAAAAGGGTACCAGTGTCGCTAAATGACAACGGCTGGAGTCATAAATAACTTGGCGAAGCATGTCCGAAATGTTTGCAGACACCTCGAAACATAACCATCGCACGTTGCATTGACCCAGCTTAGCGTGTAATAGAAGTCCTCAGGGGTTTAATGGCGCCTTTTCAGAGATTCGACGACACCACTCGAGTCTCAAATTGCTATCCCGGAACCAGAATCAAAGAATTTCACGCGAATTCTGACTTACGAGCAAAAGATTTGAAAAATGGTTAAAAAAGCGTCCGGAACGTCGTTGTGTCCTATGCAAATTGTCAGCAGAAACCGACGTCGAATGTGGGAAGAGAATGGGGCTTGGCGAACAAAAAAAAAAAAGGGGGATCTTGGTGCGACCCAGAGGAAAGCAGAAAGTCCCCCTCTTGCCGAATGGTGATTTATGTGATCCATCAAGTTGGTGACAGGATCGCAGAAAAGCTGCCTTGTGCCTGGGATACAATGGTAAAGTTCTGGCCATCGTCAGGCCTTAAAAAAGCAGCCCGACGGGACAAAAATACTGCAAAAAAAGGGCACCAGGTGTGGACGTCGCGAAATCTGTCCTCAGAGTTCACTCACCGACCTAAAAATGCCCAGAGGAATGATCATTAATCGTTCCTGACGAAGAAATACGTCATGCAACGATGTCTACAAGTTGTTCCACGCCTGTTTCCGCATGTTGTTGCATCAGATGCTAAAAACGAATAATAGATGTTAATTTCTTGATTGCCCCGATACTGTTGACATTGGTGCTGAATCTAAAGGATACCTTGCGCTACTTTAACATACATGGCCTATCCTTGAGTGGTACATTATGATTAACCAAAGTGTTTTAGCATTTTTGAATTTGTCCCATTCAGGTCAAAACCCAGCATACGGCATACGAGAACTATCTTAAGGACAAACACAGTGCTCTTGTCGTTAATAGAATTGATGGTCTTTCAACCTCTTTGTGAAAAATTCCTTCGTGCCTGACAAAGAAACAAGTCATGCGAACATGGTGTGCAAGTTTTATTCTTCGCCTGCTTCCGTCCGTAAATTGATGATTAGATGTTAAATGCGAAACAGAAATATTAATTTCTCGATTGCCTGTCTTGTTGACGAATCAACTTATTAAATCAGCATTATCTATATTTATTTTAGGCAAGTTCTTTGATTATATATCAAATTTCGTTTGAGAACTGAGGACACCTTATTTATTGAATGATTTCAACCGGAAAAATATTTATCAGTCCAATACTGATTCTTTACATCAGACGCTGTGTTCTAATCACAGATTGATCATATGTCCGTTCTAACTGCTTGAAGAAACTCCTATTGTTCATGCGTCTGATCACATTTTACAAGAAATAAATAGCTATATCTTGTCACTGACTACCGAGTCAAACTTTCTAAGAAATTGTTTCTTACTCAAGCAAATGAAAATTGATGTGGATGAAGATGTCAAGGAATGCTTTTGAAGAAAAGGAAATTGTAGGTTTATTAAGATGTTATGACACCTTTTACTCATAAAATGTTTGTTTCTCGGAATGTTTGTTCTCTCGTTCCCTTGTGGTGCAATGTCAGGTACAGTTTAGGAAGTAGATTTTAAAATAAACTGAAGAGAAACTATAAAAATACAAAATTTAGTCTACTACAATTGCTATAGATCAGCAATGCAGTATTCTTCAAAACATAAGGCCAACTAGACGGGGATTACTTTCAGCTAAGAAAATATTCAGTTAACATATTAAAAGCTACTGGAGAATAGAAATGAAAGGTCAGGTTCAACTTAAAGAGTTCAACCGTACGTAGTGGACTTGCCTTAATTTCCTTTCAAAATTTTCTGATTTCTTGCAGAACATTTCTATGGAAGAAAGAAACATAAAATTCATGTTAAATAACCTCCAAAACTCAACGAAAAGAGTTCCAGTCAGTTTCCTCTAGTTGTTTTTGTTGCACTCGAGTCCCTTGATGCAGCTAGAAGTAGTTGTTTTTCCTTTTAACCGAAGCATTTGCGTTTTGCATAAGTTTGATCTGTCTTTAAAAATAACTTGACTCAAAAAAAAAAAAAAAAAAAGGAGAGTTGATTAAAGATTTATATACCAAGTAATTTGCTGAAATTCAGTCGAATGAGTTGAGGATGCTTTTACCTTAAGAAAAGTTAGAATAGATCCTTTATATCGAACTCTTAGCTTGCAAGTCCCAATTCCCACTGTCATTTATTGCTCCTTTAAGAAACTCTGTTTATTAGACATTGACTTATACTCATTTACAAGATGTCTGTAACTTAACAGTCGATAATTACAATTTTCTTCGCTAGCTCCAGGAACTCTTTGGCATCGAAGACTGCTCTCAAAATCTTGATCTTACAATCCACCAGCGAACCATGCTTATTGCTTATGAAGGAGGAGAACTGTTGACGAAGTTAAGTGTTGACCGATTGATGTGTATGTAATAACATTATTCGATTGAAACAAAAACAATGGCTAAATGCACTATATTTCTAAACCGCCGTTTTTGAACAGGACACAGGCCCGTCATTTCAGGGGGGAGGGGGTCAATTGCCCCTTCCTGACTTTGGGAAATCAATGTATTGGCATATAAGTGGGCGTGGTTTTGCCACTTTTTGGTAAATTTTACATTGTGTATGCACCCTTTGCACCCCCCCCCTGGAAAAATTCGAAATGACGTCCCTGACAGGAGAGCTTCACCAGGACTAAAAATCAGTTTTGATACATCAGTAGATCAAATATATTAAGTTGGATACCGAGGTAAGAAAAATTATATTTTTTCAGCACATTATCCTGAATTTTATTTTACTTTCCAATGAAAGACAAAGTTATCGAAATAAGATTGTCACTTATTGCAATATTTTTTGAAAATGTACTTGTCCCATTGCTCAAAACGAGTTTATTTGAGGAAAAAGTTTAATCTTTTGTTATCAGTGAATGTCGTTTTTGTAAAAAAATGTTGTCAAAATACACTAAAAGGTTTCGAACATAATTTATAAACACACTGTGTATATAGATTGCTCTTAATGCTATAGAGAACACATATTATACAATCTCAAAGCATAACAGCTTTGAACTCGTATAAACGTTATTCCTACAACTTGAAGAGGAAACAAGCATTAAAATTTATCTGATAACTTTTGAGCTTTCTTTTTTTATGTTTTTCAATTATTTATTTCTTTATAAATTACATTTCTCACCCCGACCACAGAAATGGCATAGTTCAAAAGTGTGAGAAACACTAGATGTGGAAAAAGAGAAAAAAGAAGAAATTTACAAGATAACTGAAAACACTATCATATGAAACAAAGTTAAAATGTTATTAGTTTTTAAATTTTTTTATTAGTTTTTTATTTCACTCACACCATGCCGCAGACCCGATTAGGTAACAATACTTATTTTTTGGCACCAGTGCGCAGTACAAAGTTATGAGATTTTTACTTGTCGATTTGTAGGAATTTATCATTTTTGAAATGTACCATGTCTGTTAACGGGGTGCTCGGTGCGATACATAAAGTTTGAAACGCATTGATTTGTAATTGCCGCAGTTAAACTAATCGTTTGCCTAAAATCCAACATTGATTCAGAAAAAAAAACATATGTTTCCGGAAAAGATCTATAATTTTCTGTTTTTTTATTCCCGATATCGGTAGAAAGGCATAAATCTTGCAATATCAATATTAGACAGCTTAAACGAAAACATTTTCGTATTCTTAAATTGGAAGTTTGCATAAGGATCTTAACTTAGAGATTGGGCCGAAGCATGAGGTGTGATTCGGTCGCTTCCGCCAGTAATAATTTATGTTGTAAATGTTAATTTTAAAATTATTACTACTATTAAAATCTGTCCGCGTCTGTCTGTCTGTCTGTCTGTCTGTCTGTCCGTCTGAAGCTTGAACTCCTCAAAAACCGCTGAGCGTAGAGAATCAAACATAATACCATTCGATTCGAAATTTTCTAAGGAAGACAATAAGACCAACCGCGTAATTGTACGCCGTTAATTTGCTGAGATATTAATTAAAACGTTAATTAAATTCTTTGCACTTTTAAAATTCCAAGACATTTATTTCTTTCCGTTGCCATTTTAAATTAAAGCGTTAATTAAATTATTGAACTATTTAAAATTCCGTCTGAAGCTTGAACTCCTCAAAAACCGCTGAGCGTAAAGAATCAAACATAATACCATTCGATTCGAAATTTTCTAAGAAAGACAATAAGACCAACCGCGTAATTGTACGACGTTAATTAGCTGAGATATTAATTAAAACGTTAATTAAATTCTTTGCACTTTTAAAATTCCAAGACATTTATTTCTTTCCGTTGCCATTTTAAATTAAAGCGTTAATTAAATTATTGAACTATTTAAAATTCCAAAACTTTTGTTTCTTTCCGTACCTATTTTAAATTAAAGCGTTAATTAAATGGTTGAACTATTTAAAATTCCAAGACATTTATTTCTTTCCGTTGCCATTTTAAATTAAAGCGTTAATTAAAGTATTGAACTATTTAAAATTCCAAAAATTTTGTTTCGTTCTGTACCTATTTTAAATTAAAGCGTTAATTAAATGGTTGAACTATTTAAAATTCCAAGACTTTTATTTCTTACCGTTGCCATTTTGAATTAAAACGTTAATTAAATTATTGAACTATTTAAAATTCCAAGATATTTTTTTCTTGCCGTTGCCATTTTGAATAAAAACGTTAATTAACTTATTGAACTATTTAAAATTCCAAAATATTTATTTCTTTCCGTTGCGGTTTTAAATTAAAACGTTCATTAAATTGAACTTTTTAAAATGAAAGAATGTTATTTTTTTCCATTGTCATGTTGAATACGTGTTATAACAAAGTTCTAACAATTGTTTTTATTCTAATTATTAATGACATATTTTTTCTCTGGTACCATTTTGAAAATGTGTTTATAAATAAAATTGCAATTGCTGTTTTTAGAAGGGACTTTTTTTGGCTGCGATCCAAATATTAAAAGAACTTTCTCGTTTAGAGTTTTGCAATTAATTTTACAGGAAGGAAGCGGTTTGGAAATAATTCTTTTTGGTAAGGAATTTTATATGTTATTTAGGGAGAGTGCTAAGTATGCGCTACTTGACATCGTCTTTCTTTTTGAGGAAGCATGAGCAAATAAACGCGATTGATTCTTTGATGCAGGAAAGCATTTTAGCGAGTCGCTTTAGCGGGGAGTAGTTTGTTTAACTTTTCCTTGGTGTTTTAAAGGCGAGCCGCCTTGGCGGCGAGTAGTTTATCGAAACTTTCCTCGCTACTGTAAAGGCGAGCAGCCTTGACGGCGAGTAAACTATTTAAACTTTTCTCATTACTTTAAAGGCGAGCCGCCTTGGCGGCGAGTAGTTTTCTCAAACTGTTTTCACTACATTACAGCCCGTGCAACGCCGGGCCACGCAGCTAGTAATTACATAAAATATTGTTTTTTTAAGCGATTCCCAATTATAACATCTTGTTAAAAACAGAAGAAAACTGGATATTTAATTAAAATGTGTGGGTATATTGACCATATTGAACCAGAAATGTTCAACAATTAAAAGTATATTCTATTTAACTTGAAAATTTAATTATTAACTTATTTATTCTTATGAAATTAATTAGTTAAAATAAATTTTGTTTAGTTAATAATTCTAAGAACTTTAGTGGATTTGAAAGGAGCTAGTAAAAAAAATTGTGGCGTTCATTAAACATTTCTAGTGTTGACACAAAAAAAAGTCAATTTTCATCATCCACAAGACCAGAACTTTTTAAAAGTCATATTTAATTTAATAGAGTTAGTTTCAGTCATAAAATGTCTATTTTTTAAAAATTTGTTAACATGGTTTTATAGATATTGATCATGGTTATTTATAGTAATCCATGATTATAAAATATCCGAGAATTAACAAAAAGTAAATTCAAGCTAAATTTTTATTTGTTCTTTTATCAAGCAAAATACGAGGAGAGCGCCTATTCCTTATCCTTACATACCCACTTTTGATGAAAGATATTAAGTTCCGATTTTATTTGTAACTTAAAAGAAAAAGCGTATTTTTCATTTAATTATTCTAGATAAAAAGTTATAATATTAAACGCGATAAATATTTTATTTTAAATCTAAATACTGAATGATGAGTAAGGAAAAATGCTTGTTCGTGACTCTAACAAATTCAACTTAAATTAAAATTTTTAAACTAAGAATATTTAGGTATCTATTACACAATATTAAGATACTAAATGATTTTAACTAAATGATACTAATTTCTAGTTTATATTCTGTGACTTAATATTTGCTCATATTAGTTTGTTTCATTATAAACATCAACTTAACTATAGAACATGTTTTTCATATTCCAAATAATGCTAGATACTACTTATTTGCAATAAAGTAATTACAAATGTCTTCTATCCTGGTACTACCAGAACAAAACAAAATAAATGCTTTTATTTTAAGTAATTAAAAAATAAGACAATAAGCTAAAACTTGAGTAACACAAAGAATATTGAAACATATGGAGTATAGTATTATAGTGTATGTATTTATTATGCAGTCAATGCTAAAACTTCAATACATGCAACAGCCGAAGCTTTGGTTATTAGTTGGCCAAAGCTTCGGTAATCGGCGCTTCGGCCAAAACGCGTTTTGCGCCATCTCTAGCTTGAACCTAACCTCTCGATCAAACTTTAAGATTCAACAACTGCTAAGTGATAAAATAAACAAACACCCTTCGGTGGACAGAAGTTTTAAGTTTCAACAGGAAATCAGGGTAGCAGCTCCAAATGTATGTGAAACGCAAAAAACAAAATAAATAAATGTACAAGCTCTACCATACACTTATTACCACACAAATTACGTACTTGAAGAACCCAATACAGTTCTCTTTATCGAGAGATATATCGCTTTACCAAGGGGTAACACTTCAAATTAAAGGGCTAGCTGTCCCGTGTGAAGCATTTGCTCGACAGATGGAATTCAAAAATTCGACTTTAAGTGTAATTTTTTGAATAACAGCCAAACTGTAATTTGTTTACTTTTCCGATAACGATGATTTTTTTTTTTTAAACGATGTTTTACTTTTCGAATTAGATGAAATGTTTAAAATTTTATGATGCACCGACAAACAACAAAAAAAGAAAACTTCCTTTGAGAAATAATATAAATGTGTGATACTGCTATGAATCATTTAAAAATAAACGCCTTCTTTTCTGGACTTGATGCAAAAACAGTGATTTAGAATCCTGCCTCAATGAGTAAAAAATATAGTTGCCTCAATTTGGAAGTTGTTTTGTCCGTCTTTATGCAATCTAAGCTAGCAAAATTAAATGGGAGAACGTGATAATTTTTACATTTGTTCTGTTATGAATTTGCGGTGAAAAAAACATTAGTGGCATTTGAGGGATTAAATGTAATTCAATATATTGGGAAAAACATTACAGAATTTTCATAAACTCATTAATCCATTTGTGTGTCACCCGAGGCCACTACCCTCGCCTCTCTTCCCCAGACACCTATAGTAATTCTAACATTTCATGCATTTAACATACTTTTCAATATTGTATTTAAAAAAACTGAAATGATCATTTTAAATTTTTCATAAATTTGTATATCCATTTCATGTTTCTACCCAGAGAAATGTCACTCGGAGAAAAATAGCCCCTCTTCCTCTAATCGTGGAGCAACTGCGTTTGATAGAATTAATCTATTTGGGGAAATTTTCAGAAGTGATATATTTATAGTTTTCATAAATTCGTGAATCAATTTGTGTGTCAACCAGCGAAACCCTCCCCCTCTTACACTTATAGTAATGGTACTATATTTCATGAATTGAACATAATTTAAAATGTATTTGGTAATGAACAAGTTGATGGGACAAAGTAAAATAGTTCATTTTGTTTAGCTTTGCATTCATTTACTAAATCACGTACTTATTTCTTCATTTATTAACATATTTATATTCTTTTGTTTATTAATTCATTCACTTATGCTGTTATTTATTCTCTATTTTATTCACTCATTTCATTTTCTGATATATTAATTAATTAATTTATTTATTTATTCATTTATTTTTCCGTTAATTTATTTATTTGTCTATTCACGCATTCATTTGATTAAAATTACAGTAAATCATCAATAATAAAATATTTCACCTTCAAAAAGATTGCATTTTTTCACTTTGCTCCATGGTTTTTACAAGTCAAAAATTTCCATCGTTTTTTTAAAGGTGCGAAATAACTACCAAAAATGAAAAATAATGTTTCAACGCAAGTTGCATTACGTTAACAAGTTACTAAACACTTAAACAAAAATTTTATTAAGATCTTTACCTCAGAACCAGAACGACGCAAGTCCAAAAATTGCTATTTTCACTTTATTACTGCATTGTACGTAAAATCTTATTTCGCATCGACCCATGAGAGCGTATTCAAAAAAGAAATTCCTTTTTTTCAATTATTTAACAGGGACAAAATAGCGCGCATTGGGTCCTTTTCATGTATCTCCCAATCGTTTTCTCCATCTCCTGAAAAGTAACGAAAATGGACTTACGTTAGTCTGGTTCTATACAGAATATCCTACATTTTTTTACTGTAGCTGTTTATCTCTTCATGATCCTACTCTGAAATTCTTTGGATGTATTTATTAAAATACTTTTAAAATTCAATATATGTTTTCCAAAATTCTCAAAGAACACAATCTCAAAACTTTTTGAATTTTAAAAACTTTAAATATTGTAGAAAGAATTTCATTTCTAAAATTATTCAAGTTAGATTTCGAATTAAAGTAAATGTAGTTCTCTTTAAAGTGAGTAATTATAGAACTCTGCAGCTGTCATAAGACTTGAGTTATAACATTTTAAAGCAATTTTAGCAAAAATTGCTGCAACTTTCCCATATTACACTGGCGGAAAAAAAAATTCCAACACCAAGAAAGACTTGTGTTAGATAAACGAAATTTGGTAGGCGTGTTTATACAACTGAAAGATGACATCGATTGAAATTTCGTGTTCCGCGCATAAGTGTGGCGCAGCTGGCGTCACTCAGAACATGCAAATACGGCTTGTTTTAAAAGCGTGTTGTGAAGCTCGTGTGTATTATTTTCCCGTGAAATTGGACGAACTGTGTTCATGTTAGCCAGGAATACCTTTTAAGGAGACGAAGAAGCCATTATCAACAGCTCACCGAGTTTAAACGAGGTCGTACAATTTGGCTACGAGAAGGTGGATTTTCATTTCGCGATATTGCAGAAAGACTTGGGTGGGAATGTTTCCACCATGCATGATTATTGGAAGCTATGGGCAAGGGATGGTACTACCTCAAGAAGATCGAGTTCCGAGCTGTCACGTGGCACGACTGAGAAGAAAGATCGCCGAATCTTGCGTACGGCTGTGGCGTATCGTACTGCATCTGCGACTGACATTCGAGCTGCAGTTGGTACCGTCGTGACCGAAGGAACGGTAAGAAACTGTTTACTTCAAGGACAGCTCCGAGCCAGGCAGCCTGTAGCCGGTATTCCATTGACTGCAAACCATTGCCTTTTTCGACGGCAGTGGTGCCACGACAGAGCTCACTGGAAGTCGGAGTGGAGATCTGTTGTAATTTTTGATGAAAACAGATTCTGAATTAGTGCCAGTGGTGGCTGTATATTGGTCAGAAGCACGCCAGGGGACCGCCTGCATTCACGCGGTCTACGGCCTAGACACACGGGACTCACACCTGGAGTTATGGTCTCTGGAACAATTTCCTACGACAACAGGGGCATTCTTGTGGTTATCCCAAACTCACTGACTGAAAATTTGTCGTCAGTCTGTTAATTTAACCAGTAGTACAGCCCTTCATGAGTAGCATTCAAGGGGGCATTTTCCAACCGGATAACGCTCGCCCTCACATCGCTGCTGCAACGCAATGTGCTCTACAGAGTGCTGACATGTTACCATGACCTGCAAAATCACCAGATCTGTCTCCAATTGATAACGTATGGGATATTATGGGATGGCACCTCGAGCATCATCCACAGTCAGCAATAACGTCCCTAGTATTGACACAGCAAGTGCAACAAGTATGGAACTCCATACCACAAAGTGACATTCGGCACCTGTATGACATAATGCATGCACGCTTGCAGGCTTGCCTTCAAAATTCTGGAGGTTACACCCTCTATTAAATTAACATAATTTCACATTTGCACAGCATTTTCTTGAGCTTAAATTAGCCAGTGATCTTGTACATGTAATCAATTAAACATGTTAACTAGACAATTGCATTACCCAAATTTCATTACTCTACGGCAATTTTTTCTTGGTGTTGGGATTTTTTTTTCCGCCAGTGTATTTGCTGTAACTGCTGATCTGTTCATGTTCTCACTTACGAAAGTTTTTAATTTTCATTAAAGTATATTAAAGTACATTAATAATCATCAATGTATTTAAATTTTTCAAAAGACAATTTTTTGAATGATTTAAATTTCTAATTCCTAAAATTTTGTAAGAAAAAGTCTCAAAAATTATTAAAGTTACATATATGAATTAAAATGTATGTAAGAACACTGTTATAAAAGTGCCTATTTTTTTTGCTCATCAAAATTATACAATTAAATGTGTATATTATAAGTATTCATTTCTGATTTTCAGAAATCTTTCTAGCTTAATTTTATACTTTCTAGCCCGGAAATATCACGGGCACGAGAGATTTAAGACGAAAGCTGCTGCCTCGTTGTTTTGACAGGAACAGGGGAAAAGGAAAAACGAATTTTCAAAAATAATTTCTCATCAATTTATGAATGATAAACTGTCAAAAATTTACACACAAAATTAAGATTTTAAAAAGTAAGATGTCTGAAAGAACTTGAATTTTTTAAATGTACGTATTTTTCTAACATAAACAAATTTTTGAAATGAGGCTTACTAGACTAGCGGTCTGGTTTTACCCCGAAAAAAAATTGAATTAAAAAAAGGTCGTTTTTGAATACTTTTAAAATATTTCTAGGGGCAAGGGGTAAGTCTCCTTTTGCTAAAACTGTTCACGTTTTTGAACTTTTCATCTCTCTTGCTCTTTAGAAAAAGGTAACAGTTAATTTACTGCTCTTCTTCACTCCAAATTAAAATAATGGCTGTGAAGTAATCAAAAATTTGAAAAAAAAAAATAAATTCAGGAAGTCGTTATACTTAAAAATCAGCTAAAATTGTGTTGGAAATCTGCTTCTTTTCTTTTCTTTTCTCACTCACTCTCTCTCTCTCTCTCTCTCTCTTTTTTTTTTTTTTTTTTTTTTGTCGTACAGTTTGAGTGACTGAATCTATTCCAATCAATTAATGGTTGCACAATCTTCTTTAACTGCTAAATTGTGTGTAGCAAATGATAAACTACCAATTTTCAAACTTATTGAACCAAAGTTGAACAGCAAAAGCATTTTCAAACACATTGTTTGGAAAATTGTGGTAAAGAAAAAAAGTTTTTTTTTAATTTATTTTCTTCTAAAACTATTCCACGAACATATTAAAACTATTTTTTAGTAAAAACATTTCTATACCATTTTCATAAAGACTAGAAAACATTAAAGTCTTTTTTTGGACTACTTTTGAGGCGCAGCATTAGCCACCCCACTTAATCATAAATGCGCGTGCAGACATTTAGCAACATACCCAATTTAATCTTTTAAAATTCAATAAGGATAAATTTCATGTAGCTCCTATTGTTACCTATAACCAATAAAATAATCCCTGAAGATACTATTAAATTAATTTTAAGCTTGTGCATAGAAGCACTAATTTTATGGAAACTAAAAATAGATTTCTAGTTTCAGCACTTGCAATATTCTCGTTTTGTTCGATGCTTGTGAGAATGCGTATTTTTTGTCCTTCTGTGACGGATAAAAAAAATTGTTACTTGAGAAGTTGGGTATTTGAAGTATATTCCACAGTGTCTTAGTATATTCGACTGCAAATTTCATTTCTCCCCACCCCTTTTTTGTCTTTCCTTTTCTTCTTCTTTTTTTAATTTGAAGATGCCTTTTTAACCACGCTTTAATTAAACTAATTTTTAAAATAATTTTCCGCATGAATTTTGCGAGAAACAAAAACCAGCGAACATGTTTTACAATATTTTTTTAAAAAATCAGTCACTTAAGGGCCAATTTTGATTCATTCATTCAATGTCAAACTTTTGTCAAAATTTTTTTAACCACATACTATACAGGAATCAAAACTCTGATTTGTTAAGCATTTTCCCTACAATTTTAAAAAGAATAAAAGCAAATGAAATTTTTGTTAAGGTTTTCAGAAAACCAGGCATTTAAGGGGTTGAATTTTGCATCATTCTTTTGATGTCAAATTGTTTTCAAATGTTGACAAATGATTTCTAAAAATAACCATACAAAAATCGAATTGATTTTGAACGCATTTTCCCATAAATTTTAACAAAAATTAAGAGCAAACGATTATTAAAAATTAATTAAAAAAAAGACATTATTAAGGGGGAAATTATGCATCACTCATTCCAAGTCATTTTTTTCCGCCGGATTTTTAGGAATCACGACTGGTAAAATTTTGCTTCATTCATTCTTTATCAAACTCTTGTCAAATGGTTTTTTAATCATACACAGTGCTTACATCAAACTATGATTTTGAAAGTCTTATTCCCAAACTTTAAAAAACAATTAAAAGCGAAGGAACATTCATAAGAAAGATTTTTTAAAAATCGAGCATTTAAGGATCAAATTATAGTGCATGACTCATTCCAAGTCCAACTTTTTTTCCATAATTTTATGAATCATGACTCAAATTTTGCACAATTCACTTGATGCCTAACTCCTTTAAAATATTGATAAACAGTTTTTTAAATCATAAACCGTACTTAAATTAAACCGTGATGTTTAAAGAAATTTCATCATAATTTTAATATGAATTTTAATTATTGCTGCAAACTGACATGGATTTTTTTTAAATCAGACATTTAACAGTGAAATTATGCAGCTCTCATTTCAAGACAAACTTTTCTGGCATATTTCGAGGAATCACGATTGTAAAATTTTGCGAAATTTATTCGATGTCAAACTCTTTTCAAATGTTGACAAATAGCTATTTTTTAACTATAAAGCATTCTTAAATTAAACTGTGATTTTAAAGCAATATCTCCCTAATTTTAACAAGAATTTTAATCATTGTTGCAAACTGACAATAAAAAAAGTTTTTTTTTTTTTTTTTTTTTTTTTTTAAATCAGGCATTCAAGGGTTAAATAATTCATCCCTCGTTCTAAGTCTAATTCTTTCTCCATATTGGCTAAATTTTGCATCATTCATTCAGTGTCAAACTGCTGTCAAAAGTTGACAAATGGTTTGCTAATCATTAACCATGCTATTAAACTATAATTTTGTAAAAGTTATTTCCCCTAACTTTCAGCAAGAATTAAAAGCAAACGAACAAAAATGAAAAAGTGTGTTTAAAAAATTCAGGCATTTAAGGGTTAAATTTATAGAGCTCTCATTTCAAATCAAACTTTTTAAAAACAGCTTCTGTGAACCTTTTGTGTAATTTATACGATGTCAAACTCTTTTCAAATGTTGATTTTTTTTTTTTTTTTCAATTATAAGTCACACTTGAATCAAACTAATTTTTAAGCTATTTCCTCATAATTTTAACAAGAATTTTCATTATTGTTGCAAACTGACAACAACAAAAAGTTTTTTTTATTTTTTTGATCAGTCATTCAAGGGTTAAATTATGCATCACTCATTCCAAGTCGAAACTTTTCCTCCAGATTTTTAGGAACCACGATTGGCAACACGGAAGCGTGCGTGCCCTTCGCCATTAATCAAACCCTTCAGTCGTTACTGCTGAATGTAAACATGCAAAGTTTTGCCCAACGGATTAAACCGCCCTTGATTATTGGCAGCAAGGACCTTGGCAGAGGGTACACAAGGACTCCTGCAAAAGAATTGTAACCGAACCGTTGGGAAAACACATTTCCAGTCGCTGAATGTCGCACCTGAGTCTTGCAGCCACCAGGAAATCCCGTTACGTCTGCATCTTCCATCTCCAACACGAGGATCGTGAGAAAAAAGACGCCAACCTATCAATACTTTGGGATATTTTTTCCCATCAAAAAATTCTTCGATTCCTATTTTCGAACATTCGGAGGAGGGGGGCATGTCAGGCGTTCCACCTCCTCCTGTCGCTCCCATTGGCGAGATTCGCACCCCTCGTGGAACATCGCGGGACCCCCACTCTCAAACAGGCGCAACAAGTATTCTGAAAGATCAGTTCTATTTGGGGTCTTGACGTGTGAAGTCGACTTTTTCTTGGGGTCCTCCTCCTCCTACTCTTCCCTGCTCGGATCGTTTGGACTTTCCACCGGGATCTGTTCTCCTGCGTATACTGGATATTAGAGGTACCTACTTGTTTCTTCGCGGCCTTATCTCTACTTGAATGAGGTGGTGATTTCAATGTGGACTTCATTTCGAAAAAGATATTTTTTTTTTTTGAATTTGCCTAAAACTACTTGAGAGAAATATGTCTGTTAGTTAATGCACTTTCTCGACATTATCTCAACTGAGAAAACGTGAAAAAAACTTTGAATCGATTATTGTGAAAGCAATATACAAAACAAGGAAGTTTTTTTTTAAGTACAAAACTTTGAGCCAGATATGGGGCGTGTTTAAGAACCTTAAAAACTTGGTATCAATAAAAATATTACTTTTAAACCATTTGGGTTCATTAAGAAAGTTAAGCGCAAACTATATGATGTGTAATTAGTCATAACTTATATTTTCTTCTCTTTCTGTAAAATATATTGAGGAATCGCAAGATAATTCAATGGGGCTTATTTAAATTCGACTTTTTCGCAATAAAGAGTTCCTTTTTTTTCTCTATCAAATCGACGTAACGTTTCTTAAATCATCTTTTAAATTTTAGATACATTGCAATAACTTCATGACACGCTTCAAAAATACAAGCTTCAATTTAATTGAATATCCATATTTTATGCCTCATGTTCACTATTACTTTTTCTAAAAGTTCGGAAAGAAAACTTCCGTTTTTATGTCTTGCAAGCCTTAAATATAAGTAATTCCAGTTTAACAAAACGAGTAAAAAACACAAGTCCTTATCGTTTGGTGAGGAAATAATAATATCAGTAATGAAACAAGAGAGAGTAAAATAAAACGTATGCGAAAAAAGTTTGAAGCACTTGCTGTTTCTGTTTTACTATGTCTTTCAATTGTTTGTATAATGGAAACTAACCATAAGTTCAACAATACACCTATCATCTTTTAAAACGAAATACTATTTCTCTAAAACCTCTAAAAGATGAGTAATTCTTTCAAAATGGAATTAATACATGAAACTTTTCGAGAAATTTGATGGGAGATTTTGGTATGCTGTTGTTTTGACAACCTTTGCAAGTGAGAATTTCTAATGAAACATGGCTTTCTTTTTGCTTAAATTCAAATTAGTTTATCATTGAATGAGATTGTACAACGGAGTAAAGTTTAATGATAAATGAAAATTGTGGTGCTTTTCAATTTCTACATAATGCTAACGCATTTGTTTTGTCTTTAACTCATACCTGCGACTATGTACTGAATCATTGAAAGAGTTTTTTCCAGCGGTGTTAGTGGGTATAATGTAAGTAATTTACTTTATTTTTTAAATCTATGTTAGTACAACAGGTGCTTTTCCTAAGGATATTTTAATAAACGGTAAGATTTTAATTTTTTAGATTTATTTCATCAATGTGCGATTTAAAATAGACTTAGTTTCGATGAACATAAAATACGTAGCATTGTTATTTGGTACTTTTTTTATCGTTGCGATAATATGTATCAAAAGTTCTTCAATTGAAATTCTAAAATATAACGAAAGTCTTTGAATGTCTTACAAGTGAGCGCATGACAACTTAGAGGAGATATTCATTTTCAATTCATAGTTTACAATAAAATGGGATAGATTTAAGAAAAAAAAATGTAAGGAAAAGCAGCATAATAGACACCTGTTTTGAGGTTACAAAAAAAAAGCCCCTTTCAATGCATTGCGAAGTTTGCTTATGAAGGCAAAGACATTCAAAAAAAAAAAAAAAAAAAAAACTAACAGTTACAAGCATTTGTTGAAAATTCACTGAAAGTGGGATTCTTTATTATCTTGAAATACACTTTTTTGAATGTTTGCTGAAAAGATTTTTACTTTTTTTCAGAAAGCTATATATTATTTTCCTTATCTTAATTTAATCACTCGTGTAAATTGAATAGTTACATAAAGTATCAATTAGTTGTAAAAGGTTTAAAAGCTAAATAACAATTAAAAAAACTAGTAGCAAATTAAAAATGACTTCGGCTTCTGCTTATTTTCTGAATTTTTTGCCAAATTAATTAGCTAGCAGTGTTGCAACTTATTTTATTCATCGCAAACCTGTTTTTTTTTTTTTTTTTGCAGTATAGTAACGAAATTTTTTCATGCGCAAAAGCTATATTAATTTATACATTTTGTTAAATGAAAAATATATTTTACAACTGATTTTTGAAAAGTTCTACTATTTTATTGAATACCTTAATTGATTCCGCTCACAAATTGCAACAAACGTGTTTTGTGAATGGAAGAAAATTATTTTACTGTTCAATATAGGGTACGTTTTCTCCCCGTAATTAAAAAAAATATTGGAATGACAAATTGGAGAGATAATGCAGAAATACAGGGATACAAAACGGCAACTGCAATGAGAGAAATACCGATCTTTCTTTGAATTGCAATAGAAGGAATAGTTTTCCAAATATTGGAGTCCCTGTTTAAAGAGTAGTTTTTGACTTCTGAGAAATCGCCTGATATTTTAAAAGTAGTTTTGATTTCGTCCATTTAAAATGTCTTAAATGAGACAATATATTAAATCGATAACAATAAAGTTTGGTTTTGAATATTATACGCTCATGTAGTTAAAAAGGGTCACCGAGAAATGTTCTTAGAAGGGAGGAAAATTTATGAAAGTGAAAAACATATTAAATACTTCTACTATTTATAGAGAAAACTGAAGCGATATTTTTAAATTTTGAACTACACATTTGTAGCAAAATCTTTGCAAAAATATAACACTTGATGTTTGACCACTAGTGATGGTGAGTCAAAAAATTGAAATAGACCCTTCATTATTACAACTAAATTGTTTGATGTAATGCAATAAAAAATACTCGCTTTTTTTGTAAAGAAGAAAGTATTCTATTTTCCTTTGATTTTAGTGAAAAACTACTTGGCTAAAATTTAACAGTGTATATAAAAATACACATAGCGATAAAAGTAAAAATGTCTTACTAAACAATTATTTTCTAATTTTTGTAATCTTTACTTTTTTTAAAAAAGAGGTCGTGTTTGTATTTATAATTCAGGGCTGTAAATGACATTTCAATAGTCTATTAAAAAGCACTTTTTCGTGTATCACGTTTTACTTATTCTCTCGAATTACTTTTTTATCAATTGAAAAGAAATGACTAAACATCAAATCGCATAAAGGGATAAGGTGGGAAACGTTACCGATTCACTTGAAGTTGAAAAAAAGTTTACTGTTAGTTTTACTTTTTTCTTTAGCTAATTAAACATGTTTTTAATTGGATTTGATGCAAGTGTTGTTTTCTCTTGCGTTTATAAAGTCAAAATTAGGTGTTGATTACCTGTTTGGTCACAGCTTTCTCTTTGCAAAAAACGAAAATAATGCCGCAATCATGTTTTAAATCTGATTAACGAAAATAATTTCCACGATTTTTGTAGCGTATTATGTAAATAAAAATTTAGCCACAAGATAGTCCATATTTAGCATAGTAATTTTTGCAGAGGAGTGGCCCCGGTTAATTCTTGATCAAAAATACGCTCATCTATTTTGTGGGAAAAGGGCTGAAAACGGAATTTTTTATCTTTGGCGACAGTTTGATCACTTGTTTTTCTTTAAAATAAAATGTAATTTAAACTGCCTCAAACTTTTAATAATTAGGAATTGCCCCCGGATCGAGACATATCCTAAGCACATCTCGAAATCTTTGATTTTCAATTGTTCCGAAAATTTTAAAGCACTGTAGGAAGGAATCACCTGGAACAATTGAAGGGCTTGGGAGATGAAGGAGTTATGTGACAAAACAGAAATTGTGAGTAATTAAAGTTTAAAGTTTAAAGTTTTGTTCTTGCAGTTGTCGCAGTTTTTTCGTTTTATGGTTTTGTCGTTAGTGTGCGTATGAAATTGGTCTAATGGCATCTTATTTTGATGTACCAAGTTTTATATGCTTACCTCTATCCATTGCTTACCATTGTTCTGAGTGTTTTCGTTTTTTTAATGTAACATAGCCCCTTCATCCTCCAACCCTTCAATTACCACATAAAGAAGGGCGAAAATATTTTTAAAATATAAACAGTAAGAAATCAACTATGACTTTGTAAGAAAAGCAGTCGAAAACTTTGTACAATGAATGAAGTTAAAAATGCAAGACAACGTGTCTACAAGTACAAATAAAAGGATTAGAAAGAGTTAGAAAACTCTGGCAAATAGCTATTTCGGGGCTATTATAAATGAAGTCCCATCATCAGTGCAAAAAGATGATGGTTCACTGACACCAGTCAAGTGAACACCACTTGACTGGTGTCACTTGTGGGGTGGTGGTGGGTTCACTTGACTGGTGTCAGTGAACCATCATCTTTTTGCACTGATGATGGGGCTTCATTTATAATAGCCCCGAAATAGCTATTTGCCAGAGTTTTCTAACTCTTTTTAATCCTTTTATTTGTACTTGTAGACACGTTGTCTTGCATTTTTAACATCATCAACTATGACGATGGTCTCTCTATGATTGTGACTATTCAACAACGTTGATTTTGAAATATCTCAGCTTAACCTTCCACCATGATGCTTTTTCGAGACATGTTGGGATATTGCATGTTTTCTCTTTCTAGACGGTCAATAACCACTTCTATTTTTTAAAAAAAGTGTTCAAGTTTTATGTGCCACTCTACAGTTAATTATTTTATACGTTTTAAGGGAATACGGAAGATGTATCCCAGTTGAAGAAATGACGAACACCGAAGCAAAATTTCCCATTAGTATTGAAAAATGTTAATACGGGGAAAGTTATCTTCACGAACAATCAACGTATTTAGAATAGGGGCGGTGGTTTCTGCACCTAAAGCTCGATTCGAACTACTGCATCTGCCGTTCTGGAAGATGGAAGGATGAGATATGGATTGATAAATGGAATCTTTTTTTGTAGAAGGAAATCGGCGGGGAGGATTTCGGGCTTCATGTTAAAATTGAAAATTGGATTCGTCACTGAATTAATTTTCAAAATTAATTATCAAAAGAAACCTTTCAGGTTATTTGTTGAGGTTTTGTTTCCGTTGGAAATAATGAGTTGCAACATTGTATCAAATTAAATCCCAATTCCATGGAGAATTTGTCGACTTCTTTTTGTTTTGTTTGTTTAAAGTGATTATCGTAATGGAAACTGTCTCGATATTTCTAATAATAAATTGACTTATACTTAAAATTGATTGAAAATATATTTCTCAATTTGACATTTTAGTTTTTAATCGGGATTTTTCTAATATTGGTATGCGAGTAATATTACTTGGATTTCTGATGGGGAAATTTAAAGTAAGGAAATCATCACACAAACTTGAAGTAAAAACGTTCAAAAAAGGTTCAAAGAGCAAAATAAATAAATAAATGAATAAAAATCAATAAAATTGCCGACACTTGTTTCGGTGTTGAAAGAAACCCTCTTTCCAAAGAACTGAGATTGTCTAAGAAAAGCTTTATCGGAAAAATGTTCAACCAAAAGATCATTTATTATCATTATTACTACTTGTAACAAGACACAAGTCTGCAATTTCATTGTTATTTGAGCGTTTTAAACGTTTTTAATATTTTTCACTTTTCTCGATAAACTAAATATTTTACCTGTATAATACTATGTTTTTTAAGAAGTAAAATAATATGAGAAGCCCATAAACAGTGGAAATAGACTCTCAATAACTTGGTCTAATGCGGTGGATTAGCTAAATTTTAAATTAAGTAAACTTGTTGAAACTTAGCCCGCCAATGGCCATGCCGTTTATGCAATGCCGGAATATCGAGTAGGTATTACCGATTTTTTAAATTAAAAAAAAAAAAAATCGCCCAATAACCGGTCCGGATTTTCTGGATTACAGATTTTTGCGATTCGGATTTGAGAGGACCTAGTGTATATGTATATGTCCAGAAAGGGGGCTATATGGTGCATTGTCTAAATGCCAGAGGCCAGTCGAAGGAGTGGATGAAGGAGGGAGGGGCCAATTCCACCGGATGCGCATCTGGCACGGGGGTCGTGGGAAGATGCCTCGAATTCTCGTGACGTCATCTTCATCTCACGACGCCCCCGCCCCCTCCCTGGATGCGGAGATTCATCGCCTCGTTTCGTCTGCAGAGGGAATCTTTCTCGAGGTGGCTGCAGTCGGAATGATTCGGATAACTCGACAATCGCTAATTTTGAATACATATCGTTGGATTTAAAATGTTCGACTCCCTTTTCAAAGAGACTTTTGCGATGATAAATGGAACTTATGCGTTGCAAGCTACTTAACATTTATTAATTTATATATTTTTTTCTCCTAAGGCTAAAATACTAAAAAAAAGCCGAAAGTTATTTCCTATCCTGAATCAACCATAAACTAAGACATGGAAACACAATTCAGTCTTCCTAGTATCTTACGATGAAACTTGCATACGTAAATTGATAAAAATCCGCAAGTATTTGTAGTTTAATATGATTTTGTAAAAGAAAAAAAAGAAAAGGCTATTTCAAAGTTATGAAAAGGTTTTCAAAGTTTGTAACAACCGCTTAAAAACGTTTATAAAACGTTTAAAGGTTATTTGTGCTACTTGGGACGTATATTAAAAGAAGAAAAATCTGAAGAGTTTTCCTTTGCTTCGCTTCGAACAGCAAATCAGTAATAAGAAGACTTATTTATTTTTTTTATTCATATTCTTACAGACATGAACTTTTGAAGTTGCGGTAGGAAAATAATTGTGCCGACAAAGCTCTCTCACAACGCTCCCTATCCTTATTTCTTCGCACTTCCTTAACAGTCAGATGAATAGAGGGAACAGTTTTAAACATGTGTTAGTGAAATGTTTAAATTGGTTAAGGTATACGTCCACACTTGGACATTTTTTTTTTAAATTTTCACTCTAAAAATCCAATTTTTAACAGTAGGTCACTGGTGCATGTTTAAAACTTTTTCGACATAAAAATCTGAAAAAAAAAAAAACTTAAATAAATAGTAACTAATTAAGATTTAATGAACTAATTAGAACATTTTTCTAAACACGATATCTTAAAAGCAAATCGGTTTAGGAACACAATTTTTGTCAAAAAATCTTCCTAATATTACCCTTCGTGTGGTCTGCCTCAATAAAGATTCTAGAGAAAGTAGATTTTTTTACTGATAGTTTTAACTAAAGAAGGACAAAAAAATCAAGATTTTTCCCGAAATCTTGATGTTTTAAAAATCCATTAAAAATGTACTTTTCCAGTTACAGCTCTGATTAAGACAGACCACATCTGCTCAACTATGCAGAATCCAATGGTACTAAAATAATTGAGGTAGATGAATTCAATGTTGGGTAGTTATGTTTGGAAGAATGCAGCATATGGCAAAATGGCAATGCTTCAGAAATTGAGTTTAAAGATTTCGAAACACTTTGTAAGCAATGGCAACACCAAAGGAAAAACCCTTGTAACTGGAGAAATATTTCAAATATTGACTACATCTAAGTATTGTTTGCAAACTAACAGATTGGAGAACATTTTAAGAAAATTTAAAAAAAAATGATATTTGGACGAATTTTGAGGTTTTGTGTACATATACCTTAAATGTTTTATCGTGCCACTAGCTAATTGTGCAAAGAAGATGCCTGACCATTAAATTATAAAGTCGTTTGGAAAGTTTTTATGTATTTAAAATGCCCGGGAAGTCTATAACGCTTCGGTAAAACAGTAAATAACAATCAACTTGAGTACAATTAATCATGGCAAAAACAAGAAATTCCCTTTTACAATAAGTTGAAATTATGAAAACAGCATCAAAATTGCACAAATTGTAATAAAAATTACGTATCCACGCATTTCGTAGAAGGATCCTTTTCTCAATGCAATAATGAGAATGAGCTAAGGAATCCCATATTCTATACAAAAGGTAATGAATGAAAACGGATCTGTAAACAGTCGAACTCGCTTTTTTGAATATCTTTTGTTTCAGAAGCTTACTTTTGTCTTTCACCGAAAAAAAAGCTGCATCTATCCAAAAAAGCACTTGAAATTTTTACATTGTTTTTATGAGTTTCACAAAGGGGGCTTATTCGAAATTTCAGATTGAATCTAAACTTCTGAAAACTTCTAAAAGGAAAAAAATCATGAATTTCATTGTCATCTAAAAATTGCTAGCATTGAGAGTGACCTACTTTTAATTCAGCATTGAATTCAAAGAAAACTAGTTGATAGATTACTAGCATTGAAAACAATACATTCTCAGGCATGTGTAAAGTTGTAGAGCTGATTTTATCTATAATATTGAAGTTTTTTACTGACAAAAAGAATATATATTTTTCTTTTAAAAGCGTTTTGTCGAAACATCTTTTAAAAATTACAACGATTAGTGTCATTATTTAATACGCATACTTTCAGGGTTATATAAGTGTTAGATCGAATGTAAAAATTATTTTTAAACTTCTAAATTGTTACATTCATCACCAAATTATTTTATAGCGTAGTCAATTTTTATGCTCATAAAGAAAAAAATGAGAGCATTTCTTACAATATTAAAAAAAAAAAAAAAAAAACTGCATACTACTAGAAAATATGAAGCAAACTCTTCTTCCAAAAATGTATTTTATCTACGATACATCTTTTTAAGTTACGTTGGTAAATTTTTTTAAGAAGCTGTATCATTCTTAGAAACTTTTATGGAAGCCCAGTTTCGCAGAGATTTCCTTACAAAGTACTGAACATGTTAAAGCATCGCAGACTGTAGTATGTTTTGTTAATTTTCGGTTCATAAAATCAAAATTTAACTCTAAAAATAGTTTGTACACTCGATTAATTCTCAATATAACGTACAGACTTTTTAAATTAAGAGAAAAAAAGAGCTACTGAAAAGGATTTCAATCTCATTCTTTTGTTGCTTCGTGTGACGCAAAATATATCTAACCAGTAATTACTAAAGCTAGATTGTAATTCTTAGATTGTCTAGATTTGTTTTCCTTTATTTTGCTACAAAATGGCGTCATGACGCCATTCTATGCAGATATATCAGTTTTCTTTGCTTGCGAGGTATCAGGTAACGTTATTATAACGAGAAAAAAATAGCTGCTTTCTGTTTCTCTGTAGGAGCTTCATTAAATTACGCTTTTAACTTATTGTTACTTTAGTGAAACTTATTTGTTGTCCATAGTTTTTTTTTAATTGCACAAGTATCAGAAATGCAGTGTATTTTATTTATAAAGATCAATGTTTCAAAAATATATGGATAATTAACTTTGTTATTCGTGGAAATAACTGGTAGAATATAATTTATTTGTTCCATGCAGATCTGAAGAAAAAAATCAAACCTTTAAATTACATTTTTGAAAAACATTTTTTAGGGGTAAATTTTTTTAAATGTTTAGTTATTAAGTTAGCGGTCCAAATATCTGAAACTTGAATATCTCATTTATTGTTGACGTAAATAAAAAAATAATTTGTATTGTTATTTGATATTGGAGTGAACTATGACAAATATGAGAGAAAGTCACATTAAGTGTTTATTAAAAAAAAATTCTGTACCTAATGGAGTACTAGTTTTTACAATATGAGAAGATGATTGAATACAAAATTTAAAAAAAAAAATGTAAACAGTTTTCATTACTTCATTTACGAAATGAGAAACTTCACAAAAAAGTAATTAAAAAATGTTGGTACACTGAAGCTTAAAATTGAAGTCGGATATTATGCTTGTGTGCGTGAGTGAGTGAAAATTTAGAATATTTTTTTCGATTATGTAAGCAATAAATTGTATTCAAAGCAAGCTACCAGTATTTTTTTCGCTTAATTGGTTTCTTTCACCAAAATGTTGTGTAAATTGCAGAAAATTTCTCAAAATCCATAGAAATACTTTTGTTTGGAGTGAAAGCAACTGCGAAGGCAATAGTGATAAACCAATGTTTCAACTTTCGTATGACCTCGTCAGAAAGTCCTATCTGCATAAACTGATCGGGGATCCCCAGATTCTATTTTACATGGCACACAAATTATTTTTAAAAAAATCGGCGGAAATATCTTTTTTTCAAGAAAACTCATAATTTTTGCTAAAATACAAATGCCTTTTTCTCTCGTGTGACTATTTATAGAATCTGAATGGGTAAAATCGGACCGATTTCCACATCACACTTCCAAGAATAGGCACGAAATTCGAGTCGCCATTTTTAATGGCTTCTTTTCCGCTCCATGATTGACTTTGCCAAAAATTATGACCGTAAACTCCCCCTGCCGGATAAAAGAGAAACCGCTCATAAAATGGACGAACCTTTTTTTAGGTCCCCCCACTGTGAGTACACTAGTTTTTTTTTCCTCAAAACATAATCTCTTCGTTGTATGTAAATCACATTTAAAGCGAGTGTCGGAACACTGCACAAGAAAAGATCGCGCATTGAAGCGTTAAAAAGGAACAAGGGTGGCTCCTTCTGTGGTCTCTACGATCCTTCTGTGGGACTCCCTCTGGCTTTTTTCACCTCCAGCAATAAATCAGCTAAGCTTTGTATTAGCTAGGGATATGTATTTAGTATGGAAGAATTTGGGTGTACTTCCTTTTCAAAAGGTTCCTTTTTACATTCTTCGAGGGAGTATCGAAAATTATATCGATGTATCGTTTGTCTAAAAAAAAAAAAAATCATTCCTAGCTCATTTCAAGTGCATCTTGAAGCAGTTTTAGCTGCTTGGTTTTTTTCGTTGTTTTTATAGATAATATTTGAAAGATATCTTTTTCAAAAAGTGAGACGACATTTGTTATTTTCGCTGGTATTGCTTGTCCTTCAAGACAGATTGGACATAACTGTTTTTTTGTTGACTATAATAGAGTATACATCGTATTTTAATTGTCTTCTTCCTATAAAGTAGGTCAAATTTATTTAAATATATGTATGTCTTTGTAGATGCAAAAAATCAATCTCGTTATTTTTAAAGATCGTACTATAATGTAAATCGTAAACTATTTTTGTCTGAGAAGACTAAACTGTTATATTTACCGATCGAACTTATTTTCAACAGAACAGAGGACACCTTTTAATTTTTCTTTTGGAGGGTGCTACTTGTTTAATTTTTTTCCCCCATCATAGAATGGAACGAATCTGCTTTTTCAAAAATTATTTTCAAATAAAGCTCGAACTTTATTTTATTCCTTCATCATTGTTTATTGTTATTTTGGAACAATTTTTTAATGAGAACATAGGTAAAAATGTATATTTTTGATGCTGATTAATTTTTGCAATGCCATTAAAGACTTCCTCCATAACAAAGTCGCCGTTAAAGCTTTGTGCATTTTTCAATATAGTTGTGCTTTAAAATGTAACTGGAGTTTTTTGATCATGAAACACTTCAAATTTTAACGTGTTTTATTATTCATTATTTTTGAGTAAAGTATCAAACAGTATGATGCAGTGAGTAACCGCCCCTAAGCAAGGGCTATTCTAATTTCACATTAGCTACCAGGTTTTTTTTTTTGGCTCTCTTTGCTTTATAAGAGGATTTTTGCCTCCAACTCAAATACTTTCGTTTTCCATGCTGATAAGAGCATAATAAGCTCAAAACTGCAGTCCATGGATCGAAGTAGCCAAGTATGATGTATTTATTCATTGGTGACTTAAAATGATCAAGTCTAAAGGTAAACAGAACGCAACTTTTGAAACCATATTTTAGTGGAAGTGGAGCGAAAAACTGAAAGAAACCTACAGTTTATTTCTTCCCGGTAGTAAACCTTTCAATTTTAAAACTATTTGCTGCCCTAATGATTTCTATCATTCTTAACCGTTATAATCAATTTACTACTGACTGCAATGATGCACAAAACAAAGAGATTGGAAACTCTCTTCGAAGTTTTATGAATTTCACTCTGGAATGCTTTCTGATTCTGATATCAAAAGTGCTAAATTTTGATGATGGCAAGAAAAATTGTAGACATTGTTTATGGCCATACAAACTACTGCTTATCGTGCGGATGCACGGACTGCACAAATAAGCTGTTGCTTTTAGGGCCCTGCTCCACATCTGCGTAAAACGCGACCGAAACCGAAGGCAGAAACCGAAAATCCGGGAACTTTCCATAGGAACACTATGTAATCCATTTTACGTTTCTGCTTTATTTTTCTGCTTTACGTCAATGTGGAGCAGGGCCCTTACAGTATAATACTGGCAGCAGAAGGTCCGGTTTAAAACTGTAAAATGAAAATTAATAAACTGAAATTAGCACCCTAGCAGCATAATCTCATCGGCCGATGATCGGATTCGATGAGTTATCATCGGGAATTGCTCCAATATGTCTCATCGGCCAAACAGAATCCGAGCAGCAAAATCCGATGAGTTTTGCTCGAAATACGATGAGATTTGGAGCAAATGACGAGCAGTGCAGTCCCGTGCCGATAAATTTAGGATCCATTTTGTTGAAAGTTGATCGGAAGGATATCGCTTTCCGATGAGAAGTAGCTCATCGAAAACCGTGCTCGGATACTGATTATTACTGTACATTTTACTGTTTTAAACTGAAATCTCTGCTATAGTATTATACTGTAAAAACAACAGTGTATTCTTTGCAATGTAGAATATTTTAGATTCAAAAAGTTTTTCTTTTTGTAACTTAATGGAAGTGATTAAAGCTATAAGTAACATTTAAAAAAAAGTGTTCCCACACACGTCATGCACTCTCGTACTCACACATAAGCGCCGACCGTGAAGCTTGGTATATTTAGACATTATTAAATAAATTGACTTGTATATGGTATAAAATGTACTTACGTCATTTAGTGACGTTAGTTATTTTATTCTGGTTTCGATATTTTTATAGAACTCGACCCTTTATCATTTGAAGTTCATATGACTATTTTAGATGCAAACTTTAAATTTTGAACTAATTGATTGGATGTTTGTGTATTAAGTTTAAAACTAATGGCCATCAGTGAATCAATAATAGGACGATAAGAACTTTATAACCACATCATTAAGTATTCCCTTGTTGCTTGAGTATGGAAGAGGACTAAATATATTGCAGCTGTATTCTTCACCAATAATGAGTAGATCTGTTTTTGCAGAGCTATAGATCCGCCCACAAAACAGTTTACACAATTTGCTCCTCTTTTCCATTTCCCAAATGAAACTATTTTCGAAATCGTCCTGACGTCAGAAGCATGACACCACACTTGTTGCTTTGAGTGACGTCAAAAGAGATTGCGGAATACGAGAGTGGGGGGATCTATTACGGGATGATCCCGGGTGTGAGTTTTTTCTCCTCTTCATCCACATCTTCTCTTTCTGCCATGAACAGCTGTTTCCGCCTCTTCCCGCTCATTCTTAAGAGCGATCGGGGAATGGATGTTCAGGTAAGGTCCCATTCATCGGCAAACATCGGATGCACTCGGTTAGTGTCGAGTCATTGACCTTTTTCGGTCAACCATGTGCCTGGAAATGAGCTACAGGATGACTTACATAGTTGAACACATTGCCTGAGTGCTCAAGGAAACTCAGCTCTTATGCTTCCGTACCTTGATTCCTTGGAGAAGTTTACGCATTAGACAGCAAGACTATTATAAATATACGTTCTGAAGACTGTAAGGTTCCTACAATTATTTTGTTTTTAGTTAAGATCCGGTTGTACAATATGACGTAGAATAACTTGGATGTATCTTGAATTGATATCTCTGAAGACTCAGAAATTCTTAGTATTATCTGATTGGTCAGCCATCCAGCTGGAAACGAATTAACGTATGGTACAAGTAGTTGAACAAAACCTAGTTAACTTTGCATCTTTGCTTTGAGACTGTTCAAGACTCAGGTCAATTTTAATCATTGTATGCTCGTCAACTCTTACGAGTGTTTACATTATTCATTGAGCATGATGCAGAACAAGTCACATGTTTTTTTATTTGAGTCCCTGAAGGTTTAGGACAATTTAAACCTTTGTATGATCAATGAACTATCTAGCAGCAACTAAGTTAGCTGAGGTTTTAGTGTTGAACATGATGCAGAACAACTTCAATGTATCTTGAACTGAATTCCCTGAAGATTCCGAAAAGCTTTATTTCATATTCTGTCAATTATCTGGTTGGAAATTATTTAAGGGATAGTTAACATAGTTGCACGTAGGAAGACTTAAGCATACCGAAATTAAAAAGCTCTGAAGATAGAGAAGAATTTTAGGCATTGTATGATTTGTCAATTTTGTGACTAGAAATGCTCTATCAGTTGATTCATACAATTGCACATGACTTAGAACTGCTTGAATCAATAGCGCAGTAAAAGTTGTGAATATGCAACTTTAAGCATTGTGAGCTCGTGAAACTGTGTGGCTAGAAATGAACGACTAGATGATTTACGTGGCTACATATGATATAGAACAATTTGGGGTGTATCGCGAGTTTAGATCTTTAACCATGTATGAAAATTTTGTGAATTTATTTATAGGAAGACCTAGATGAAGAGTCTTTGAATTTTGAATTACTTTATTCCCCTGTTTGTCTTAATAGTAAAAAACAGCAAAATTTCTACATTATTTTAACAGAGAAAGATGTAGTCTGTCGTTTTATACGAAGTAATTGCTCCATTACGGCTAATTATTTTTTTTTTCCTTTGAATGGATTCTCTTAGTAAGCTTATTCAAAGAATTTACTACGGCATTATTTTTATGAGTATGATGTGAAAGTTTTAGATCTGTGTGAAAGTATGGAGAAGACAAAGTATTGCTTTTAGTACACCAAAAGTCACCGGGAATGCTTATAGTTACGCAATCTGTCTGGACCCAGGTATCACAAAAAAGTTTAAACGTTTTATAAACGTTCTTAATCCGTTGTCACAACGTTAATAACCATTTTACAACTTTTAAAAAACGAAATGTGCTACTTGGGGAAGTTGTTCCAAAAAAAAGTTGCTGAAAAGGAAGAGGTTAAAAGTTTTTCTGAACAAATAAGATAAAATTAATGTGAATTTGGTTGAAAATTTGCAAAAAGAAAAAAAAAGCAATATATAAACCAAAGAACAGAATACATAAGAGGAAACTTACAACTGAATGCTCTCTAAAACCAACGAAGTTATAGCTTGACTAATGCATTTTCCATAACGTTACGTAACTGTTGGCCAGTTTTACAGACACACATCAACAACAACGAGTTTAGTACAAACAAATGCTTGATAACAATACAATTATTACGACCCAAATAATGACGCATTCGAAACGGTTTAGCTCTTAAGTGCAAAAAATATTCTGTGAGACGGAAGAAATTTATGTATGGAATTAAACTTAAAAACTGAATTGAATATGGCAGTTCATGAGTTTCAGCAATGAATGAATTACTCACGTTGTTAAACAATACACAGCTTTTATGCTGAAATCAAAATGCATAAATAAATGCTTATAACTTCGATCAATATTTTACATTGTGAGACACGAAAACTATAGATAACCTGAATATAGATATAGCATCGAGTAAAATGAAGTTTACCATTATTTTATAATGCTGACATCTGATTGTAAACTCAGCATCCAAGTTTATATTTTCAGTTCATAAAACAAAATTTCTGCCCGTGTTGGGATCGTAACTGGTTGGTTACTAAAGAATCTTAAAATATTGAATTAACTGAAAATTCAAAACAAATTTATGCTGCAGTTTCATCCCTGCTGGACAGCAAACTGTGTACCCTTTTCGACTAATGGAGTTGTATAAAGAGCGTATGGTTTTAACCCAAGCTTTTCATTTAGGGATTAGAGACCATTTCTCCAGATCCGACGTGATCTAATTATAAACTTTCTGCACTTCATTTGGAAAACAACTTCTGTAACATGTAAATCCTAAATTTTGTATTCAAAGAAAATAAATCATTGGAAAACTTTAAGCTTGAGAACATTTTGAAAGTGCCGATCATTTTACAAGGTAAGTTCTTTCAATCAACTTCACGCTTTGATTTCTTTTACCGTGTGTTAAACGTAAGAGCTTTAATGTTTAAGGATTATTAATAATATTTGTAAATAGAGGTGTTGCAAATAAAAAATTCCATTCATTCAAATTTCCCCCAAGATTTGAAGAAAGAACTGACCATAAATGCCAGGGAGGGGGCGGAGAGGATAAATATGTTTCTGAATATAGATATTTTCCTTTTTCATCCAGTGTCTTAAAATTATACCGTATTTTCGCCGTATAAGACGCACCGTCTTATACGGCATAAATTTAAGATTAATTAAAATTGGGGGATTTAATTTAAAATTGGGTGCGTCTTATACGCCGAAAAATACGGTAATATGAATTTTTTATAGAATTTTTCAAAAACTACTTAGGACAATGTGTTAGTATTTTACAATATCATTATATTTATTTATCGAAGATGTTTTAATTTTTCTACGTAATTATAATGCAATGTAAATAACTTAAACTTCTCCTCCTGACATTTGTATTGACAAAATGCACAATGGCACTCAAGTTTACATTTAATAACGAATTTTTATTTGCGAAAAATATTTACAGAAATATGAAAATAATATTATCCGAGGTGTTACAATTATGTTCTCAATAAGGTATTAACAGTATAAATATTAGAAATGAATTGAAATATACTATATAATGTAAATAAATTCTATGTTTCTTCGAAAAAAAATCAAGCATAGTAAATGCCAAAAGTTTGAACTGATTAGAAATGTAAATGGTGCGAGTTTTCGAATTGTTCGGATTTTCGAAAATAATCAACAAAATACCGCTTCGGAAAATAGTACGCTATTTAATCAAATAACAATGGTGGTGCAATATTGTTTGAACATATTTACAATAAAATACATAACGCTTGTAGGTACATTTTTTACACAAAATTTAACAAAAATTAACTTTCAGAGTTAACTGAACATGAATTAAAATTTATTAAAAATTCATGGCAGCTATTTCAGATTTTTGTCGTTTCGGATTTTTTTTCCACTCTACTGTATTATTATAATTTGTTGACATATTGATGTATTTACGAAGGTGCAATATGGGCAAGAATAATATTTGTCAAGTAACATACTTTACAGGGGCTTTGCTCGCTTTCGTTAATATGGATCATGTTTTCAGAATTTTCAAACGAGTTCTAATTGTCTACTTTGTCGTGTTTGGAACACATGTTCAAACAAAAACAGCAAATATTTTTTTATTGCATAAACAGTAATTTTGTGCTTATTTTAAAAATAACTTTTCTGTTTCGTTTTGTCGTCGCGAGATGGCAACACAGAGGAAAATGTTTTGATTTCGCCATGCATAAAATATTTCGTGTTTACGTTATGCGCAAAGTTAAATGCGGAAAATAAATGTTGAGACACGTTTTGATAGTCTCTAATATCAAAAACTATCTGTACAACATTACAACCAACCGAAACTGTAGGTAAGACGCCATTCTTGTACTTTTTAATTTCATGATTTGAATAATAGTCAAGTCGAATCATGGTGCAGTGGTTACACAACATGATCCGCTAATATCGCTTCAGTCAGAGGAATAGTTTAACGAGAGTTACAGTTTTAACGTAGGATCCATTACACGTCTTGAATATTGTTAAGGTGAGAAATACCTTTCTTTTAAAGATGAAAATGCGTCGTAATTGACTTTAAATTTTGCGTTTTTGAATTTTTTAAATTCTTAGTTATTCAGTAAGTACAGTTTATTAAATATTACAATGTTTTTAATTTAAATAATTTATTCATGTAATGTAACTTTTGTTGATATCCATTTTCCCCGCATTTGAAGACATTTAAAAAAATTACTTTGTTAAGTTTAAAGCGGTGTCTGTTTTCTTTCACTTCCGAAAAAAGCCCAACTTATTATTATTATTACTATTATTATTTTGTAATTATGTTACTTACCAAAGTAACTTTTTAAAGATATATGTTTTAATGAAGTATTTTAAGTGAATGAAAATGTGTCTCGATACGAGGTAATTATATCACAAAAAAGTGAAATTGACAAATTCAGTTTTCTAAACTTTACAACTTTCTTTTTTTTTTTTTTTTTTCGCAGTTCACACAATCTGTGCCTTTTCTGTACAGTTGCGTGGTAGGGTGAAAAGTTGATACAAGTTTTGAATTTTCTGCTTTTAATAATAACACGAAAATCATTTGTTCAAAAACTTCACTTAACATTTTTACAGCATTTGCTCTTTAATTATGCCGCTAAAATATTTCTCAAAATCACATAAAAATACAAAGTGTGAGATTAAATAATTCTGAGCTAATAACAGCAAGATGTGTAAAAAATTTTTTTCTCCCAATTATAAGAATAAAATCGCATTTTTCTCTATCACCTTTGTAAAAGTAGTGAGGGTTTACAATGATTACTTGATGACATCCTAAATATAACGTTCCTAAATTTTGGTGTTAAAAAGTTCCTATTTTTTCTACATTTTTCTGTGTTTTATATTTATTTTTTCTTTAATCTTCCTGTTAAAAAACTAAGCACATGATTTGATAAACCTAAGCTGTGAAGATAAAATTATACTAAATTACGGTTTTAAAAATATTTTCACTGTACGCAAACCAATTTACAATTCTGTTAAACAATTGCAATTCTGTTGCTATGGCATAAAAATTTGATATCAAAAGTGTATTTTAGGTACATTGTTACTAATTTGTATACAGTAAGTAAAAAGTGTCATTAAAAACTCTACAGTATATTTTTTTAAATCAAAGAATCCGTTTTCCATATGCTGCAATTAACTACCACAAATTCAACGAATTAAGAACAAATAAATAAAAACACTTCCTTTCTGCTACAAAGAAAAATGATACAAACAACGTGCATGCAACTAATACAAAAAGCAGAAAATTTGCATATAATTGCCTACACGTGTTTCCGGGTACTATGGAACCCCTTTTTCGATACAGAGGATGTGAGCTTTCGGATGAAGGAGCATCCGGGAAATGTTATGGTCGTGCTTTATAATGGGTCTTAAGCTTCTGTTGGAACTCCTCTCCTTCATGAGCTCATATTTTCTGAATCGAAAAGTTGGTTCCTTATTTACGCGGAAGCACGTGTGTGCAATCATATGCTCAGTGTTTTGCTTTATTGATGTTGTTTGTACTATTTTTAAATTTTAAACGATACTAAGGAAAAGAAAAGTAAAATTGTCTATTCATAGCTGATGACAAAAATTGTGATGTGCAAAAAGCACTTACATTTTGTTTTGAAAAAACACCTTGCTAAAATCCACTTTATGCTGGTAAGAACATCTCCGCAGCCCTGGGTGGTGGCTGAAAAGTTGTGGTCAACTAATTTTGAAAAATAAAAATTGAAAAACTATTATAACCCTGCCAGAGAAACGCAGCACAGAGCCTCTTCAAATTTGAGGTCAAATACACTATGAAATTTAGTAATGCAAAGTTAACCCATTTATACCCAGTAGCCTAAAAACGAGACGCTTGTTAGTTACTGCATACAAAAACCTGAAATGGGTATATCATTTTATTAAAGCTATTTTTCACAAGTTAAATAGTACTTCTTCTTGAGAAAACCAGTTAGAGCCACTAGTTGGACATCAGTTTATTTATTGACAGCTATTTTCAGACAAATCAGTCAAGCAACGATCCGGCGTGGGTAGTCACAGAAAGTAAATGTTTTTTGCGAACTTATTTTTTATAAAACTAAACTATTTTAAAATGATTTGCTTAAAATTGATCAGAAATGCCTTCTGTAATGTTACTTTATAAAAGTAAAGTCAAGTAAGGTCGTATTTTGCTCACATATCTGCAAAATATCCCATAAACAGGACGTTAAATAACTTAATAAATAAGGCAACGGCGAACTATTTTAAGGCTAAAATGTGTGTAAACCGTTTCAAGTAAGAGTTTTAAGCAGATAAAAATTGAAAAAAACCGTTAAAAAAAACTTGGGCACAAATGGGTTAATCCACATGGTTCAAAATTACCCTAAATATTTGCAAATAAACGAAGTTTTTTTTTTCTATGAAGAGTTGAACTTATTTTCCTTCTTCTGATCCTTCCAGAATGTTCCTGCCCCGATGTTGCCCTTTTTGCGGAGTTAGTCTCCTCGCCTTTTGATTGTTGCTCAGAAGGCGTGTGAAGGACAGGCTTTCGAGCAATGATCAAACGCTGAGGAGGTCCAAAAACGACCACTCCTTGGAACCCGAACGACAGGATACCGGACGGATGGAATTCGTGGTGGGTGAGAAATGGATATTTTGATATTTTACATTTGTTACGTGCATTTAATGATTTGTTAACTTTAATCAATACCGTTTAGAACTGTACATATGCAGTGAACTCTCACTTGTACGCCGCCTCATTTATGCGCTTTTTTCACCTATACGACGACTCTCAATGGTCCCAGCACATTCCATAGCAAAATAATGATAGTATCATTCGTTTATGCGTCGTGCTAAAGATAAATATTTCCCTTATGCGTCGAATTTTCCCTAAAATGTAGAAAATGTTATTTATTTTCTCAAAAAAAAGCATTTTTCTTCACTTTCCTCTTTAATCTTTCGCCTTTATTGTTCGCGGAAGGCATTTTTTCCGCATGAACTAGAGGTCGGAAGGAAACAGCTTGTAATTAGGTATGCTACAATTTTTGTTTCCTCTTTATTATTGTAGTAATTGCCGAACCATAGTAATAAGTCCCTTTTATATAGAAACATTCTTATTCATTCTCTCATTACAACCTATGTTGCGTTTTAATGCTTTAAATAGGCTTGTTTACTTATACGTCTCTCTCACTTATGCGCCTTTTTCTGTTGGTCCCTAGGGCCGGAGTATAAATGAAAGTTCACTGAACTTGCATCGTCTCTTCATACACTGCGATGCAAAAGTTTAGACAAAATGCAAATATGTGAATAAAAAGAAAACTATTCAACGAAATGCTTTCAAATTTCTACTGCTGGTACACAATATGGTCCCAAATACGTGTCTGGAGTTCTTATAACTATAACTGGAATCAAATTTTGGATGTTACAAAAGATATTTTTTTACATTGTTGCAAAAGTTTAGACAATAGTCAGATTTTATGCAAATATCCCTTGAAATGTGATTGGTGGAGGAAATGCGGGACTGTATTATTCATTTATAAAGTGCAGAGATTGCTGAATAAATAATCAAAATCTCAAAAACTCTTTAGTTCTCGTGTAAAGAAGATGAGAAAGTTTGGAAGCCGAAATTTGAAAATGAACCTACTTTATTAATTTTTTGTCTTTTAAATCGGCTCTAGTATGGTAGTACATTGTTTTTTACTTTGTGGAGAGCAAATTCAGACATGCGTATCGATCAAAAAGTCAAAGGAAAATTATATTTCTTAAGGATGAAGGAATTGAAAAAACGGCTCAGACTGACGATTCGCCCCTTAATCCTACAAAACTTCAACTTGGGTCAAAAACAGCTAGTGGCAGCATAAGTAGATGAACAACTGAATCGGAATGCATAAAAAAAACAAAGAATTGTGCTTGAGCCATTTCAGACAGAGTGTCCCAAATAAGCCAGATTTTATTGGTAAAAGCAGTACAGCATATGATCATTGGATATTTCTCAAGTCCCGCGAAAATAATTATAATCCATCTAGGCCATCCCAATTTTAATAATTTTTATCAAAGAAAGTACCATTCATTTTTAGTCACGATGATACATATGCTGCTTTTCACATTAAAATCTGGCTTATTTGGGACACTCTGTCCGAAAAGGCTCAGGCACAATTCTTTGTTTTTTTTATGCATTCCGATTCAGTTATTCATCTACTTATGCTGCCACTAGCTGTTTTTAACCCAAGTTGAAGTTTTGTAGGATGAAGGGGGCGAATCGTCAGTCTGAGCCGTTTTTTTAATTTCTTCATCCTTAAGAAATATAATTTTTCTTTGACTTTTTGATCGATACGCATGTCTGAATTTGCTCTCCACAAAGTAAAAAACAATGTACTACCATACTAGAGCCGATTTAAAAGACAAAAAATTTATAAAGTAGGTTCATTTTCAAATTTCGGCTTCCAAACTTTCTCATCTTCTTTACACGAGAACTAAAGAGTTTTTGAGATTTTAATTATTTATTCAGCAATCTCTGCACTTTATAAATGAATAATACAGTCCCGCATTTCCTCCACCAATCACATTTCAAGGGATATTTGCATAAAATCTGACTATTGTCTAAACTTTTGCAACAATGTAAAAAATATATATTTTGTAATATCCAAAATTTGATTCCAGTTATACACTGAAGTGACAAAAGTCATGGGATAGCAATATGCAAATTTTCAGATGGCAGTAGCATCGCATAGAACAGGTATAAATGCGCAGTGCTTTTACAGAGCTTTCATTTCTGTTCAAGTTATTCATGTGAAGAGGTTTTAACGTGATGATGACCGCACGACGTGAATTAACAGACTTTGAACGCGGAATGTTAGTTGGAGCTAGACGCATGGGTCATGCCATTTCGGAAATCGTTAGAGAATTCAACATTCCCAGATCCACTGTGTCAAGAGTGTGCCGAGAGTATGAAATTTCAGGCATAACATCCCACCATGGACAGCGCAGTGGTCGACCGCCTGCACTTAAAGATCGAGACCGGCGACGTCTGCAAAGAGTCGTAAATTCTAACAGACAAGCAACACTGCGTCAAATCACCGCAGAAATCAATGTGGGACGTACAATGGACGTGTCTGCTAGAACTGTGCGGAGAAATTTGGATTTCTTGGGCTATTCCAGCAGAAGACCGACTCGAGTGCCTTTACTGACAGAACGACATCGCTTGCAGCGACTCTCGTGGGCACGTGAGCATATCGGTTGGTCCCTAGATGAATGGAAAACCGTGGCCTGGTCCGATGAGTCATGATTTCAGCTGGTAAGAGCCGATGGTAGGGTTCGAGTGTGGCGCAGACCCCACGAAGCCATGGACCCAAACTGTCAGCAAGGCACTGTTCAAGCTGGTGGTGGCTCCGTAATGGTGTGGGCTGTTTTTTCATGGCATGGACTTGGTCCTCTAGTGCGACTGGACCGAACATTGACTGGAAATGCTTATGTGCAGCTACTTGGAGATCACTTGCAGCCATTCATGGACTTCATGTACCCAAACAACGATGGGATTTTTATGGATGACAATGCGCCATGTCACCGGGCCACAACTGTTCGCAATTGGTTTGAAGAAAATTCTGGACAATTCCAACGAATGATTTGGCCACCTAGATCGCCCGACATGAATCCCATTGAGCATTTATGGGACACCATCGAGAGGTCTGTTCGTGCCCAAAATCCTGCCCCATCAACGCTTTCACAATTATGGACGTCTATCGAGACAGCATGGCTCAATATTCCTGCAGAAGACTTCCAACGACTTGTTGAGTCCATGCCACGTCGAGTTGTTGCACTTCGCCGGGCAAAAGGAGGGCCGACACGATATTAAGAGGTATCCCATGACTTTTGTCACTTCAGTGTAGTTATAAGAATTCCAGACACGCATTTGAGACCATATTGTGTACTTGCAGTAGAAATTTGAAAGCATTTCGTTGAATAGTTTTCTTTTTATTCACATATTTGCATTTTGTCTAAACTTTTGCATCGCCGTGTAGTTTAAACTTCATAGCGAGATCATTAGCAGGTAAAAACTGGATGTTTAAATACAGTCGATCCATGATAATTCAAACAAGTTAAACCACAGATAGATACAAAGGACTGGTGATAGGTTGATGACCCCATACTTCAAGGACCCCTTTTCGGTAAATGTTCAATATTAAAGTTCAAAAAATCATTTTTATCTGCATGCATTAAAAAAATGCTAGGAAGTTTCAAGTTTGGTGCTCTCCTCCTAAAGCGTTTCGGAATTGAAACCCGAAATATTTGTGGTTAACATTTGTAAACCAGGAATGTAATAAAGGGTAAGCAATAAAAATCAATCGTCCCTGCCTCAAAACGTTTCTGGATCTGCCATAGGCTGAAACAAATTAAGCTATGACGAGGTATATTTGAAATCTCCATCCTACAGTTTGTTGTTTAACTCTTTTTCCATTAAGACCAATTATGGTTCAGACTATTTTTAAAGCTCCCTTTGAGCCTTTAGCAAGGTTCGACTGTTTTCACATTTATTAAGTACTTTCAGTATGTGGGTGATTCTTTCTAAATAAGACAAATTAATGTCGTAAGCCTATATCTATATTATCATTGTTTTTAAAATGAATTTAACATGCATAATATGATTTTTAGAAGTTATTTTGGTTGTTTTTAGGATTTAGATATTTATTCAAATCAATCATTTATCACTCCCTCATACTGTTCCCGTACAAGACTTCAAGTTTCAAAATTACTTTTTGCAACATTAAAATAAATGTATTACTTATTTTTCCACAACTTCATTTTATGTTCAAATAGGGATAATAACATGATATTCTTATCCCCTCTTATTGAAAATATTACCTTTAATATTATTATTGAATGTTGCCTTCTACTGGCGAATCAAAATTCTTCTAACTACTACTAGAGGGCAGGTAAAGCTACTTGATGGAACTATAATGTTTTGGCACATAATCACAGCACATTGCATGAAAAAACAGTTAACTTGATGTTAGTCCAATTGTGTTCTCAGAGGAAAATTTTGACAGAAAGTGGGCTGAAAGTTTTTTTACCTCATCACTCCCGCATCAGCCCTAACTGAATACAGGTAAATATGAACAATTTCTTATTAATGTTCATTTTTAAGTATTTAAGTATGGTTGAAGCCAACTGCGCATAATCTCACATCAGACAATTGTAAAAAAAAAAAAAAATAGCTATTTTTTTAAAGTTCATCACTCCCTCATAATCAGCCTTTCATATTCCCTCATGTGAAGGAGTGATAGAACTTATAAAAAAAATTTTGCGCAAAAATAAATATGATGAATCATGGCCAATATGTTCCCTACTACAGTCGAATCTGTTTATCTCGGACCTGCTTATCTCGAAACCCTCTCTATGTCGAAATGTTTCAATTTCCCTGCTTCTACAGCATAAATTTAATGTTTTTTCTCATGTTTATCTCGAATGATTTTGCCCGAAAACCTCCATATCTCGAATTTTGACGACTCTTATTTTTTGAATTTCATCTCCAGCCACCTTTATCAATGGTATAACTTGGAGACAAAAGTCATCTTTTGCACAATCATTCAAAGACTGTTCGTACTTAAAGGTATGCATTAACTTGCTACCGATATAGTCATCACAATTAGTAAAACGTGGACTCACAACATGTCCTACAGTAAAACATTCAACAATATCAATGTAAAACAATCTATTAAGTCTTTAACTTTGTTCTAATTGCTTAGTTTTGTAAATTTTATCACAACCTCTATATCTCGAATTTTTCTTCTGTCCTCTGAAATTCGAGATAGACAGGTTTGACTGTATAGATAAGTTCAAATTAATTCATAAAAAATAAATCACGTGTATTTAACGAAGACGATACAAAAAAAAACTTAACTTTTAATTGGCATATTCGGATGTAATCACCCATGTTTTTACTTCAAAAACTGTGCAGAACTTTAAAAACACTCACACTATCTCGTCTTAGTATAAGCTTCAACAAGAGGTTGTTCATAGCAGGTGAGAAATGGATGTTTAAATACTATTTTGCATTAAATACTTCAGACTGTGTTGAACTTTAATCTAGAACTTTACCAATATTGTCATCGTCTCATGATATCGTCGGTCGAGCTCCACAACTATGTTATAGCAAAGCATCAACTACCTGTTTTTTTCCATAGATATTTTCGAAATTCAAATTGAGAATAATGGAAATGTATTTTTTTCAAAACGTATCAATATTGATCATTAACGAAAGAACAATAAGAACGAGCTGGATCTAAAAAACTGCTCATTAACTGTCATTAACATTGACACAACATCGGAGCAATAAATAAAGAGAAAAATAATTATGAAAATTAAAAATGTGATAAGGGTAGTGTTTGCAACGGAAAAGAACTGTAAAATCTTGCTGAAACATATCTAAATATTTATAAATAAAAGAATGAAAATGGGAACTTCTGAAATTAAAAGTCGCAGTATTCCGACCTATGCAACAGAGCGTATATTAACTTCAACAAACAAAAACAAAAAAAAAAAAAAAAAAAAAGGACAAAGAAACAGCCTACCATAGATGAAGTCAATTACGACGAATGCTTTGTGAAATATTACTATTAGCCGAGTTACTTTGAGCAATGTAACAGTATAAGTCCACTATTCTCCAAGCTATTTTCCATGCATCTAGGATTCCATAATGGTTTCCACAACCCAGTTCCGCGCTCTAATTAAGCCACTGTCCCCCACCTCCCCCGAAAAGAGCCCCTCTTTGAGAAAAACTCCCATGGGTTCGAATTACGTCTAGCAACACGGTGACATAACACTCGAACAAAAATATTTTCTTGTCTAGCCAGGAAAGAATGCTATTCACTTGAAGGTCGAAAAAACGGGCGGGAAGATCTACAGTATGAATGTTTAGGTAGAAGCAATATTTTAAGATTAAATCAGTACAAAAGGCTCGGGAAGTTCCAATTTTTTTTTCAATCAATTGAAAATTTTTGCATTTAAAATTCTCCTGTTAATATAAGAAAATAGTTGGAATTCATTGAAACATAATGCAAAACATTGTGAGTGAGTTAAATAAGATATCGTTAAAAAAAAAAAAAGAACTTTTTTTCCTTAAGCAATGACGAAAATTTTACTTTTATTTTCGATTTATTTTCATTTTCGACCTTAGCTGCCGTGTGGTTTCATTTTCAGAGACGATCCGGAGCTTGCCAACGGGCAGGTGGACAGTTCTATATTTTCTCGGAGGTCCACCGACCCCTCCTGCAGTCCTCGGCCTCCACTCCTCCTGGTGGTGGCTCTCCTACACATACATATACATACGGACGCACGCACGTCAACACACGAACACACATACATGAAAACTTACACACATGCCGACACACGTACCTATCGCAATTCGTGATTACGAAAAGCATAATTTGAATTCAAGATGTTAAAATTCAAATTTATTTATTTATTTGATTATATATTTATATATTTTTTTTATCTTGAAGTATGTTTGGGTGAAAGTAGATTAGAGCCTAAGGCACGGGTTAGCAACCGTTGTAAAGTCGAGCCATTTTGTCCAAATGTGATGACTTATTATTATTTATTTATTTTTAAAGAGTCAAATAAAATTCAGAGAAGATGGGATAAAGTGAAAGAATTAGGACACTTTACCTTTTTCAAAAAAAAAAAAAAAAAGATTTTTTTTTCAAAATTCAAAATGAAGAAAGAACAATGTACATTTCATAATAACTTGCATTGAAGTGTTACCTTTCAATTTTGGCAGAAAATTGTTCCTTTGAGAAAAAAAAAGGGGGAGGGAGTGCTTTTACTTTGCCCTAGGAGTATGACCAGATTTTATTTCAGCAGTCTGCAACGCAGATTAAAAATCCCAAAAATAGTCTGCAGTAATAATAACAAATAAATGAAACTGCAAGTTCATACTACCTGAGGATCATGCTCAAGAGAATATGACACAAATCTTCACTCACTGAAGTAAACGATTAGTATTTTAAGAGTTTTTTCACCACAGGCAAAAAATAGTCAACAGGTATTTTCAAGAATCTGCAATGTACGCCGCAGCGTCATGCTGTTTCTGTTGCCCTGACCTTATGTATGTAGCAAAGTGAACAATAAAATATTTTTTAATTTTAATATTTCTTGCTTGATAATTAAAAATACTTTTCATAAAATGGATGAATAAGCAAATAAATGATATTTTTCAAATAAATTTGAAGGAATATATTTTATTCTTCATCCTGTATTAAGAAGCTATTTAGCTTCACATGCATGGAGGACTGCATGCCAGGCAGGGACGTCATTTCAAGTTTTTCTAGGGGGGGGGGGGGCAATGGTTAAAAAACACAATACAATTTCACCAGAAAACAACAAAAACCACGCACCTTTATATGTAAATACATTGATTTCTCAAAGTCAGGGGGGGGGCAAATGCCCCCCCCCCCTAAATGACGGGCCTGATGCGAGGTCCGTTGCTTCCGGGCAAACGCAGGAAAGATTCTACAATATAAACGAAGGGAAAAGCAACCACGACCTCCTGCTTAGAAAACGCAGCTTCTACCATAGAGACTGAGGTGCCTGAATTATATTTTATATCTTTAATTTTATGTGTATACAACTCAAATTCTTCAATAGTGAACTGAAATGAAGACATATATTGTTTGTTTGAGAACATCGTTTGTTGGGCGCGAAAAGTGACGACGCTCCTAGCTTTCAGCGTGCTTCAGTTTGGGGTTGTGCTCGATATTTTTTCAGCAATTTTGCTGTTTAACCCTTTAACTGTCAAGTTATTTTGATTTTTAACACTTTTCCAAACACAAATCCGAGAAACAGTCGGGTTTGACAAAGAGATGAAGCCGAAATAAACGTTTCCCGATATATATTCGGGTATAACAATACGATGCACTCAAAAAAAAAAAAAAAAAACCCGAGTAATACTCGGGCGTGACATTTTCGAAAACCGGCTGTGCCCGAGACTATCTCGGGCATGACAGTTAAAAGGTTAAGTAGTTTTAAATGCCTAGAAAAATAAAATTTCAATGTGAAATGTCTGATAGAATGAAAAGAATGAGAAAAACAGAACCCCTTTTGGCAACATCAGGTGCAGCTAAAACTGATATATTGTGAAGCGGGTATCTGATCGATATCTGGCAATGAAAAAACATTTACCTCATGAACTTGATAAAATAATGCCTATTTTTCGACAACGAGCTTCAGACAGACTGTTAGAAAGGTGTTCAAGCGGCGACATCAAAAATAGGAACAAATCGGTTCATAATGTTATTTAGAACCGTTGTTCAAAAAGTATGAACTGTTCAACAGCCCAGGTAGATATTGCCGCTACCAGGGGAAGATAGAATTTCAGCAATGGTATAAAGGTATATCTACTTCGAATTTGCTTGATTTCAAATTCCTGTCCAACTTCTAATCATCAGGAAGCATGTTGTGAAAACTGCAAATGCTTCCTAAGCGAAAAGCGTAATTCAAGTCCACGGTGAACTTTATAGAAAAAAAGTTAAATTTGCTAAAATGAAGTTACTTTCTCCTCCAGGATGCTGTTAAAAGGTATTTCTGCATTTAATTAATATTAATTTCAACTTTACAACTTTAAACGTGTTTTTCTGCATGATGCATTTCTTCCTGATTTTTTTTTTGCATCCAATTCTTTTTGTTAAGAACTGATAAAGGTAAAGTAATGAAATTTGGAGCATATCTTTTAAATATATTTTACTTGAATCGCCTAATTGGGAAAAATTGCCCAATAGGAAAAAAATTAACATCGCCTAATTGGAAAAAAAGGTTTACTTCAAAAAATTTGATTTGGGGGGAGGGGGGAAGGGTCTTACAGGTTTTTGAAATTTTTATTCAAATAATATCTTTTTAACTTGCTGTATAAAAACTAAAGCTTATATATTTGAACTAGATTTGAATTAGATTTTTGAAAACAATTTTTAAAATGAGCAGGAATATTTGGAGTTTTAGCGATTTAAAGCGACCCCACTTTTTTTTTAAATAAATTAAATTTATACAAAGTGGCCACTCGACTGGAAAACGGGGAAAAATTAGAATTTTTAGGGAGCCTGGAAAAGTCAGGGAAATGAACGAGAATTTTGCAAAGATCTGGAATTTGACAAAAAAAAAAAAAAAAAAAAAAAAATTGGCACTAATGGAAAAAAAAATCTATTAAAACTCACTTTAACTATTCTTTTTTATTAAAACTCATTTCTGTTAACGCTACACTGCATTATTTTTTGTTTTTTGAAAGACGTATATGGGCGATTCTCTGTAAACTCGTCATTTTTCACACGAAATCTGTCCGGGCACGGTTTTTTGAAATGTTCGTATAATTATAATACTATTGCTCAGAAAATGAATCTATTACTTTGGTTTGAAAGAGGGCTAATTGAAGTTTGTGTTTTTCTGATAAATCATGATAGGGGGTAAGTCCCCCGCCTAGTATAACTAGGCAGGGGACTGTGCCAGGTGACTTGTGTTTTTGCTCTTTGTTGCGTAATATCTGCAAAACTATTGGAACATAATTAGTTACGAGACTACCTATAAATTGAGGCACAAATCGTGGACATAATAACTAATATATTTCATAATTAGACTAATTGACATTAATAAAATCACTTCCCAGAGGACTGTTTTCGCAACGATCACGATGCATACTTTCAGCACAAATGTGGCTCTCAAACTAAGCAAAGTAGTGTTTCAACACCGTTCTCGGCGATTTCGGCAAATTCACACTGATTACTTTAAACTTCATGCCAAAAAGAATTTGCAAAACTTATAGATTTTTCGTATTACAGCTTTGAATTTGTTGCAGGGGACTGTTTGAAAAAACTCTGGACAGAATTTACATGACAATTTTAAGTTTTCGAAACACGTAATTTTACCTTATTTCATAAGAAAAATATAGCTTCATTATTCTATTTTTAGATATTAATTGCCAAATTTATGTAGTGTTAATAGATTTTTTGAAATACTATCTTTAACAGTCAGACTATGGGATTGGGACAGCCAGGGGACTGTGTTTTTGGCGCTTAGATAATTTCTAGAAAAAAAAATTAAATTGTTATCACTCCAAATACAATTGGGCCACAAAGTATTAATGCTTTACTTGTATTAAGAGCGATAATTACTTTATTACACTTTATTATTTTTAAAATACTTAGTCCGGACAGCCAATTACCAGTTTACAGAGAATAGCCCATATAAGATTTACGTTCGCGAATATGAAATATTTTCTTTTACCAAAACTAATTTCTGATCGTACGCACATTAAGTAATTCAACTACAGAAATCTTTGTGTTTAAGATTTACTTATTGTTTGACCCTACACTGCATAGCGTTGCCAATTGGATACATAGACTATTTCTCCTTATGACCATGCATAAGGCAACTCAAGCATAAAAAGCAAGTGTTAGGTATTTTTAAAGCAAATATAACCATCTATCCTCAAAATTAATTTTTTTTAAATGTTTTCCAATGTTTTCTTATTACATTAAAAAACAAATATGGGCGATTCTTTGTAAAGTGGTAATTGGCTGTCCGGACTGAGTATTTTAAAAATAATAAAGTGTAATAAAGTAATTATCGCTCTTAATACAAGTAAAGCATCAATACTTTGTGGCCCAATTGTATTTGGAGTGATAACAACTTAATTTATTTTCTAGAAATTATCTAAGCGCCAAAAACATAGTCCCCTGGCTGTCCCAATCCCATAGTCCAACTGTTAAAGACAGTATTTCAAAAAACCTATTGACACTACATAAATTTGGCAATTAATACCTAAAAATAGAATAATGAAGCTATATTTTTCTTATGAAATAAGGTATAATTACGTATTTCTAAAACTTAAAATTGTCATGTAAATTCTGTCCGGAGTTTTTTCAAACAGTCTTCTGCAACAAATTCAAAGCTGTAATACGAAAATCTATGACTTTTGCAAATTCTTTTTGGCTTGAAGTTTAAAGTAATCAGTGTGAATTTGCCGAAATCGCCGAGAACGGTGTTGAAACTCTACTTTGCTTAGTTTGAGAGCCACATTTGTGATGAAAGTATGCATCAGGGTCGTTGCGAAAACAGTCCTCTGGGAAGTGATTTTATTAATGTCAATTAATTTAATTATAAACATATTAGTTATTATGTCCACGATTTGTGCCTAAATTTATAGGTAGTCTCGTAACTAATTATGTTCCAATAGTTTTGCAGATATTACGCAACAAAGAGCAAAAACACAGTCACCTGGCACAGTCCCCTGCCTAGTTATACTAGGCGGGGGACTTACCCCATATCACAATTTATCAGAAAAACACAAGCTTCACCTGGCCCTCTTTCAAACCAAAGTAATAGATTCATTTTCTGAACAATAGTATTATAATTATAAGAACATTTCAAAAAACCAATCCCGGACAGATTTCGTGTGAAAAATGACGAGTTTACAGAGAATCGCCGATATAATTAATTTTGCTATTACGTGTTTTGCTAATTACAGCTAATATTCTAAATTATTGTCAAAGACATTTTATTATTCAATTTCTTGTAGCCTTATTACTACCATAGTCTGGAAAATGAGTTCTAATTTCTACGTAATGTTATGTGGAAAATTTTCCCATTTTAGTGTAGTCGGTCTTCAGTTTAGTTGGCATTTAATTAAGTCAATTTAACATTATATGAGAATGCTTAAGGGTTTTTTCTTTTACTGTTTAATTAAAAGTGGCCAGACAAAAACAAGGAGAAATGCCAGGTTGTCTAGTTATTTTTTTCTATCAAGAATTATTCGGTGAAAAATTTTGCAAAAAAAAAAAAAAAAAACTATATATTAGCCATCCAACTTTGACCCTCGTTTTTTCGACCAAACTCCTCTACTAATACACGATATCGTATATCTGAGGAAAGTGTTTTTTTGCCATAGAAGGATAAAATTTTCGAACAGTAAAATGTCGGCTACCGACATATTACAGGATGCTGGACCTACCGCCTCCCCTAATTTCAAGACCTCGCCGTTCAGATTTTTCAAACTCTTGCTTTTTTACAATTACAAAAATCGATTTTTTAACTATTCATGTGATGTTTTATGTTATACTTGCAAAATAATCTCAAACTACAGATTTGCCAGCAATTACGGGTTAAACATAATTTATACATTTACGCTATTTTTTACATTTTTTGGCTTTAGCCCCGATGGTAGTTACTCATTATACGAAATCCGATTGTATCTACTTCTATTAAACTCGCCGTTTGTTCACTGTGTGATTTTACCTCCTGAAAATTAATGTTATATTTACTACAATTTTTAACCATTTTATTTTATATTCTGTAAAAAAGGCATACTCGGCATTTTGCCACTCTCACTCGAAAATTTCGATCCCGTTGTATTTGAGCTTATTCAAGCCAATACCATTCTTAAAATGATCATTACATTTTTTTTCAGTGTTATGAAGATTTCAGAAAATAGAATTGAAGTAAAATGTTGATTAAAGACATTTTTGAGTGGGATAGAATATAGAAATTGATGAATTTTCTTTGTATAATTCTGCAAAAGTTAATCAATGTTGCAAATAAATGTGAACTTTTGAAAATTATACCATTATGTTTAGCCTCTTTTAAAATATTAAATATAATAATTAATATACTTATTAAATACCCATAGGCAACATTTTCAGAAGCAAATACATCTTTAAACATTTACAAGACAGTGAAATATTAGTACTTTTCATTTATTACTATTTTGTAATTAATTTTTCTGAAAATTTTCTCCGAAAGACAATAAAAATATGTAACTTTTGTCACTTGAAACTCAATTTTTACTCACCATCTGTAATAATACATCATAGAAGGAGTTGAAATGTATTTTACACTTTATTTGAAAAATACCAGCAAAAAAAGCAGGTTTTTAAAAATTGAAAGAAGTTAAGATACTTTATATGTATAAATTACAACTTTTGCATATTAAAAAATATTTTTGAAAAAGTAAGAGTACGTCGTTGATCGTTGCCAATAATCAATTCATTAGTACATCTCGAGTGCATGTGTGTTAATCTCAATGAATTAAATCAATCCACAATGTTTTTAGTCTTTATTAATGTAGTATAAATTATAGCTTTTCGTTGTAAAATTAGTTTTTCAGTTTTAAAATCTTAAATTTAATAATTATTTACCAAACAAAGGTTCTTCGGATAGTGTTCTATCGTACATATATTCGAGAAAAAGTTCAATGGTAAGTATCACCAATTAGCCAACTTAACACCATAAATACAAATACAAATGTGGCGACCAGCAGCAGGCTCTGGGCCCAACTTGGCTGGTCCTAGTCAAAATAAAGACCCCAATGAAGATCAATGGCCCTCTTAAAGCCATCTACTCCATTGCTCTTTACCGCCTCTTCCGGTAAGCTGTTCCAAGTTCCCACTACCCTGCTAAAATAGTAATTTTTTCGAATTTCAAGATTAGCCTGAGATTTAAACAGCTTAAAACAATGACCCCTTGTCCTGCTTTCCGTGCGAAAATCTAACCCCGTAACATCATTCATTTTAATAAATTTAAACAACTGAATCATGTCCCCTCTGGCTCTCCTTCGCTCAAGACTATAAATCTCATGTAACCTTTTGGCTACTTTCGGGCATTTTTACGGGCAACGAAGATGTAACAAAATTTGCACATCCCGCAATTTTTACTTGCATGATGTAATTTAAAACCTTGTTCCCCAAATTTTATTGTTTAAATGTCAGTGATGAATTTTCCCAAGTATTTACACTGACCACTTGGCCATACTACGAGCCCAATATCTTCTAGTTTAACAAAGAAAGGGTTTCAACGAAAGTGCGCTGTTTGTAGCTCATAAAATTGGAATAAAATGTTTTTGGAAAAAAAAATAGAACCGACTTCAGTTGGATTAACACAATTTTTATTACATATTATTATTAATTATTTATTAAATTAATTATTTATTAAATTAATTATTTATTAAAACAATTAAATGTCTCCATTAAAATTTATATTTATAGTTGAATTGTAGTTGCGTATGATTCTATACATTGTTTTTGCGCCGATTTCAAAACTTATGTTTAAAAGTAGTTTCGATGGTGTTCAAAGAAAAAAAAATATTTTTTACTTTTTAGAGCAATTTCCAACTGAAGTCGGTTCTATTTTTTTTTTTTTTTTCAAAAATATTTTATTTCATTCTTTTTAGAGTAAAAGCACTTAAAATAATCAAAATATAGTTAAAAAACCATGCAGCTGTTCAAAAAAATCCTTGCAGATTTGGACTCGGATCTCATTCCATCAGGAGCTTCAACATGACGCGTTTAACCACTTGACCATCGGGTCGCTCATTGAAGTAAGGATTTACGATAGCACATATTGTTTTAAATAACATGAAATTTTAGGTTTTCGATCATAACTTTTTTTCTAGTGAACAAATATCATCATAAGAGTACATGGTACTTAAGTTACACCATCTCCTATCGATTAAAAAAATCGTCCAAATCGGTTCCGTAGATCAGATGTTATGTGCGAACAAACAAACAAAAAAAAAACACGCTTTGAATTGAGAACCTCCTCCTTTTTTGAAGTCGGTTTAAAAAGAACTAGCAATGAAACTCGAATATAGTGTGGAGCATGTGAGATAGAACTTTTTCTTGACCCTTGCTATAGATTTATCATGTTAATTTCTAAAGTTATTTGTGAAAATATAGTACATAAATTTCTTATTGATTTCTCTTAGGTAAAAAATACGCAGATTTTTAAGTTACTTCGTTAAGAAAATCGAGCAGTTAGAGGGTGAAGGCACCAAATTTGGTGAACGTGAGGTAGCCAAATTCGTTGCCAAGTTTCTCGGCCACTCGCGACAATTCGGTTTGGGGTGGGGGGGGGGGGGGGGGGGGGCAAAAACTGGAAGAAAGTACATTTGAAATAATTTGTAGCCTAAATCAAAACTAAGTTACAACCGATGTCTCAAAATCGAAGTTGGTGGCATTAAATTTTGAGAAATAAGCGTTATCATTCATTTTTAGAACTAATGTACTGTCCGTTGGGGAAAGAAAAAATGGGATAAATCAACTTCATTACCACACTTGTGGTTATTTTTTCAAACTAAGCTTAATGGTGAGTGGAGGCTAGATAACACACAGAAAATATTCTGAGAATATCGTGTGTTTCCAAACTATTGTGTAGGGGTCATCATTGTTTAAAGATGACACTGCGATTTTTCTTTTTTTTTTCGAGTTTAATGTTCTTACATTTTCTTCTACAGCAGGTCTACAAATGCTGAGATTGATTTAAGCTAGTTTTACTTACAATATGGAAGGTCACTAGAAACATTTGTGGGCGATTCTCTGTAAACTCGTCATTTTCGATGCATAATCTGTCCGGGCATGTGTCTTTCAAATGTTCGTACAATATTAATTCTATTGCTCAGGAAATGAACCTATTATTTTGGTTCGAAAGAGGGTCAGTTGAACTTTTATGTTTTTCTGATAAATCATGGCAGGGGATTGTGTATTTTCACATTTGTTGCGTAATATTTGCAAAATTATTGGAACATAATTTGTTACGAAATTACCCATGCACAAATCCTGTAGACACAAATCATAATACGTATCATTATTAAAGTAATTAACATTAGTAAAATTACTAAAATTACACCAGAGGACTGTTTTCGCAACGATCCAGATGCATATTTTCATCACAAATGTGGCTCTGAAACTAACTAAAGTGGCGTTTCAACACCGTTCTCGGCAATTTGGATAAATTCACACTGATTACGTTAAACTTCATGCCAAAAAACATTTTTAGAGTAATAAATTTTTTCTATTGCAGCTTTGACTTTGTAGCGGAGAACTGTTGGAAAAAACTCCGAATTTTATTGACAATATTAAGTTTAAGAAATGCGTAATTAGAACTTATATCAAAAAAAAAGTTACATAATTTTATTTTTAGATATTAATTGCCAAATTTATGTACTGTTAATAGGTTTTTTAAAATATTACTTTTAAGTGCTTTAAGTGCTTAGTACTTAGTACTTTAGTGTAATACTTTTAAGTTTAAAATATTACTATTCGTTTGGGACATGCAGGGGATTGTGTTTTTAGCGCTTATATAATTTCTAGAGCAAAAATTAAATTTTATCGCTACAAATACAATTGGGCTACAGAGTATTTATGCTTTACTTGCATTAAGAGAGATAATTACTTTATTACACTTTATAGCCAATTAGGAGTTTACGTAGAATAGCCCTTATATGGGTGATTCTACGCTATTTGAATTCTGACGGCCAATGGAAAAACTTCATGTAAAACTGATTTTATTAATGTTTTTGTATGCTTAAGCATTACAGACTATTATCTTTTATATGGACCACCCAATAAATTCGCTACAATTATTTTATTTTAGCTTTTATAGCTGAAAATAGTCATAAATGTATGCTCCCATGACTTGTCCAAATACAAGTTTTTATACAAACATGTTCGACGTTCAATTTTTGCTAACTTGGCATAATGTTTTTTGCCATAATCATACACTTACATTAACATAGAAACATATTTCATCAGTAAACATTGTTGGCCACCACTGCTTTAGATTATCCGATTGTAACTAAAATGTAAGGTGCAAATATGTCTTATCAAGTTTTGAATACAGAGTTTCAACATTTTATATCTCACCTCTTACTATTATTTTAAAATTGTAAGAAGTACTATATGTTCGAATCCAACTCCGAACCAAAAACAAAAAAATGCTCACAACGTAAAAGGATCCCTGACGAATGTTCTGAGTTTGAAATTCTATTTCCATTTCGGAGTTAGTGCACTTGAATTTGATTAATTCTTATTCCGATAAATCAGTGATCCAAGTCCAACTTCACACTTGGAAGATGGGTGAAACACTCTCCCATTTATAAATAAGTCAAGTTAATTGTGGAAGAGGAAAGCAGTTTGGAAACAAAAACAAGCAACCCCTCACCCCCATGACACAAGACAAAAAAGTATGAGGAAGTATTTAATTACGCTACCCAGTGGTTAGAAAAACATTTCCTTTGTAGCGAACTACAACTAAATTGTTATAAATGTAGTTAACTACAACTACTTTTTTTAAATGTAGCGACTACAAACTAGTTTTCAATTGTAGTCGCTGCTTCGCTACTTTTTAAAAAATAAATAAATGAAAAGCATACACCGTTTGAGGATTGACCGAAAAAATTCGAAAAGTAGTTTGCATTAATAAATTAACTCATTTAAATATAGAATGGAACTAGGAATTGTCTTGGAATTTATTCGTTACTTTTCCTTCTTGTTCCTTTTTAGCCTACTTTCCCGTCAAAAATAAAAGAAAGACGAAAAAAGTATTAAAAGTAGCTTAATGCATCTAAAAAATATCGCCAAGTCCAAAAAAAATCGCCAAGTTAAAAAAAATATCGCCAAGTCCAGAAAATATCGCCAAGTTGAAAAAATAAAGAGGTAAAAGGAATATCGAAAAATTAAAAATTTGAAAGTAGGGTATTGAGATGGGGAATTTGTGTGTCGGTCTGTCGGTCGGTCGGTCGGTCTGTCTGTCCCCCCCTAATAACTTTTGAATGAACATTCCGATTTGGACAAACTTTTTTTTGTTGGAAAGATCTCGGCGAGTACAGCTCATTCCCATATTTGATTTTTTGATTTGAACAATTTTTGGTTCAACTTTGAGCCGTTCAAATAACCGGTCCCGCGATACTAACTTTTTAATGAACAGTCCGATTTGAACAAACTTTTTTTTGTTGGAAAGAACTTTTCAAGGATACTTCATTCCCGTATTTACATTTCCGATTTGAACAATTTTTCGTTCAACATTGAACCGCTCAAGCAAGCTGTCACCCCTAATAACTTTTGAGTAAACAGTCCGAAAAAAAAAATGACTGACTGTGCAGACGATTTTTTGTTTATTTATTCATTTGTTTTATTGAATTTATTATTATTATTATTATTATTATTTTTGGCAGACGATTTTTTTTGTAACAAAAATGTTTCATTCACGAGGGCATTTTATTCTTTATTTATATTTAACAACTGGCAACGGATTAAAAGTGAAATTCGAGACATTTTATCAACGGACGAGTTTTTTTTTCTTTTTTTTTTCTTTCTTTGATAAAATGTGTTTTGATGTACTTTGTACTTTTAATTTTTTTTTGAAAACAATTGAGGAATTTTTCTACGGAAGAACTGTAACAGTTACATTCTTTAAAAGGTGCGACAAAACTTTATTTATTCATTTATTTACTTTTTATGTGTCTATTTCATCTGATGATAGGGGTATATTTTGCTTTTAGAAATCAGCTTCAAGTGCTAAAAAGGTATGTTTGACATAATTTTTAGTCTTAGATAATCAAGAGAATAATGATCAGATGCTAGAATGCCGATGTCGATGTACGGGAAAGTAGGCTCGTTTAGTTCTTGACAGAACTTCTTGTTAATTTGCTAAAATTTGTCCTTTTTAGATTTTTTTTACAATTTTTACGAATATTCGCCACAAGAAAGGATTCAAAAGTTGAAAGATTGAAAGAATTCAACCTTAATTTTTTTTAGTTTATTACCAGGGAATATTTAGGAACATGAAAATTATTTGAAGGAATTATTATTCGGAAAATTATGATGCCAAATAAACCATTGACATCAAGCAGAATGTATTTCATCAAAATGATGTATCCAAGATCAGCTCATATTTTTATGGTTCTTATTTCTCATTGTATCCACTGCTGTACTCGTGCAAGATTTTCACCAGTCAGAGTCAATTAAACCTAGTTTTTTTCCTTCGTTCTCTCTTTCTTAAAATTTTTCATTTATTTATTTATTTTTTCAATTTAAAAGTAGTTTCTAGAAATTGCTACAAACTACTATGTTTTTGTATCGCGCTACTTACTACTCTACTTTAAAAAAGTAGTGCGCTATACTACAAACTACTTAAAAATGTAGCTACTATAGTACTTTCGCTACTTGTAGCACGCTACTTCCGACCACTGACGCTACCGATTCTTTTAACTTACAAATTTTAACAAAATCATGAAGTATTTTGGCATACTAGCGAAGTTATTTATGAAACTCATATGGATTTTTGTCACAGAAAAATGTTTCTTTCTCACTATTGACGCACTTTTTTAACTGAACTTTCAATACACATCGTTAAAATGATTTTTTTACCTACTTCCTTCATTTTATTTTCGAATAACTAGAGTTAAACTGAAGGTTTTCTGACAACTATCTCACTCAATTATAAATGTAAAGGATTTTTAACCATCCTTTCAACCAAGTGTAAAATAGGTCTTGGATATCCACTGATTTGTTAGATCACGAATTGATCAAATTCAAATGCAAACTCTGAAGAAATGTAATATAAAATTGAGGACTTAGATTTATTTGCCAATGATTCATGGCCGTTGGGAGCATTTCTTTTTGGACATAGTCTGATTTTAGAGTTGGATTCTAACACATACTTGTACAATGTACATATCTGCAGATCGCACTTACAAAGCTTGACAGAATGAATGAGGAAATATTACAATGTTGTGAAATAAATTCGTTTTTCTGTGAAATAGATTCTTCTTTCTTTGTGTTTTGTAATTTTTAAAACAACTTTCTAATTTCTTTATTTTGCAAAAAAATTAATGATCTTAACTGCATATTTCACTTTGCTCTGCATTCCCCTACTCCTTCGCTCCATTCCCCTTGGAAATGTCGTCTCCCTGCCAGAAAATGTCGTTTTGGATTGAGTATTTTTCTTTTGATGAATTCTGATCCAAATCGCGCTAAATTTAAATCTAAACTCATGACAGGGTTCTAAACCACAACTGTTGCAGTAAAATCGAAAAAAAAAAACCTTTATTTTAAACATAATAAATCTTAGTCTCATAACTTCCTGAATAATTCCTCAAACTTCATACGTAAAGCATCATTTTTAAGATATTTTCTTCACTTTTGGTAAAATAAAAAGAAATATTCGTTTCGTTTTATTTTTTGAAAGTTATATTTAAAAATCAGGTTTTTAAATTCCACTGTCCGGCGCAAATGCTTCCCACAATTCAGCTCCATTTAATACAGTACTACATTAACCTTTGACTAACTACATTATCATTACTTTGTAGGAGAGAGTAAAAACTTTTGTCTTTTGCGTACAACTTTAGATCTCGTGATCTTATAACATTGGTAAATAATTCTGAAGGAAATTGTCTTTTAGAGTTATGCTGTTATAGCTATTTGCGGAATAAGATTCTACGTGAAATAAAGAAATTATCTGAAAATTTGCCACTTTTGGACTAACTTCAGTCTGGTCCTAAGGTACAGAGTGATCCATTTAAACATTGATTTATTTTAAGCAATTATTCTTCAACCTTTATTTCATTAACTCAATTACCATTCATTTCGCCATTCATTAGTTTATTGAATTTTTCCTTTGTTTTATTCATTCTTTTCTTAATTAATTCATCTGTTCATCATTCATTCATTCCATTCAACCATTTATTAATTCATTTATTCAATAATTCCTTCATTTTTTAATTCGTGTGAAAATTCATTAACTCATTCCCTCATTCAATATTCCATTCCTAAATTGACTAATTCATTCATTATTTCATTCACCCATTCAATCATTATTTATTTACTCATTTATTAAATTCGCTCCATATTTCATTTCATTATTCATTTCATTTATTCATTCTCCCATGCCTTTCTTAATTTAATCTAGTCATTTATTAACTAACTCAATGATTTAATATTTCTTTCCCTCCCCCCATTCAGTTATTCGAATTAATTATTCATTACTTCATTTATTCAGTTGCTTACTACATCATTCAGTTAAATGAAAATAAATGATGTAGTAATGAATGAAATAGTACATGAATAATTTTAAATTAATTATTCATTTATTATTTCCTTTATTCAGTCATTAATTCATTCATCTAGTATTTTATTCATTAAATCAATCATTCATTCATATTTCATTCACCCATTCAGTCATCAATCATTCATTTACTCTCACTCATTTATTCTCTCCATATTCTTTCATTTATTATTTAACTCATTTCTTCATGTGTTCATTAATTTAATTCAGTTATTTATTAATTAACTCACTCATTTATTATTTGCTTCATTCATTCATTCATTATTTTATTTAACTATACATTTTTTTTGATAATTAATTCATTTCGTTTAATAATTCATTAGTAACTCATTAGTTCATTAGCTGCATATTCGTTCATTTGTTTTTTAATTGATTTGTTCAATTTTTTGCTTCGTTAATATTTTTTAGTGATTGAGTAATTAACTCACTTCCTTATTATTTACTTCATTCTTTCATTCATCATTTTATTTATTAAGTCACTTGCTACATCATTCATTTATTCCTTCATTAATTAATTTATTCACAATTTCATTTATTTAGTACTTTATTTATTAAATCAATCATTCATTCATTTTTCATTCAAACATTCATTAATTTAATATTTCATGAAAGCAAGCATTCATTCACGCGTTAACTATTTCATTCATCTTTTCGTTTAGTTATTCATTTGTTCATCTGTTCATCACTCATTCCTTCCACTTAACCATTTATTAATTCATTTATACACTCATTCAAAATTTCATGTATTTATTAATTTATGTAAAAATTCATTCACTCATTCCCTCATTCAATATTCCATTCATGACTGCACTAGATTATTTATTTCATTCAGTCATTCATTCATTTACTCATTTTTTTATTAGCTCCATATTCCTTCGTTTATTGTTTAATTCACGTATTCATTTTTTCATGCCCTTGTTCATTTAATTTAGTCATGTAATTATTAACTCATTCATTTATTATTTGTTTCATTCATTCATTGAATCTTTCATTAGTTCGTCTTTTCATCTTTCATTTATTTTATTTTACCATTTATAAATTTATTTACTCACTCATTTAATATTTCACGCATTTATTAATTTATGCAAAATTTCATTAACTCATTCCCTCATTCAATATTCCATTCTTGAATGCACTAATTTATTCATTATTTCATTCACCCATTCCGTCATCATTTATGTACTCATTCATTAAATTTTCTCCATATTCTTTAGTTTATTATTTAATTCATTTAATCATTTTTTCATGCCTTCATTAATTTAATCTAGTCATTTATTAACTAATTCACTCATTTATTTGCCCTCCCCCATTCATTTATTTAATTTAACCATTCATTACTTCATTTATTCAGTCGGTTACTATATCCTTCATTTAGATGAACATGACTGATGAAGTAATAAATGAAATAGTAAATGAAATAGTAAATGAATGCTTTTAAATAATCATTCATTTATTCAGTCATTAGTTCATTCATTTAGTACTTAATCCATTAAATCATTCATTCATATTTCATTCACTCTTTCAGCCATCATTTATTCATTTACTCATTCATTAAATTCGCTCCATATTCTTCCAATTATTATTTAATTCATTTCTTCATGTCTTTATGTCTTCAGCTATTTAATTTAGTCCTTTTTCAATTTACTCACTCATTTATTATTTGCTGCATTCATTCATTCATTATTAGTTCATTTAACCATACATTAACTATATATTAGTGCATATTCTTTCATTTATTTTTTAATTGATTTATTCATTTTTACATACCTTCGTTAATTTTATTTAGTCATTTATTAGTTAACTCACTCGTTTCTTAGTTGCTTCATTCATTCATTTATGAGGTCACTTACTACATCATTCATTATTTCATTTATTCCGTCCTTAATTCATTTTCAATTTCATTTATTTAGTATTTTATTTTTTGAATCAATCATTCATTCAGTTTTCATTCCAACATTCATTAGTTTAACATTTCATGTGAGCAAACGTTCATAAACTCTTTGACTATTTCATTCATCCTTTCGTTTAATAATTCATTAGTTCATCTCTTCATCATTCATTCCTTTAATTTAACCATTTATTAATTTATTTGTTCACTCATTCAGTATTTCATTTTTTTATTAATTTATGTAAAAATTCATTAACTCTTCCCTCTTTCAATATTCCATTCATGAATGTACTAATTTATTCATTATTTCATTCACCCATTCATTCTTCATTTATTTACTCATTTATGTAATTCGCTCCATATTCTTTCATTTACTATTTAATTCATTTATTCATTTTATCATACCTTCGTTATTTTAATCTAGTCATTTATTCACTAACTCACTCATTTAATGTTTGCTTCTCCCCCCCCCATTCAGTTGTTTGATTTACCCATTCATTATTTCAGTCGCTTTCTATATCATTCATTTAGATGGAAATGAATGATGTAGTAATAAATGAAATAGTAAAAGAATGATTTTTAATTAATCATTCATTTAGCATTTAATTCATTAAATCAATCATTCATTCATATTTCATTCACCCATTCAGTCATCATTCATTTACTCATTCATTTATTAGCTCCATATTCCTTCGTTTATTACTCAATTCACTTATTCATTTTTTCATACCTGCGTTCATTTAATTTAGTCATGTAATTATTAACTCACTCATTTATTATTTGCTTAATTCATTCATTGAATCTTTCACCATTCATCCTTTCGTTTATTAACTCATTAGTTCGTCTGTTCATCATTCATTCATTTCATTTAAACATTTAGGGTGAGTTCTGGTAAGTGCGTACCCTTTTTTGCAAAGTTCATGTTCTCAGGGATGCTGCTCTGTTGAAAAATCTTGTACACTCACAGTTTTTTTTTAGTTTTCTTTCCAGATCCTTTACTAAAATTTTCAAACATATAATATGTCAAATAAACCATAAGCATGGGTTTTGTGACCTGGTTTATGGCACCTATTCTAAGGTACGCACTTTTCCTACCTAGCGGGGTAAGTGCGTCCACCTTAAATTATGTGAATATGAGCAGTAAAAAGCTTCTGGCACATATTAAATATGCTAGGTAGTTGTTGCCTTGGGATAATTCCTAATACTAGAGATCAGCACTTGCTTGCATGGATGAAACGCAATCAGTGATATTCCACGTGTCTTGCAAACAACTGTGATTTGAAGATTGAGAGAGTTGTGTCTGTGATTCTTCCTCTGTCCTTTTAATAAGACCAAGTGAGCAAATGCAAGTTTTTTTTTATTTAGTAATAATCACTCATAGTCTACATAGTTTATTTTGGTTAAATACATTAATCAGTCTGTGTTTAAGCCAGGGTTCGCACTTACCCCTTCTTAAATGTAAGATGAGACATGCGCGTCCAATAGCTTTGTTGTAAGTGCGTACCCCTGTGATTTTCTTTAATTCTATTTGTATGGTAGAGCGTTAGGTGACCTGAGTGAACAATTCGTTTTTTTTTCTTTTTTTTGAATAAATACGGTTTTAAAATATTTTTCTTATTAGAATCAGTAGCAGTAAGAATATAAGAAAAAACACAAAATAAAGAGCAAAAAAAAGAGAATAATTGATCATGATGTGATACTTGTACTTTTTTTTTCTTGTACATTCAAATAGTTTTTCACAAGGTGTTCTTTAATTTTCTTAAATATAATTTATTCATTACTCCACCTTTGCTTTTTGAATCAGTAGGTTCCTTATTCAGTGTTTCACTTAATTTCATTGCTTCATTTGTCATTCTGGTTTAAATTAAGTATAGCTCATGATCGCTATTTTCAACGAAAAATTTACTAACTGATATCTAAAAGCCAATATATTTCAGAGGTAATGAATAAAATTAAAATCTTATGCCGCGTTCAATGTTAATATAAATACTTGATGGAAATGACGTCGGATTTATAATCGGTTTATAAAAGAGTTATAAGAAAAATTGAAGGTGAATTACGAGAGTCGGATTTTCTACGTAATGGTACACACTTCCCTCATCATAATGGTACGCACTTGCTCCGCATAATAGTACGCATATGCCTCATGATAGTGGTACGCACTTGCCCCATCATAATGGTACGCACTTACCCCCACCTTACTTTTAAGAAAGGGAAAGTGCGTACCGTCATATAAACGAATTTTAGTTAGAGTATTTGATCAAAATGCCCCATGTGTGTTGTTAGTAGCTATTACTTAAAAGAAACAACTTGCATTTCTTGACTTCAGTTGCTTTGTATGACTACAAGAGAAACTGAAACAAAACCTTCTCAATCTTTACTTTAGAGTTTTTTTTGAAGACATTTAAGTTATCCCTGATTATGCTTCGTCTATTGAATCCAGGCATGAATTCTACCTATTTATTTATTTTTTTTTATTTTAACCAGTGATACCTTCCGTACCTGCCATTCCTAGCTTAACCGGATGAAGGGTATCAATGGAAGTTTAAGGAAAGTTACTTTGACAGGATGTAGACAGTTATCTAACATAGTCGATGTGTTGCAGAAGCCATTTCAAGACAGTGTTCATATAATTCCCAGTGGACGCACTTACCCCGTGGACGCACTTACCAGAACTCACCCTATAAATTTATTTATTCACTCATTTTATATTTCACTTATTTATTAATTTATGTAAAATTTCATTAACTCATTCCCTCCTCCAATATTCCATTCTTGAATGCACTAATTTATTCATTATTTCATTCCCCATTCCGTCATCAATTATTTACTCATTCATTAAATTTGCTTTATATTCTTTAATTTATTATTTAATTCATTTATTCATTTTTTATGCCTTCGTTAATTTACTCTAGTCATTCATTTGCTAACTCACTTATTTATTATTTCCTTCCCACCATTCATTTATTTAATTTATCTATTCAATACTTCATTTATTCAGTAGCTTACTACGTCATTCATTTAGATGAACATGAATGATGTAGTAGTAATTAAATAGTAAATGAATGATTTTAATTATCATTTATTCAGTCATTAGTTCATTCGTTTAGTATTTAATTCATTAAATCATTCATTCATATTTCATTCACTCTTTCAGCCATCATTTATTCATTTACTCATTCATTAAATTCGCTCCTTATTCTTTCATTTATTATTTAATGCATTTTTTCATGTCTTTGTCTTCAGCAATTTAATTTCGTCCTTTTTTAATTTACTCACTCATTTATTATTTGTTTCATTCGTTCATTCATTTTTATTTCTTTTAACCATACATTAACTATATATTAGTGCATATTCTTTCATTTATTTTTTAATTGATTTATTCATTTTTTCATACCTTCGTTAATTTTATTTAGTCATTTATTAGTTAACTCACTCGTTTCTTAGTTGCTTCATTCATTCATTTATTAAGTCACTTGCTACATCATTCATTATTTCATTTATTCCTTCATTAATTAATTCATTTTCAATTTCATTCATTTAGTATTTTATTTTTTGAATCAATCATTCATTCAGTTTTCATTCCAACATTCATTAGTTTAACATTTCATGTAAGCAAACGTTCATAAACTCTTTAACTATTTCATTCATCCTTTCGTTTAATAATTCATTAGTTCATCTCTTCATCATTCATTCCTTTAATTTAACCATTTATTAACTTATTTGTTCGCTCATTCAGTATTTCATTTTTTTATTAATTTATGTAAAAATTCATTAACTCTTCCCTCTTTCAATATTCCATTCATGAATGTACTAATTTATTCATTATTTCATTCACCCATTCATTCTTCATTTATTTACTCATTTATGTAATTCGCTCCATATTCTTTCATTTACTATTTAATTCATTTATTCATTTTATCATACCTTCGTTATTTTAATCTAGTCATTTATTCACTAACTCACTCATTTAATGTTTGGTTCCCCCCCCCCCCATTCAGTTGTTTGATTTACCCATTCATTATTTCAGTCGCTTTCTACATCATTCATTTAGATGGAAATGAATGATGTAGTAATAAATGAAATAGTAAATGAATGATTTTTAATTAATCATTCATTTATTCAGTCATTAATGCATTCATTTAGTATTTAATTCATTAAATGAATCATTCATTCATATTTCATTCACAAGTTCAGTCATCATTAATTCCTTTACTCACTCATTTATTCCTTCCTTATTCTTTCATTTACTATTTAATTCATTTATTGAATTATGTTTTCGTAAATTTTATTCAGCCATTTATTAATTAACTCACTTCTTTCTTAGTTGCTTCTTTCATTCATTTACTAAGTCACTTACAACATCATTCATTTATTATTTCATTTATTCCGTCATTAATTAATTCATTCACAATTTCATTTATTTACTATATTTATTTTTCATTCAATTATTCATTAATTTAACATTTCGTGTAAGCAAGCATTCATTAACTCGTTGACTCTTTCAATCATCCTTTCGTTTAATAAGTCATTAGTTTATCTGTTCATCATTCATTCTTTTCATTTAACCATTTATTAATTCATTTGTTCACTCATTCAATATTTCATTTATATATTAATTTATGTAAAAATTCTTTTACTCATTCCCTCATTTAATATTCCATTCATGAATGCACAAATGTATTTATTTCATTCAGTCATTCATTAATTTACTCATTCATTTATAAGCGTTATATTATTTCGTTTATTATTTAATTTACGTATTCATTTTTTCATGCCTTCGTTAACAATTTAGTCATGTATTAATTAACTCACTCATTTATTAATTGTTTCATTCATTTATTCATTTGATCTTTCATTTAACCATTCATTCATTCGTTTATTAATTCATTAGTTCATCTGTTCATCATTCATTCTTTCCATTTAAGCATTTATAAATTTATTTATTCACTTATTCAATGTTTCATTCATTTATGAATTTATGTAAAAATTCTTTAACTCATTCCCTCATTCAATATTTCATTCTTGAATGCACTAATTTATTTATTATTTCTTTCACTCATTCAGTCATCATTCAGTCATTTACTCATTGATTTATTTCCATTTTTCTTTTCTTTGTGAAAGAAATTATTTATTCATATTTTCATGCCTCCGTTATTTATTCTAGTCATTGAGTTAGTTATAACTTGCTCATTTATTATTTGCTTCATTCATTTATTTATCATTTCATTCAAGAATTCATTACTTCATATATTGAGTCACTACATTATTCATGTATTGTTTCATTTATTCAGTCATTAATTCATTCACAATTTTTTTCATTTAGTATTTTACTCATTAAATCAATCATTTATTAATGTTTCATTCAAACTTTCTTTAATTTCATGTTTCGTGTAAGCAAGCATTCATTAATTCGTTTAGTATTTCGTTCTTGCATTCATTCATTATTTCTCTCTTTTATTAACTACTGTATTTATTTGTTTACTCCTTCCTTTATTATTTCAATTTTTATTCTTTCATTTTTTCCCTGCATTTCTTTATTTTATTTAGTCATTCGTTAATTTATTATTTCCCTCATTTATTACTTAATTTATTTAATTTTACCATTCATTACTTCGTTTTTATTCACTCATTTACTATATCATACATTTATTGTTTAACTTATTCCATCATTCATCCATTCACTCTTTATTTATTTAATCCTTCATTATTCCATTTATACGCTCTATTTCATTTGGTGAAAATAGTTTTTAATAATTAATTAAAACATGTTTCATCAATGAATATTTAATCATCATTTCACCCCATGTATATGACAGTTAAAAACTTTTTTTTTTATTTAAGATCAAATTTCCTGTCGAGAATGAGAAATAAAATATTAGAAACGTTTTTTAAATCCAAAGATTATGTCTTAGTTAGCACTGAAAAGAAAGAAATTAAATAAGTAATATAATTTCTTGATTACTACACTCAACAATGGCTCAACATCTAGTCTTAACATCTTTATGTTTAGGTAAATTCAAAAGCAGCCAATGAACTTCAACTTAAAATTGAGAGAAAAAGAAATCTAAGCAATACAGAGAAAGTTGTTCAAGCAAAGCTGCACACCGCCTGTGTCTTCTGTAATTTTTAATTTACGTTGAATTGACTGCTTTAGATTTAACCTAAAGATAAAAACATAGTTTATAATTATAATTTCAGTGCTATAATCAAGAAACCATAGGCTCACTATATTTCATACTTTTTTCAGCTCGAACCAAACTTACAGAAATAGTCTTTAGATTTAAAAACCAGTTTTTTTATGTTTTATTTTAAAATTTTATTTCTTATATTTATTTGAGGTAAACATTTTTGAAATTGAAAACATATTTATTTTTACATATCCTTATTAAAAACAGTTTAAAAAAACGGCATTTACTATTTTTTTTAATCTAACCGTATTTCGTATAGGTAGTTAATGAATTTTGTTTCTCATTTTTCTGTTCTAAACATTGCAACTTTGTACGTTTGAACAAAATTAAAAAAAAAAAAATAATAATTAAACAAGTATAGTGAAAAAAAAACAAAAGAAAAAAAAAAGCTATAACAAAACTTTTTTGAAAGGATGACTTGGTTTAAATCAGAAAAAACTTCAAAAATCTATATTATTTGAAAAGTTTCAAATCTCAGATTCCACAAGTCTATGCTTACTTCAGTTCAGTCTTGAAGTCAGTCTGGCAACTTACTTAAGAAAATTAACTTTATAATGAGTAATATTTTTCATTATTTTCGGCACCAATTAAAAAGAATATTTGGCAGATATAATCCGTATAAATAAAACGAAATTAGTTTTCCCAGAAACAAACACATTTTTTTTTTCAGTATAATTTTTAATTTTTGTAAAAAAGTCCAGCAGAGGGTAGAGCGACTGGACTAATCGACCTCTTTTACTGCCAAATCTCTTAGTCGTTAACTTCCGATACGGCATTTTTTATTTCAAAAAAAAAACATTCCAGTTGATTTTATTAAATTTTCCTCTATCGGTATCAAGTTTTCTCCACAAGCAAGCAGACTTCTACGAATCAACGTAGTCAGTTTATGGTAAAGGTAAACAGAGTCTTCAATGTCAAAGTCAAACAGTCGTCAAAGTCAAACATAGTCAAAAGCAGATGCTTCAATTTGAATCCCTGAGACGTAAAATTTTTTGCACTAGATCCAAGACTACACTTTCTGAGAGAAACTAGGTATGAAACCTTAGGACTTGCCAAAAAAATAAGGTATCCCCCTCCCCCCAACATATAATAGAGACAAAAAGAAAAGTTGCGCAGAAACTACATGATCTAAATTGAAGGGCTTGGAGGACGAAGGGGCTAAGTTACATTTTAAAAAACGAACATTCTGGAGTATGGTAAGCAATGGATACAGGTAATCAAATAAAACTTGGGACTTCAAAAAGTAGATCTCATTAGACAAATTTCATACGCACACTAATGACAAAACCAGAGAACAAGAAAACTGCAACAACTGCAACAACTGCAACAATAAAACTTTAAACTTTAATTACTCGAAATTTCTGATTTGTCACATAACCCCTCCATCTCCGAAGCCCTTTAATTGATGTATAATGCACCAAAAGTGCAATTTACACCAAAATTTAGTCTTCCAATAAATTGGAAGAATTAAAATCTTAGCTGCTTCGATTCACCCCAGAGTACAGAATTTATACGGCAAATGTGGAAAAGCTTAAGGTGCACATTAAAAACATACTCGCTTCACATGCTTTGCTTAGTACTATGTACTTTGCTTAGTACTTAGTACATGAAGTAAATGAATTGGACAACTAATTTTTTCCCCTCCTCCTTTCCGTAAAATTTGCCGTGAGGAAACTATTAATTGAAAATATCTCTATACATATCCGCTTTATCAGTAATTCAGCCATAAAGTTTAGCATTAAATGTCAAACCAAATACGAAGGTCTCCAACTCCTTTTATATACCACAACCCCAGGTGATCTCCAAAAAAGAGGAGCAAATCCAGAGATCTAAATACTCTACCTTTTCATTTGAAGCGAGGGACGTTTATAAATAATGATTTCCCCACTGTGTGTCTTTCAAATTCAACACATTCCCATCATTTTTCCGCTTATCCCCTCTTGAAAAAAAAAGGCATCTGCCAAGCGAGGACCGTTAAAGGTAACCTTCAGTTCCCTATCCCCAAACATGTCCGCCCTTTAACACCTTTTATCCGAGGGTACTTCTTTTTTTGCTTTAAAAAAGGGAGGGGGGTGCTCTTTAATTTATAACTGCAACTCTTCACTTTCACCTGCTCCGGTTTTTTCCTTCCTTTTTCACCTAGCTTCTTAAGAATTGCATAAGAATGCGAAGATGTAAGGGGGTGACCACCAGGTGTCGTCGGGGGGTCACGTGGGAAAAAGGGACCAGTCACCTGTCGCGCTTTCCCTTTCGAGCTTTTTCTCCTCCCTTCTTTTTGTGCCGGAAGATTTGGAGTGGGGTGAGAATGGAGTTAGGGAGTACCAAGATGAGAGCTTTAGTATGTAAAGTAGTTTGGTATGCATTGATGATTTTAAATAGTAATCCTAGTACGCAGAAGCTTGGTGTCTCGTACGAGGGATTAAAATTCAACCGCAACTAGATGGCCGGTGTCAATCAAATGAGAAAACGAGTCCATTCCTTAAAATAGGTAGAATTTCTACCCATTCAAATTCCCCCATCAATTGTGAATCCCATTCTTCAATTTTCATCTGCGTATCACCCCTTCCTAAAAATGGACAATCCTGAAAAAAAGGAGGAGTTATAGGCCATCTCTGCGAAGTTTAATTGTACCTAGTATGGTACAGAGAACTGGCTGGCTCTTTGTGTTTTTTAGCAATCATGATTGCTATTTGTTCTCACTCGACCGTTGTTGCCCTTCGCTCCTTTTTCAGAATCAAAGAAGTGCGATAAATATCGTAAGAAAGTTCGCGAGTGAATGCGTAGAAAGAGATCTGATGCGCAAAATATCGTGAACAAGATATTCATTTAGTATAGCTTATTTTTGCCCTTTATTTTTAATTCACTAACAAAATAAATTTAGCTAGGCCTCTTTATGTTTTCGTAGCCACTCGCTTAAATATGTATCACAAACTCTGATTTTAGCGCTGGCTGAACTTTTTTAAAAATGGAAACAAGAAAAATATGCGCTTTTGAGTTAAAAATGTTGCTTTTAAAGCAAGAAACCATACTCCCCAACAGCTTTGGTCCCATAGCAATCTTGATTGTGAAAAACCTAATTTGAATTCCAGATCCTAAAATTCAAATTTATTTATTTATTTCTATATTCATTGCGATTGTAAAAGAACTGTTGAAATTACAAACTTCTTTTTGGGCTTAATTGAAAGCCATTTGAATTTACTGCTACTACATATCCAGTTTTTTTTCTTGTAGAGGAAGAAGGAGTGATATTTGGACCGAAATGTGATCGAAACATGTTTTCTTTTTCCCCCTTAAAAGCAAACCTTGTGTGATAATGGGTAAAACTAATTTTTTAAAAAAAATGTTAAAAGAATTTTTTTTTAAGTAAGATGAAGTACATGTTATAAAAAAGAGCAATTATTATAGTCAACGCAATATTTAAATTGGTGCAAATTATAATGCAAGTTACATATAGGTGCAAACAACTAGTTATAAAAGCATCGTCAATTCTTGATTCACCCGAAGGAAATGCTAGCAAGAAAAAGCTCAAAAACATTCAATTTCAGTTACCTTTTTTCATGGAAGTATTAGTTTTAAAAATGGTTATTATTATTATTATTATCATTTTTATCTTTTGAGTATACTTAATTCTTATATTGATTTAATGTTTACAGTCATATAAAGTCTCTATCATAATTTCAAAGTGGTACAGAAATTGTTTCTTTACGTGTATAAAAGTTAACACTAACATGGTGTCAGTGTACACTTTTAGTACTATCGTGTAGATCTTTAGTACACTATCGTGTTATCACTGCTAGATCTCATATGATGATAGTTTTTTGAAATAAGTTTCATAACACGGTTGTTTTAAAATTTCTCTCTGCAGAGTATTTTCGCTTAATAATTTTTTTTTTTTTTTTTTTTTTTTTTTTTTTTTTGTTAAATGATAGTTTAGTGCTCAACAGCCTGGTCATTGAAACTTCAAAACCATCTTAAAGAGGAAAACAAATAAAAGCTCAGTAATTAGAATGCAGTGTTCAAAATATCATATAACTAGCGACAAAACGAATTAGTTTCTTTGCGAATATTTTATAAATCCCTGACAGTTGGGAGCAAAATTTAATCTGCGCAGGTCTCGGTTGATCTACTCCTGAACTATTTTTTATTCTTTGCTTATTTATTTATTTATTTTCAGATTTCATATTGTTTGCGGCTTAGTATAGCTTCAAAAGATGACATGGGGTTTGAAATGTTTTGGAAGAGGTTTTTCCCTAATTATATATTATAAAACTCTGTTCGCTAATTTTTACAATTCTTCCTCAGTATCGATAAATTATTTTTCGTTTTAAGCCTCTTGTGTTTTATCTTACTAAACTGCCAATAGATGGCGCCACATAAACTCATGCTTATTTTTGTAAACATGTGCTCTGTAAATATTAAAATACAATATTTCAACCTAATATTTTTTATCAATCGTATGTTAAAGCGGAGCAAGATTTATATTCTTGAAACGAAAAAAACAACTCTTAAGCTGAAGTTTTCTTGGTGTTTTTACCTTTTTGTTTTCCTTTATTGTTTAAGTTTTACTTGTAGATCAATATCAACAAACGCCGAGTGTTTTACGCTCACGTTATATTGTTGGTTACAAATATCTCTTGAATTAAGAGCAGCTTTTTTCCTTCTTAATTCAATCAGTATTCCGTTCCTCAGTCTTCAAATTTTTTTCCTCAAAATTTAAATGAGTAATTATTTTAAGAGTTACCTTCGTCAGAAACCTTGGAAGGGGTTGAAACTTTTGCAGAAGTTGAAAATTTCCCGTATTTTTAAGTTTTACATTATGCATTCTTTAATTTAACATATTTGAAAAAAATGTATTTTCCTATTTTCTTTTCAGATGAGCATAATGCGTTAATCCTTCTGAAAGTTAGTTATGACGTTCTAGCTTTCAGTTCGTTAAAAATAAGCATTTTAAAGTCTTTTTGAATTCCGTAAAAGTTTTTTGTTTTACAATGCCCCTTTAAATTTTGCAAAAATGTTTATTTTACATAATTTGTGATTTTTTGACGTATTCATACTCTAATTTATGCAATATTTATCATGTTCCAACTTTAAGTCACGCCGTGATCTTTTGTGTCTTCTTTTTTTTATATAAAGCACTTTCAACAATCTAATTGACTGCTCAGATATTATTAATTCCATCCATTTTGCTGTTCCAAATAGAACTCTTAGGAGTCATCTGTATTTTAAAAATATTTTTACAAGTTTAATTATATTGATAATTTTTGCCTTTTTAAATTTTACAAACTTTTTAACTCTCATTGTCGCGTTTTGGATATTTTTAATATGCCTCTTAATAATTTTAAGTCTATTTGTTTTAATATTTTAAATGTGTAATTTGTTTTAACTCGTTTGTTGTCTTTTAAAATTTTACAAAATTTTAACTCCTTGTCGTGTGTCATATATTTTTAACATGCCTTTTAATTATTTTAAGTCTATTTGTTTCAATATTTTTAATGTATAATTTGTTTTATTTGTTCTTGTTATGTTTGCCACTGCTTTAAATAAAAAAATAAATAAATAATCCCTTTGAACCTCGTAAAAATATTTCCTTTACAGTGCCCCTTTAAATCCCGTAAATATGCTTATTTTGCAATGCTCCATCGAATTTCGCAGAAATGCTTACTTTACAATGGCGCTATGAATGCCCGGCAATTCCACCTTTATAAACGTAATAATCAAACTGTAAGCACGCGTAATTAAAATTTGGTTTGATAAAATCTACATTTCTTTTCTTCTCTCGTATAATTTGATGTTATTTATGCTGTCCTAAGTTTTGGTGCTGATTCCTTTATTACAAAAAATTACACTAATGTTTAAAGTTTGATTGTTAAGTCCATAATGGGGGAATTGCCCTACCATGTAAAATATTTATGTTATAATATCTCTGTCAAGAAACTACTACTCATTTCGGATTGAATAAATACATTAAATATTGTTTTCAAAAGGCTTTTTTTTTTCCAGATGAATACGGATTCTTTGGGTAGAAAATAGCTCTTAATTCGTTAAGAAAAAATGCTTTGAAGCTTTATAAAATAACTTATGAAAAAATTTCTTTTTAACTAGCTCTATTAAAATTAATCAAACTTAGTTTCTTTTGAGTCTCATCTCCTCCCTTGATAAAAATGTTTTTTAGTTATGGAAAATGTATTATCCATCATCGAAAAGCTACCGTAAAGTCGGGTTACTTGGACCCTAGGGGGTTACTTGAGCCCATTACAGTAAAATGATAAAATCTAGGTTTGGTACTTATTAGTTGAAGACTTGCACGTAGTTCCTCGTTTCTCCTCGTAGGTAGAAGCACTCTGCAGTCTCTAATGCTAGTACCAAACCCAGATTTTATCATTTTGCTGTGGGCTCAAGTAACCTCCTTGTGGGTCCAAGTAACCCGACTTTTACGGTATTTTGAATGAAATTGTAAAAATAAGTTTTAAAACTATTTCTTTAGAATAGACATTAGCGAAATCTTTTACAAAAGTTTTTTATGATAGAAAATTGAAATATATTAGAGAAGGAAGAGGAGAGGGAAAACACGTTAAGTAGGGTTATTTTTAGATATTTTTTTTTCTTTTTAAAAAGCATTAGCAAAAGCAGCGCCTCTCTCTTTCTCTCTCTTTTCTTTTTTCATATGAAAGGAATTTTGCTGTAGAAATGATTTTACCATGTACCACCTACCAATTTTAGTAAAAGTGATATTATACCATAAACAACTTTACATGGTTCCAAGAAATATTGCAAAGTAAGTGAAGTTACGTTAAGGTTCGGCTCGAGACTGCATAGACTCTAATATTTCGCAAAACAGGACAACCGCATTTCAAACCTAGAAAATCAGTAGCTATTATTTGTCAAAATTAAAAGTTTATTTAGTACTGCATTTCATTTAGTTTTGAGGCACGTGTTTTAAATATTAAACTCGTTAAAGTTAAGATGATTTCAGACTCTATTTGCATTTCTTTAAACGATAATGATGTTTCTTCCTCATCATCTTCGTACTTAAATAGCACCTTTGATAGATAGGTGTATGTCTTAACAGCCCATATATGCGTATAAAACACCATGGTCGGTTTTATATTATGGCTTGAAGCGAATAGTTTTGGAGAGTTGACCCCCAAACTCCCCTCACTTCGTACTGACAGACATTTTTGATAACTGCTAAATAATTATACAATGAGAAGTTGCATAAAAAGTATCAAATGATGCGCTTATGTGTGCTACCGTTCACAATATTATTCTTACGTGTATTGAATCTCCGCCGAATTGACCCCCCCCCCCCCCGATTCTCCTAAATGACGGGCCTTACCCCCGAAGTTTGAGGGGGGAGGGGTGCTTGTGAATATTTTATTTATTTATTTTTTTTTTCAAATTTCGAGTTGCTTCTACTTTTAATTAAAATATTTTCCGTATAGAGCGATTCCATACCAAATCACCGAAAAAAAAAAGTTGGTCGCACGACCGACTCGGATTTTTTTTTAATTTGGTACACAGATTGATGGTATAGAGGTATGAAAAAGCCCAAAAGGAAAGTTACCTGCTCCACTTATTTCCCGAGATACGGGTTCTCGAAGTTTGTCCGGACCTTCAAAATACCAAAAATTGATGTTTTTTAATAATTTTTTCTTAAAATTTCTACTCATGCAATATGAAAGTGTTTGATATCTATGGAAACTAGTTACTCCTTGCATTATTTTGTAGAAAATAGAATGTACGCTTTATAGTATCTGTGAACTAGTATTTTAGTGAGTAAACTTATTCTTGTCAATTCTTATCAGTGCTCAAAACATGTCTGTTTTGTAAAGATCAGTATGGGAATAAATTAGTTGCACTAATTTTAATTCTTCAAGCATGGCTTTATATTAAATTATTTATTTAATTATTTTGTAAATATTTAACTGTTTATAAGGTAAAATGGAATTCGATGCTGAAATTAATAGCTCTTTATCACCATGCTCAGTTAGTAGCCCATCAAATGAAATTTGTCATAAAATATCCTACATCAAACGAAAAGACCTCATTTATTTTCCTGATATTCATGTGATATTCAAGAAATTCTTCAATTAAAAACAGGAGTATCCCAATCACAAGATTGGGTATTGCTTATAATATAAATATTTAGAGCTCCTTTATGTTAATTAATATCTCAAGAAAGTATTTAGTGCTTTATAATTATGAATGCATAATGCTCAGGCATCAGAGAAATACTATTTCTTGTTTTCATCAATTATCTAATTTATTGTTCAATGATTTAATAAATTAAACTTCATGACATATTGGATAGATAATACAGCTATTAATAAATATATCATTATTTTTTGGTTTAATTAATTTTAAGTCCATGAGAGGGGGAACAAAAGCATATGGTCGTCGCGAAAAACATGCATATACTGTCAGCAGGATATCTCTTAATGGGAGAAATAACCAAAAGTGAACTCTTTTCCTGTGAATAGCTAACATACCAGTGGCTTGCTTTAAAAAAAAATTAAAGTTTCTACTGCTCCCCCTTTATGAGAAAAATGGCTGCCAAGATGGCCAAAACCGCATGTTTTTGCCTTATGGCTTATCTTTAAGCTAAAATATTTCCAAGAAGGAGTGAGAAACCCAAAAAATTTATTACGTAGCAATTTACAGGGAGGACCTGTACACTACCAGAAAGTGAGAAAACCTTTGGTTTTGTTTGCCTTTTTTTTGTAATAAATGCCTCAATTTTAGCAAAATCTGCAAAATCAAGTTTTTGTCGTGACAACTTCAAAGACCCCTGTACCTTGGCAATTTTCATTATGAACGTTCTAGTATTTTTTTTTTCGGAATGCCTGGAGTAACTAGTTTCCATAGATATCTAACACTTTTATTTTGCATGAGTACGATTTTTTATAAAAAATGATTAAATAACATCACTTTTTTAGTATTTTGACGTGGCGGACAAACTTTGAGGGCATGTATCTCAGAAAATAAGTGGAGCAGGAACCTGACAATTTGGACTTTTCCATGCCTCTATATGATCAACATGTGTGCCAAATTAAAAGAAAATCCAAGTCGGTCGTGCGACCCCCATTCGGTGAGTTGGTATGAAATCACTCTAAAATAAATAATAAATTGACACAGATGTTTTTGAAAATAGCATACATAAATGTAAAGTTACGTAAAAATGTCAAATCGTGTGCTTGTGTGTGTATTACGCTCACAACATTGAACTGGTGCCTATCCAATACTCTGGTATTATATAAGTGCTGAGAGCTCCCTCCTCATCTTTCCTATTTATGAGGTTCTCTCCTCTCTCTCTCTTGGTACTTTTTACACAGTGAAACACATTTTTTTTTATTTCTCCACTTCTCTAATTTTTCGTACGTCCGAAGTAAATACGTTAATATATTGCACCATTTCTAGCTGCTCAAATCCGCTACTTTTTCCATTTAAACTTTTGCAGAAAAACCTTAAGATCATTCGTCATATTCCCGTTCTTCCTCATGGCTCCAGACAGTTGATATTTTAAATTCTTTGAATGGGAGGAGCTTAAAATAATATTTTAAATCCATCGCGAGGGAGGAGCTTCAGACCGCAATGGTCCCTCCCCACTATTGATTCATTCCACTTTCCCTTTTCCCGAAAAGAGGAACAACATACTTCGTGCCGAAACTAATTTTGGGGAAAGGAATTAATTTTCCAGAGTTGGTATATGTTTGTATTGCCTTCGAATTTTGGCAAGAGCGAAATGGAATTCAACTTCTTCTTTTCAATTTAAAAGTTCACAGCGGAAGACTTCTTGATATTTCTAAATTAATACACATGAAAAGGAAGATAGATGAGGTTTCTTTTAATGGTTTGGATAATTTTTCGGTGCCAAAAGTTAAGTTTTCTGACTGGAAAATAAAAAAAAATCTCCAACTAATTTTCGATGTGTGTGTGGGGGGGGGGGGGATTATAACCAAACAATTAGTTACTTCCATTTGATCCACTTAGACAAAAAAATTATCATCACTTGCGTTTTTCAGTGCAGAAATTCTTACAGCTATAATTACGTCAAAATATCGCATTTTCTGCAAATATACTTTTCTACAAGTCCTCTCAAGCATTTTGCCTCAACAAAACTTTGCTTTTTATTAAACTGAAAGTATGGACACAAATTGATGTATTAAATGCGGGATACATAACTATCAGGATCAGATAGAAAAAAAAACATTTTTAAGCATTTAAAGTTTACTTTTCAGTTCGTGAAACTGTGACTGTTTGTGACAGGGAGTGTTATGGGGTAACAAGGAGTGACATCTTGCACTTTTTTTAATAATATGTTTCTAACATGTAATGTGACATGTGACAAAGGAAGGAGAGGGGGAAGGCTGAAGTGTGACACTTAGTGAGAAAGGGTAGTAGGGGCTTCAAATGTGATGAAAAAAGAATGACATCATTTATTGACAGCTCCAAGTCTTATTTGAACAATGTGTTAAATTAAAAAAAAGACCCAACATCAATTTGTCTTCAGTACATTTTTTTATCCAAAATATAAAACACAAGAAACACGTACTTAAAACAATAGAAATTTAATTCATACATAACAAAGCATCTGAAAATAAGAGTTTGATCATCATGAGGAAAGAAAGAATATACACAAAACTGTACATTATTTTGGCAGAAACATTTGAATATAATTCACATACATTATTACTCCTACATGAACTGTGTTTTCAACAACTGATATTCACATAAAAAATACCTAATGATTTAACTGCTATGTAATTAAACAGATTTACTCATTCCACTGAGTAGAGTTTCTATTCCCATAGTAAACAAGAATATAAATTATTTAGCAGTTGATGTTTTGTTTTTATTCAGGTTGCTTAGAAAATAAACATAATCAATAAAAATAACATTTATTTACGTAAGACTTAAATCTTACGTAAACATGTTTCTACATAATGCCTCGTAGTTGGAAGTGAAAAATAAAATGGCACATCTTCTATCAACGCGCATCTTCTCAAAATCATTATGTGCGTTGAAAGGAGAAGTTATTTTTTTAACAAATTGTGTTAAGTTACGTAGAAAATACTACTTAAATCCATTTTTATCACGTTAGAGAAGAATAAAATATACAATAGAAGACATTGCTAAATCAAAATGCTTCTGTTTCAACTGAATTCGAAATAATAATATTAGTTTAGAGAATATAATAATCACACTGACTTAGTTTACTTCGTCAGTATGGCTAGATTTCAAATGCAATGGCACCAGAGAAGATTCTTACAACTGCTTACCACAGCCTATTTTCCCACTGCCTTTTATATTATCCTAACAATAAACATTTCTCGTACGGAAATATTATAGTATATCTAATAATGTCGATATCTTAACAATAAATCTTTCTTGCATAGTAACATTAAAAAGCTAAAATATTTTTTAAAAGTGCGATTTAAATCGAGTTCATCTTCTTTTGGTTCTACAGTTAACAGAAGGAAAAAAATCGTAATCGTGCCTTTTTAATTTCTAAAGGAAAAGTTTCAATTGAATAGAAGTCAACATGTTCAACGTACAAGTCTGTTTATATTAGAGTAACAAATTTTTCACGTACAGACGACAAATATATAACTAAAAAAGGATCAACCTTTGATAATATGTTCCATTTTTTCCACAGTTATTTTCAAATTGCGCATTCTTCTGAGCCTTTGAGTTTAATCACCAAGGTTTTGTTGTAAAGTGTCTTTAAAATAAGATAATTTAGAAAATTACAGCCAAACCAGCAAGCAGATGCAAAAAATTCCATATCTCAGTACTTTCTCTCAAATGTAGCATTTAGACACAGATTCCTATTCAAAGTTCCAAAATACTTTACTCTACCCTATAAAGTCTCTTCAAATTAACGACATGAAGCTAGGAACAATGGCAATTAATTTTTCCATTTTCTGTACAGCATCGTTTCTGCTTTTCAACTCAAGAAGTGGTGATTCGAAATATCACAGAATGACGACTTCTCACTTCTTGTACGAGTGGTAATCATGTTGCTCCTTTTTATTTTCTATCGTTATTCCTATTGTAACTTTCTTATTGTTGAGGGGGTTGAGGGCAGACAATGGTGACAGCTTCCTCAGAACTTCCAAAGGATTGAAACTCAGAGGCACACTGACGCCACCATGTCCATGTCCTGGGGCTTTCGCTTTGAAACGAATGGTGATACCTGGCTTTGATGCTGGTTCGTGGTGATAATGGGAAGAAGAGGAAGAGCCATAATTGACTGACCCCGCCCTTGCAGGTGCCTTTGATCCAGACGAGTAACTCGGTGGGGGATAATAACTAGGTTTATGGCTGTGATACTCGGATGAACTTGAAGATGGGGCTGAGGAACTGGAATAGTGTGGCTTTACTGACTCTGGCTTGCTATATGGGCGAGGTTTCTCTGCAGTGCTATAGGAAGGAGAACTGTAAGTAGTTTTTGGATAGTGAGAGGCGGAGTTTGAGGACGTGCTGGAATAAGGCAAGGGTGGTGGGTGAGGTGGGTAATGGCCATTATCATTCCAGCTTTCTTGCTTTTTGCTCTTGTCATCCCAATCAGTGTGTGCTGGTGGTGCTATCTGCTTCCATGGTTCACTGCTGTAGCTTCTATGTGGATTGTAGGAAGACGATCCTTGTGAGCCATGATAAGACGATCCACTTGTTGGCTGTCTTTGGGATGAGTAAGGAGCTTCATGAGGATGCGAATGAGTTGGATGGTGGTGGTGGCTTGGTCCAGAGTTTTGCTGGCCGTATTGTTGGACAGCTCTGTAGCTTTTGGCGTCGTACGATCCTTGAGGTGGTGGATGAGCAGAAGAGGATGGGTTGTATGATCTATGTGGACTTTCAGGGGGATAGTATCCATTAGAGTTGTAAGGAGGATCAGGGTAGTTCGGTTGCTTATGTGAGTCGTATGAAGATGGCCCCGGATGATTGTAATCAGATCGTGGGTTTTCAGCATAAGTCATTGGTGGCACCGATTCGGAGCCTACCATTGAGGCATTCGTTGTACTTCGCCTAGAATATCCAGACAATCTCTCCAATTCTTCCCGAGTTAATCCAAGCTTGGAAAGAACAGGGCTGTTAGCATCTACGACAGATACCTGATACCCTCCGATGACCACGGGTTCGCCATCAGAGACGTTCTTTCTTTCTTCTTCGTTCTGAGGCTTCTCAGTCGGGGGTTTGTAGTGGGTTCCCGGGGTTACGACGTGCTTCTTTTCGGAGGACGGATGGTAGTACCTGTCGTAACTACCAGGTGCTTTCGATTTGTAGTAGTAGTAGTCTTTGGGCGGATACCTTTTCTTCGGAGAAGACTCTGATGGTCTATATTTTGGTGAAGGTCCAATTTCGAAGTCAAAAAAGGAACTCAGATCTTCAAAATCTGGATAATCGCTCCGTGATTCAAGTGTGGTATCGTCTCTTGATATCGCATCATTCTGTAAGAAAAAAAACATCATTAATAATTATGTGAATGGTAAGATTTGATACGCAATCACTATTTTAACACTTTAGTATTAAAATATTTTAACATTATGGTACAGTTGGAGAAATGAAGCAGCGCACTCTAAATTGCCAGCAAGGCTGACCCAAGACAAGAACAATGGTTTGTAGACATGTGGTTCTAGTTTAAAAGGAACTCCTTTACAAAATCAAAAACTTTGGGCCTGGGAATATAAAATGGCTTTATTTGCCGAAACGTTTCGCTTTGGTAAAGAGCTTCTTTGTAACCATGGAACAAGTATCTGGTTATTCTTTTTTCACATTTATTCTTTAAAATTCTATATGTGAAAAATCTCTTTTTCCGAATAGAAAACGGTTTCTACAGAATTATTATAATTCTGACACAAAGCTTTCATTTTACAAATATATTTACAGTTAACAGTGATGGTTCAAATCAGCGGTTCTCTGCCTGGGAGGGGGGGGGGGAGTGGAAGAATAGCAAGGGAAGCTTGAATATATGCAAAAAATAAAGTGAAAAAGCAAAATTAAATGCAGTTACGAAATTTTGGCGTCACATACGAATATTTTTGAAATTATCGCCTTTCTTTTGAGGTTTTCAAAGCAGTTTTCCCCCACATATCTCTGTGAATCCGAATTTTAAACACTGGCATGTATGAGATCAGCAAATATCAAACAAGGTTGGACATTAAACTTGACTTTTGGTGAGTTTTATAATAGTTACAATCAAATGTTCCACAACTTGGCGAGAACTAACAATGGCAGTCCCCTCTCATTGATGTAGTGAAAGTGATTGGCATTGCGTGTCAACTTCGCCTAGATACCTGAAATTAACCGTAAACAGCTTCAGTTTCAAATTTCGATTATATCACTTGTATTTAACACATATTGTGATGCGTTGGGAGTAAGGGGCAGGGCGTAATTTTACATCAGGATCAAAGGGGGAGCAGAGGCTACAAAAATAAGAACTTCTGTCTCAAATTCTTTTATTGAATTCATATTTTTTGGAGTTTAATTTACAAACATTTGTGAAAGGTACAGAACTCAGTGCCATATATAGAAAATTTTGAAAGAAGACAATGCAATACACTGTAGAACGAGGGGGAGAGAAAAAAATAAGAAAGTGTGCAAAATTATTTAAAAAGGGTTTTGTTAGCAACAGATTTATAAATCTTTTCACGTCAAAATAAAAAGCGCATTAAACTGAGTTGAGATAAATAAACTTAATTTTGTAATAAATGGTAAATTGAAAAAAAAAGGGAAAAAAATAATAATTACTCGTACATCATGAAAAAAAATGTTAATATTCCAAAGCAAGGGATAAAAGTTCGCTATGCCTTACCATTCCCCTCCTCCCCCCAAAATGCTCACCAACTTACATTCCATCCCAACACACACAAACATAGGCATTCTTCAAAGATGGTCAAAACAGGTTCGGTACTCCTTAAAACGAGTAAATTCGATACCATTCAAAAAATGAAAATTTCCACGGAAGCACTATTTTTTCCATATAACAGGAAAGAAGTGGAAGAAAATAAAGTACTAGTATTAAATTTGAAATTAAGTAGTTAAAAAAGCGTTAAACTGTGATATTGTTAATCGTTATTGGCGATCGTAAAGGAAAGTCGCTTCATCAAAGTAGAAATATAAATAAAACCAGAGGTATCTTTCAAATTATTTAGTACTACAAAAGAAGTTATCCCAGAAGTGTGATTTTTCTAACCGAAAGATAAAAAATCGTAAATTGCAGAGGACGTTTTCGCTGCTCACACCTAAAGTGCATTCAACCGTAACCATTACGTCCATCACGAGTCGCTCTCTGAAAATCAGTTTCTGTTTCCCGTTTCTCTTCCCCGTGTTTATTGTAAATCTGATGGACACGCTCTTTGAAAGAAGCAGCCTGTTGCATCGACTTGATTCTTTCTTTGTCCCACCTCTCTTATTGTATATCTGTTCATTCATGTCATTTAGTCATTCAGAGCAAGATTTAAGTGTTATGATGCGGATTATTCAGAGAGAATGATGTTAGTAATAAAACTTATTTCAGTAGAATTAAAATGAGACGTTAATTATACGGTACAACTTTGTAACTTGCTTGTAGGGGACGCTAAAGTTGATGGAAAGATTCCTTTCTATTTGCTAGTTTTCGTGTCCTTGCTGGTAGACGTTATTTGTTTACGTATCATTCTTGTGCCCTGTGTGTTTTTTCTTTGTCTTGTGGCGTAAATCTTTCTTATGATGTCCTGTGTGTAAATAAAAAAAAGTTCTGTGTGTTGTTTTGTTTGAATTCTACCCTTCTTGAGAGGGGCAATGACCCCCTTTTCGCCTTAGCTGAGGGGTACAAAGACAACAACAAATCATAAATTTAAAACTGAACTCAAAGCTTAAGATTTGAAACTGCTTTTTCAGAAAACAGTCAAACGCTGTGTTTTCTAATTTCGAGAAAATAATTAATAATCTTGTTAAATACTTCAATAGAATTTACAACACTTTTCAACGGTAGATATATACCTTAATGTGTATTCATTTCAGTTTAACATGTTCCCCATATCGAAGTTTTTGTAGAATCCTAAAAATGCTTTTTCGAAATTTTTGACCTGGCGTTTGACTTGTTTTTTGAACAAATGGTTCAATTCAGTTCCTCACTTTGATAAAATAAGTGGCATTTGTAAAATTAAATAGAAAAAAATACCATAAGCAATATAGTCAAACATTAATATTAATTAGTCGTGGGAGTATTAGCATTATTTTGATGACTACGCTCTTAATCACTTCACGTATGTACCGTACACGTTCTTTATAAGGAATTATACTGATAAACCAAGTGCATCTGCAATGGAAACTTTTGTGTCCTCAAGAAAAAGAAGTCGTTTTGCTTGTGACGTGGTGGTTTTTTTTTTATAGATAATTGAATAATGTTAGAAAATATCAATATATCCGTCACAGAACAGTTTCACTTACTTTATCCACTTTTTCTTTTTTCCGAAATTTTTTACACCTGAGTCCCCCCCCCCCCCCCACTCTTTTTTTTTTTAATCTGCTACCCTTGAATTTTTCTCATATCCCAATTTTATAGGCGATATCCTGATGTTACAGTTAATTCAACGGGTTATAAAGCAATAGTAGTAGTTTTATGCGCTAAAATATATTTATTATTATGTATTGTTGTTCTGTATGTCCATGAAAGCCGCGCCTAGCACTCGCTAACAGTTCCACTTAAAAATGGGTAGATGGGTTGTGGGTAATAACTTTCCGAAGTTTTCAACTTAAAACTTGCATTTGCTTTTTCCTTTTGACATATTCAATTAAACTATGAATTTGAAATTAGCGTCGTTCCACGTTGTTTGATACGGCTCAGTGCTTTTTATTATCCTTCCCCTTATTGTTATCTCACCTAACACCCCTATTTTGGTAAGATCGGGGAAGACCTGAAGCATGCGTAAATGCGCGGAAGGTTTTACCTAAGGAGATCAGACAGTAAGAGCAAAGACTGACAAAGAATGGCTGACAGGTCTCCTTAGCTGCTAAAAATTTTTTCCTGGTGACTGTTTTGTTCAGAACAAGAATCTTTCAGAAACAGCACGTTGCATTAAATTTTTCATAAACTCTGAGGATAAACAGTTTTTCTTACGTAAAAAGTTTTTCCTTGAATCATAAAATTTTCCAATTTTTATCGGTCTCTGAGTAGGTTGATTGGTAGTTTTACTACATTTCACACCTCTTACGAAATTACAGAAAAAATTAGTGCTTAAACTACAACGGTAGTGAAGCATTAATGCAACATTGATGCAATGAAGGGCTTAATTTTGTGCCTTATTTTCTAACCGTGCGAATGCCGTAGTGCGGCGTTTTGCCGATTCTCATATTTTGATCAAAACTCTATTTTAGTAACTCAGTCAAATTTAATTACAAGCAACAAAGGTACATATGTACCACATCTTTCTGGTTTCTTCATCTTAAATCCGTTGAACTTGTCTGAATTTAATTACAACCAATAAGATACAGATGTTTGAAACCTTTCTCACGTCTTCATCAAAAAACATCCGATTCAGTTGTCACGTTTTTTTTCACATGTGAATTCTGTGTGCCAATAATAGCGACAAACTACTTCATTATATATCCTGTTAACGAAAGTAACAAGCCACTTGGCGGATCAGATTTGTTTGTTCCAGCATTTGTCATGTTTGTTTACTACGTTTGTGAATCATTCATACAATATTAATGCAATTATGTGCTCGTTTTTGAGTGAAATTTCGTAAACGTGTGAATACCACAGTGTGACGTTTTGTAGCTTCTCAATAAAACAAATGGGATTTGTTCGGAAACTATCCTGATTTTCTGATAAAAAATATGCTCTTGTAGCAAAGCTAAATTTAATAACAAATATACGGCAAAATTACACATGTCTCAAATCTTTCTGATTAATTCATCAAAAATGTCTGACTTTAATTACAAACGATGAAGATATAGGTGTCTGAAACCTTTTTGACATCTGCATCAAAGAACGTTTGATTCAACTGTCACGTTCTTCTCAAAAGTGTGCTAATTCTGTCTGCCAAGTAACAGCATCAAACTACTTCATTATACATCCTGTTAACGAAAGTAACAAACCACTTGACGAGTCGGATTTGTTTTTCCAAATTGGCTGTTTTTCCCCCCAGAGAGATAGAACTCTTTTCCTCCTGAAGAAGATACTCATACACAACCTCTTGCCCTCTCAGTTTTCAAAACGGAATGAGAAAAAAACATATTTTGGCGTGATTTCAAATGAAATACCCCCGAAGCGGAAACCGAGACCTACTTAAATCGCCAACTTGTCGGAAGGTTATTCACCGTTGTGGAATGGAAAAAAGAAGGTTTGCTTAGTTATCGATTTTTTTTCTTACAAAGATTAAAACCAGTCTGCGAGGAGAAAGGTGTCTGCCGAATTATGTGTGTATGGAAACTGTTATTTTAGGAAATTTGGGACCTCTGATGGCTCGCTTATGGTGGAGGCCTTAAAGGAAAGAGAAAATAGAACACTTTTTATCCCTCTTGTTGATTTTGTTCTTTGTAGGGGCAATTAAAGGGCGGTCAGTTTAAAACGTGTAGCTGAATTATGTGATACAGTAACTGTAATTAACTTGCTCGGTTTTCTCAAATTCTTGCAATGAAAAAGAGCTAATTACTTTTAAGTACCAGCAAATGGTATTTTGCATCAAACAACTCAGAAATAAATAACACTTAAAGTTTAGAAATTCTGCATCGTCCAAAGGTTTCCAAATTTTAGCACCCATGCATATGAATACAAACGATAAAATGATAATTCCTGAACATTTTTTTCCTTTTTTTGTAGTAAGAAAATCTTCAGCAAAATAAAAAAATAAAAATCCTAGTTTTGAAACTTTGGTTTACCTTTTTTCTAACATGTTACTAAATTAAGAATTCATTAATAATTTATTGTATGATACAATTCTTCCTGAAACAGCTAGTTTTACATATAAGATAACCTTTGCCTTGGTTATGATAGATTATTTTTTCCAAAGACTGTTCAACTGAAGATACAAATATTTTTCAATTTTTTCTTGTCAGTTAAAATTTCATTTGCTTAAAGCTCTTAAATAGTTTCTCATTTCATAGAACAAGTTTAAATTATTAACAAATCTGTTTCTAAGACTGCCTTTCGTTCTTAGGGTAGTCTCAGACAGTGGAGTTATTCCTGGACAATACTGCTTCTATTATACATCACTTTAATTTTGTGTATCGAATTGTAATAATTTTTACCATTCTGCATTTATTTGAGAGCATCTCCAACGTTAACTAGCTACAAAGTAATACTACTCAACATTGGTTAGTGATTTATTGCGATTTTCATGTTCGTATTGGAGAGTCATCAAATGTAAACAATTTATTTTCAGGATCTTCTTTAAAACTCTTGGATTCTTCTTCTTGGAAAATCATTTGTAACTTAGATATTCATGAATAATATCCCATTTTAAAGACATTAATGCTTTCTTGTGTAAATATTAAAAAGAACACCTCTGTTTACTAATTACTCATGAAGACACATCATATCCGCTCAGATATTCAGAAACATGTCTTGATAGTTGAAAACGCAAATACGTTATTAAGGAATCCATTTTCTTCTTGAATTGATATACAAAGAAATGCTTTGGCAATGATTCTTCATTTCATACTTTCATTTTTTTTCCTTCTGAATTTCTATTTTACGAAGTTAAGATCAAAGATATCTGAAGGAAAACAAAACTGATCTCTCTCATCAAAAGAAAAATGCCTCACGTCATCCTTTTCGTCAGATGACCACCGCCCACTTGACGAACTGCCCGAGATTCACCCACTTTCTCTCTCGGTGTGTCCCGAGAAGTGAAACTGAACCGGCGTGGTCTTGAAAACAAAAGACGAAACTGGGTCTGAAATCGAAACACACTTTTCACTCGGAATCCGGTGGCAATAACCTTGCCTCGTCGTCCCTGCCGGCCCCTTGACCCGCTTCCTAGCATACGAATGGCGCGATATATGGAGGATGGGGCAGGATCGAGGAAAGCTTTGGGTGTTTGAAGCAGATGATGTCATAAGTGTGTGGTGTCAAAGAGGTTCAGATAGTGAGTTAGATAAGTCATCTACGTTAAATGAGTTTTGATTACATAAAGTGACATCGTTCATCAAAGATTAGATTTTTTAATAAAATCACTTGGAAATTTCAATAATTGTTTTTGGAGTACAATCATGCTTTTTCATGTTTCATTACACAACACCAATTCATTGGAAAGGGTTCAAAGGATTACTACATAGTTAATTAAAGGGCTTTCTAGTTTAGAGTATGACACCAGGCTTAGTGTGCTTAATATGTAGTCTTGAGCGAAGGAGAGTCAGAGGGGACATGACTCAGTTAATTTAAATTTATTAAAATGAAAGAATGCTCAATTAAAGTTTTGCACAAAAAGCAGGGCAAGAGGACATTGTTTAAAGCTATTCAAATCTCAAGCTAACCAGGATATTAGGAAAAAATACTATCTTAGTTAGGTTGTGGGCCCTTGGAATAGTTTATCGCAAGAGGTTATAATGAGCAAAGTACTGAATTGTTTTGAAACGGCCAATGATTTTTATTAGGGACTATAAAATGACCAAGACCAACCTAGCTGGGTCCAGAACCTGTTGCTGGTCGTCACATTTGTATTTGTATTTAAATATGTATAGTTTTTGACAAATCTGCGAAGTCATTTATTGATGCAATTGCGAATGGCCTTCTCGAAAATGCAAGGTCCCAAAGATCAAGGATACAAAGGATACAAAAATCAACATGATAAATGCTTGAAAAAGTTATTTGATAGACAAAGGGGCCTCCAAAGCTGTATATCTGTCTATCCCACTGCATTTATTTCAAGTGTTATTGTAGACTTGGATATCTAGGGGGGGGGGAGACGTCCTTCATTTTTAACCAACGAAAACACGGAGGAGGTTCTCTAGTCGACCGGTATATTTTTTTATGTATGACCATGCATAACTTTTTACTGAATAGTCCGATTTGGATATTTTTTTTTGTTTGAAAGGGTACATCTTCCTGGTGGTCCCATGGTCCCATGATGCGGGGTTTGAGAACGGAATCCTGAAGAAATTGAGGGAAATCTTCAGAATTCCGTTCATGCGCTCCATGAACGGAATTTCATGCGCACACTCTTTGCTATGTCGCTCGCCGATAAAGTGGCTTTACGGTAAAGACGCTAAGCTCTCATAGGCAAGAGCATCAGTTCGATCCTCGAGTGAGTCGGTGGATTTTCAAGCTGCAGAAAAAAAAATGCAGCGTCTACGTCATACGCTTATGCGACATGCAAACCGCAGTTTTACTGATGGAAAATATTTATTCCTGATTTCCCCAATTTTTTAAAAAATATATTTCCAGGCTCCTATCAGGTCCCATCACCTAAACTTTTAAAGGTTAAATTTAGTGATGCACTAATAATGAATCGGCAGTAAATGGCCACTTTGCAGATTAACCTGCTGCCCAGTTTTATCCGTATAATCGGCTGAAAACTTGTATTTTAAACATGCTTTAATTAAATCCCAGAAATTAACACATTTTTTTTAGTGGCAATCGTTTAAAATTTTGGACGCGTTAATAAAGTGAGATGAAGCGTCATGATGGCAACATGACACTCTTCCGGGTACACATTTACACTGAAAAGAATGAAATAAAAATAAAATTTTATTTAAAAAAAAGTAAAACCGATTTCAAAAACGCAGCTGAAAATTGCTCTAAAAAGCAAAAAATAAATTTATTCTTTGAACACTATCGATACTACTTTTAAACATGAGTTTTGAAGTCGGTGCCGAAACAGTTAATAAAATCATTCGTGCCCATTCTTCGGTTACATGTTTCATAATAAAAACAACCATAAAGGTTTCATAATCAATTTCATGTGTTGTTTGAGAGAAAAAATCAATCAAATGGTACAATCAATGGGTACGAATGATTTTATTAACTGTTTCCGCACCGACTTCAAAACGCATGTTTAAAAGTAGTATCGATGGTGTTCAAAGAATAAATTTATTTTTACTTTTTAGAGCAATTTTCAGCTGCGTTTTTGAAGTTGGTTGTACTTTTTTTATAAAATTTTATTTTTATATAAGTTATTTTAGACTCTTTAGCTAATAATAAAGATAACAGGAATATCAATCAAGTTATGCTACCTCCCTATTTTGTCTTGAACAAATAAATAAATAAACAGTAAAAACCAATAAAATAAAATTCGAAAAGTGGGCCTTTAACATGATCAAAGATATCCATTCGGAATACCTTTTTGAAAATATTTTCTACCACCGGAAGATCTTTAACCCTGTAGTCTTCATAATGAGCCTGAACAAATACTATAATGTCAATTCCTCTACTTATCCTAAATTCAATATGATTTTTGTATGCGAAGGAGATGAATGAATAACAATAGATTAAAACAAAACAAATTAATTTTGAAATAATGCCGATTTTTAAAACTAACAAATACAAATTTTGATTTTTTTCCCCTTTTAATTCCTTCGCCCTTTTTTCTTTTTACAGTTGAATGTTAACATCAAGTTTTAACGAGTTAAACTTTTTTTGCATTATCTTCATTTCAAAAAGAGTCAATTCTGTTTTATAAAATCATTCTTCGTTCTAGTTAAACTGGATACTAAATTTATTTTCATTTTGGCCGTTCACCTTGTATAGTGATCAGAAAAGTCCGACTGAGATGGGGCAGTCCCCGGTTCGAATTCCGGCTCGATCTTGGAGCTACTTTCATTCTCTAATGTCCTTGTGTGTTGTGAATTGATGTCTGCCCTATGAACGGGTCCTATGGCAAGTGTGCTGAATTAAATCGGATTTCCACCTTAATGGTGCTCGTCAAAACTGAAGCCGTACCGATACTGCTTGAGAGCAGGAAGATTTATCATCTCGGGTTCGGGTACCCAAATGGCTCAAGTCAAACCAAAAACAACTTTCATTTTGATCATACCTGAGGTAGTCACTGCTGAAGAACTATCTATGCCGTGGACTGTAACATCAAAGGGCAGTCTTACTTTTAACTAACTAGTGCTAATTGACGTAAGTTTACCGACTGTCATGCTATCTCATATGCTTATTGTGAATGTATATTATCAAGATATTTCTGAAACAAAACGACAAAACTAATCATAGTAAAGAATTTAAACCACGTATGTAACCGAAGCTTTTGTCTTTGTACAACTCGAGAGACAATGGCATCATTAACACTCGATTTAGCAGGCGTTGATATTAACAATCGTAAAGAGTTTCTCAGCCTTTAGCCCATTTCGCGGGGTTAGACTCTTCTTTGACTGAAATAATTGAAGGTTTATCTTGAGGTATCTAAAAATAGGACCACGCTGTTGTGTTTTTGTTTGTCGAACCTTCAATTCGCGACGGGTGACTCGGTCCATTTATTGCAGTTTGTGTTTGATGTGATGAGGCAAATGGAATAGAATGAAAAATGAATTTCTATTAGTCTCTACATTGTTGGAATTGCAAACATGGTGTTGGTGTTCCATAAGAGGTGAAATATGCGTTAATGCTTTGTAAACTTGATGCATGAACTTTTTAACCCCGTTTTTTTTGTCCACACATAACATTCGTTTAAAAATCCCAGGTTCCGGATTCTTTTCATTCAATTGCAGATCATCTCGTCCAAGTTCCGTACCTTTTAATGTGCCTAAATAATTATTTTTCTTAGAGACATTTTGCAGCAGTGGATTTAGATACGCTTTTGACATGTAGCACAAAAAGGCAGAAGAAGAAACAAGAGGAAAAACAAGAGGGAAGAGAAAGGAAAAACAAACACCATCAGTAAAACTTATGGCGGTTTGCTAAGGACAGAAATAAAAAAATCACAGAAGCATGTTGAAGTATTTCATTTTTTAAATTATTCCAAGTCTGATTTGCGCTAGTATATTCCAAGATGTTCGCTAACTGAAGACATTACTTGATTTACATAATTATTATTGCTAACTTAATAACACCTCTCCACAACTTTTCTGCGCTAAGCGATTCGAAAACAAAAATTTCGTTTTTCGCACGCCCCTATTACACAGGATAAAGCTAAGTTAACCACTCTGCTTCTTAAATAGGAATTTAGATGCAAGAATCAGGGCCCGGATCAAGCTACTATGAAGTCCTGGACCTTCAGTTCATGTGAGTCCGCGTTTCTTCCTCTTCTGCCCTCTCCATCATCACCACAATGTACCATTATGATATTTTATGCAGTTTTTATGTTTTTCTATGGATTATAACAAGGTATCTAATTCATCTGGTAATTTGTCATTCCAGTATTTTCAGTATGACATTTAAAAAAAATTCAGTATCATAGTACAAGAAACTTTTGATCGTAATTTCATAGCAAAGCAAAAAAAAGAAATCCATACGTGTCATTTAGTTACGCATTTTATTAACAAAATTAATATTTATTTTCCTTTACATTACTACACATGAACTGTCACTTAAAAATGTTAAAACAGAAAATAAGAGTGAAGAAAAAATAGTTCGATTAATATTTTTAGAAAAAGAGAGCTCAATTGGGAAAGAGGAGGAGCTCTAATGCCTGGGTCTCTTAGGCCGTAAATTAATCAAGGTCTATCCAGAACAATTCTTATACTGAAATCATTGCAGATCCTCTTAAGTTAAGAGAAATGTGTGACAAATTTTATGAAAAATATAAAAACAGTTGCGTTTTTTGTTAGTATTAATGAAGTTGGGAAACCTAAATGTAATCTAAACAGAGAAATGAATTACCTTTCTAATGTAGCAGTATCCGTTACAATTTTTTCTACCCCATTGCATTAAAAAACCATTGAAACAAACTTTTATAAACATTGCGAAGAAACAATCAAATAATTTTGATTTTTCTAGCTCGCAGTGCGATCGAAGACGAAATCCGATTTTTTTTTTTGAAAGTTACCAATCGCAACTTATCCACGTTAAAGACAATCAAAAATTATAAAGAAAAATTTTCTTAACTCTAGTGTGTAATCAATGTGAAACCTTTAAACTGACGGTAATTCCGACAAACAGTGTTAGGTAGGGATGCACCGATAAGCAAATTGGCCGATTACCGATTAATCGGCTTTTGATAATCGGCCGATTAATCGGCTGAGCCAATTAATGATAAGATAATTGTTTTTCTACTACCAATTTTACTATCACTGTTTTTTATCTCTTATACAATTCCAAGTTTAGAAATAGAAAGAAATTCATTTCTGGGAGAATAATTTTTTTTCATTTTCCTAGTTTTCACAAAATAATTTCAATATTTTATCAAATTTCTTAGAACCGATTTTCATAAGAGTGTCAATAATATTATTAACACATTGTTATTTATGTTGATTGGAAATAAAAATTTATAAGAAAAGGAGGGGTGGGGGAGTGTGTGGTGAACACTCCAATTTAGGAGTACTTTTAATTCATATATTTTAGTAATCAGTAGCAATTTAATTCATACTTTTACTCTTTGAAAATTAGAGGTTATCTGAGAAAGAACTGTGCTAAGGAGAAAACTATAGCCACATAGAAAATGTTGCATCATTGTTTATGTATATTTTATTCAAAGTAGGAGAATTCATTTAAAAAAACGTTATATCAACTGTGAGGATTTATTATTACTGTTTATTGAATTATTCATCATAGTTTCCTAGTGAAAGTATACTTTAAAGAATAATATCTGAAAAAAATTTTCAGCCGATTAATCGGCACGATTTTCCCGGTTATTAATAATCGGCAAAGTGGCCGATTATGGCCGATTAATTGGTACTGCAGATTAATCGGAGCATCCCTAGTGTTAGGTGACATTTTAATCTTTAGTGCGAAATCTTAAGAAAAGTTTCTTATTGTAGGGTAGTTGTGACCTATTGAATATCCCTTTTTTAACTACTAGATATTGTTAAGAGGCTTACAAAACACAAAAATTCACCATTGCCGAATTTTAAAACACAACGGTTGATTCTTAATGATTTTTTTAAAAACCCACGCGCAAAAAAAGCGCGCCTTGAAACCGAAACCCGTGACGTCGGATGGCAGTAACTTACAGCCTTTCATCCATAAAAATTGGATTTTTGCTATATTATCGTTTCATTGCGGGATTTTCTCCTTCTGTAATCAATACCTTTAAGTCTACTAATTCACTATTTAAAACTGGATTTATCAAAGAGCAATCCAATACCCTGCTAGGGGTGATTGTTTTGATATTTTTTGGCGAAATCCGTATTCAAATTTTTTGAACGCATCATTTGGCGAGGAAAAAAAATTACGGCAGTGCAGAGCGAACAACAGTGCGGAAGCCGGAGAAACCGGTTTCTCGAGCTCCTCGCATCTAAAGCTTCTCGCTCTTTCTTCGCCTTAGTAGAAAGTTCAAAAGCGCCAACGAATGCCTAGTGACGTCACAGCCGCTTGAAATTTAAAAATTATTAAAAAAAAAAACTACTTGTCGCAGCGCAAAAATTTTTTCGCCGTTGATGTTCATGTATGTTGCTCTATCATATAAAAATAAAATTGAAAAATCGAAAACTTCCCTATAGTCAACAAAATTCAAATGACTTCGAACTTTAAAGTTTTCAATACTAAGATTGTAAAAATAATTAAACTTCGATTTAGTATAAACGAATAGAACACAAATTTTCTAAATTAATGAAGGACAAAAAAAGAATGCACGAGTACGATCTTTTTAACAAACAATGATTAAAACATTGAATTTGTATGAAACAACCAGTGTGATAAAGCACTCATATGTATCCCTAACAGCCAAACCTAACATGCCCTAACATGCCAAACTTTCGTCGAAGCCGGAAGTCTGGGAGCGAGCGAATGGGCGCCAGGCTTTCAGGTGCGAGGTCTTTCGGGCGTGAAGACTTTTGGGCGCGAGGACTTTTGGGGGCCAAGCCTTTTGGGCATGAAGGCTTTTAGGCGCGAGGACTTAAGGCTGAAATTAGTTGTATTTTCTGCAAAAACAACATTTTATTTTTTACAGTGTACGTTTAGGAACTTTAGTAGTGAATTGGTGGATCATAGAAAATATGGGTTTTCAATTCTCCTTCACAAACCTGGCTGGTAGATGTTAGAACTGTGTTATTCTGTCTCCGATTTCACCGCACTTCCCAAACCCTTATGCTTTTGTTTCTACTTCCAACAATACGTTGATTGATAGAATATTTTCCATGCTCAATCTTAAAAGTATTCAGTGAAAATGTTCGAATAATTTGACTGTTCGGTTCGTTAGATTTCTCTCATTCAGTCCTCGACAATAGATCTTTTAACAAAGCATTGATCTTACCTGTGGAGTAATGCTGTTTTCTGGTGAATTTAAAGTTACTGCTTCTGAGGTAATAGCCCAAGTTGCAGCTCCTAAGTTAATGGAAAAAAACAAAATTAAAATGGAAAAAGACAACTCGGACATAATCGGTCAAATTTTGCTGATTAACCGGCAGAATTTTTTTAAAAAATATTATTGTTTTAAGCATACCTTTAATAATAGATCAAATTTACCAACAGTAAAAAAATTTCTGCAAACATTACTATATAATGTGTAGTATGGAAGTGTACAGAGTAAAAGCAAAACAAATAGTTCAAAAAGTCCGTAAAACGAATTGAAACGTTAAAAAATAACCCTCACAACTGACGCATATTCATTCTCGTGACAGAATTGGAATGCGGGAAACATTAGTATTTTATTTATTTATAATCGGCTAAATTTTGCCGATTAAACGAATGAAAAAGTATATTTTTTAATACAGTTACTTTAAGTATGCCTTGAAAAAAAAATTCTCATGGAACAAAATTATAAACAATAAATAAATAACTTTCTGCAAACACAAGAATAACATGCAGTACAAAAGTGTCATGAGAAAAAACTGTATAACAAAACGAAATATAAAAAAATCCCAGCAGTTTATATAAATTTTTTAATGAATTAATCTTTCCAATTTGAATAAATATGCACATGTATACAACGTTGCAAACATTTTTTATTTGTCGATATTTTTCTTCATTATCATAGTGTTTTTAGACAACTTCATAATTTTCATGAAGAAAGAGTCTTGGATTTGAAGGCTGCTAATTATTTAAAAATAAATTTAAATTAAAAAAGAGTGCTCCTAAATTAGCATGCTCACCCCAGCCTCCCTCGATTTTTTTATTTGAATTTTTATGTCTAGTTCCCATAATGTAAATTCATCAACAATAAATATGAAAATTTGCTGAAAGAAATTGGATGAAATTTTGAAATTATTTTTGAATAGTTAGGTAAATGGACAAAAGAATCAAATCTCTTAGAAATAAATTAATAACTATTTCTAGAATCGAAATTGTAAAAGAAAAAAAAAAAGTGATAGTGAAATTGGTAATATTAAAAAGAATCATGATCATTAATCAGTTGAACTGATTAATCGGGCAATTATGAACAGCCAATTAATGAGTAATCAGCCAAATTTGCTTATCGGTGCATCCCTAGTTTTTACCTTTATTTACTCTTAGTTTAAACCCTTGTATTATTTGTGTTATAGTTCTTCTGTAGATATCGAGAAATAAATAAATGAATAGTACTATGCTTATTTAAGATTATTTAAACGTTGCTGGCTTTTTTCAGGTAAAATTCACTTTCACTCTAACTACTCCCTGATATGACATGTTCAAACTTTCTAGGTAATTTTAGAAGAAGAAAAATCTTCGGCGCTTTAGTTGATCCCCCTGAATCTGCATATTACCTAGATTATCTACACAATAACTGATTTCTGCATCTTATCGATAACGGCCATTGCACTCGGGGGGGGGGGGGTGATGGAGATATAAATATTCTGCACATCTTTGAACATTTTAACTCTCATTACAATGATTCTCGTGGGTTTTTATAAACAAACACTCAGCATCACAGTGGTAGTTAAAGTATGTCATTATGGAAGAAGTATGTTTGCAATAGGATGCATTGCATATTATCGCCTGAATGGGACTCTTTTTCGTTTGCAACCTTATTTTATGTATTTGATTTTTCTTAAGTTTCAAAAAGATGGAAATCAATAAAGTAATCCTTTAACTTTTAAAAGATAACCCAGGAAGTTGTCTTGCACCGAACTTACTTGTAATGAGTTTCCTTGTTACATCCATCAGATGTGATGTCACAAATCTCTTTCTCAAACCTTTTGGTACCGGGAACCAAAATTTCCATGAGAAAAAAGTTCTTGAAGGGAATAATTTCCCTACTCTTCAGACTGTTTCTTGCTTAAGCATTGTAAGGAAACAAATAATTGCCAAATGCGGATGAACAACCCTTTTCTCACACATTGTGCACATTCTAAGAAGGTGTTCTTAAGCCGCTGTTAAGCGTCGTCTTAAAAGGGGCGTTTCTGCGCGCATATTTAATCCTAAGCCATCAGCAGCAGGTCAGTTACCCTCTTGAGTGAATGAGATGCTGAGGAGCCAATTAACCTTGCTGCGTAGCCGCCCGTGAAAACTACAATCATGTTCGATTTCACCCGTTGAGAGCCTCTGCTATTGTTTCTCGCACTATATTCGTCGGGCACACGCGCTGGAGCTATTACTGATGATCGCTTTGTCGATCGTCGAGGGAACACTACCGGATTCGTTTTCGAAAGAAGGAAAGTTATCGCTTTCTCCATAGGTCGAAAATCATTTCGCTTTCATCTTTATCTTTTTCTATTTTTATCTTTAATTATTTTCTTTCAAAGCCATATTTATTTTAATAATTGGACTTCGTCACAACTCCTCTCCTAAAAATTGTTTTTGCAGTTTAAATGTTAAAACTACAAGTTGCACAAGGCATCTTTAAGAGTGAAACGTTGTATGACCAACGGCACCCCTGGCCCCCCTGACCAACGGTTCCACTTGGCTTCTTATGACACCCTTGTAGGTGTCATTTGGCTCCAAATGACACCGTTAAGGGGCTATGGGGAATCATAAAGCATCCATAGAGTGCCACATGGAACCGCACATATAAAGGTGCCATAGGGAGTCAACAGAAGATAAAGTTCCCCATCCCCTTCCTAGATTTCTTGGTTTGTAGGAAAATTCACAATCCAAGTATGGAAATATTAGTTCATTACGGGTGCGTCCCCCCCATCCTCCTGCCACAGAATATAACTATGCCCTAGTGGCTTTCAAATTTCCATGTCTTATTCACGAAATTCTTTTCCGGGTCTTTTTTGCGTGGAATGAATGCTTGTCATTAGTTCTTAAAATTTTATTTGGGTGCTTTTCACTTTTCTTGCCAACATTTTTGTTTCAGCACTATCTGAATCCGCTGTTCCCATTTGGGCCTGCTTGACATTCTGGGTTACTGTGTATTTGTTTATTTTATGGTACTTGTCGTAAACTCTTAAATACCATGCTCATAAACTACGTTTTTATCGACGATTGAGAGTAATTCCTTCTTTTATCATCAGAAATAAAAGTTTTGAATTTTTTGATGAAGAAGTGGACTAAATTTTTAATGTTCAGTTCTACTACATCTTGCATTTTGATCAAAAAAAAAAAAAAAAAGGAAGAAAAATAAGCTCTACAACCACCATAGATACCGACTGTATCGGGGCAACAGGGTCACATGCCCCCCATCGGGAAACGTAGATAGCTCTCATTGTTTGCCGTGTTGACATTGAGTGATTCATATGTACGCATATTCGTTTATGTGTATGTATTCAGTGTCGTCTTCATTTATCACCATAGTTTTAAACTGTCAAATTTGCCCCCATTTATATATCCGGTGTCCTTTTTTGGTTTTGAAAACTTCGCGTATTTGACTTCCAACTTGGCTTTGTGAAAAAGTTCAACAAGATATTACCAAAAACAAGGAACATGCTTCATATAAATGAAAAATGATGATGTGGGCTTTAAACTAAAATGTGATTACAGAGAAATACCAACGTCAATAAGGCACAAATTATCACGAAAAAACGAGGTCTTCAAGGCTGCAATGCAGCCTCTTTGTCAGAGCCAAAATCTCTCCACACAACAAGAAATCCATAAGAGAACTTAAATGATGCTTCATGTACCTTAGTAGCCAGTTCCGGGTATGGCCAAAGAAATAAAATTAAAGGAAGGTGATTTGTAAGAAATAAAGTTGATATAATATGAATATTTTAAGACGAAAACGGAAACTACCAAATGAACTGTTTGGCAATTTCGAGACATTTGTCATTAATTCACTGGAAACAGCAAAGATCCAAAATGCTAATGTATTGTAAAAGAGGAAGTAAGTTTAAGCTTTTGATGCATGTTTAAAGGGCCATTTTTTAGATTTCCATCGGCACTAAAATTTAGATGTAGATAGCGCAAAGCAGGTAAATTTACCAAGACATAAAACTCTTATACAGAGGCATCACAGCGACATCAACAAATAAATGACATCTCAGATATGGCATTGTATGTCAAGAGGAAGTTAAAACTCTAGTTAAGTTATCGCAGCCATTATTTTTTTCACTATTAATTGTATCTGGTTCAAGAAATAATTTCGTTACAAGAAAAAAATGTGGTACCAGCTAGTAACATTTAGATATTAGACATAAGCCCCATAGTTATCAATCACACATAACGGTGGAAAAAAATTAAGGTAAGAAATAAGTTATTAGAAGATCTTTAAGCTTTTAATATTGTACCGATCAATTATTTATTGTTTTCCAAAGTTGACAAAGCAAAAAAAAGTTGTCCACGTATCTATAAAATGAACGGTAACAGTCTAAAATTTATAACTTCTAATAATTTCGACACAATGTTTTAACACTTTGTAAAGTAGGAGAATCTTGCTCCATTTTGTTTTGGGATTCCGCAGTAAAATTGACATGAAAGAAACAAGGTAAATGACTTTTCGAAAATAATTTTTTCTAGACCAGTGTAATCAAAGTTCTGAAAATCGTTAATTAATTTCCTCCTAGATGTCCTGCTTTTAAAAAGAGTGAATCCTTCCTAACCACCGTCTATTTTTGAAAGCGAAGTTTATTTCAATGTCAATAAAATCTTATCTCCTTCAAGTATAATGGATGTTATTATAACCCTGTTTATAGCTTTGTAAGATTGTTATTTTTTGACATTAATACGCTTCCGTTATCGATCTACTTAATACTGATAAGTATGTCAAAACTGAAACATTGTAGGAGGAAATTTTTTTCGTCTTTCTTTTGAACTTTTCAACACACAAAAGACGCATCAAAACTTCAATCTTTTAGCAGCAATTTAATAAACATTGTTTCTTTTATTCGTGTCAACAAAGAAGAAATTGACTTTTTTTACATAGCTCAGAATGAAAATTCCGATGTTAAAAGCTCAAATATTGATAGTCTCGCAATTAGGGATGCACTGATAAGCAAATTGGCCGATTACCGATTACCGATTAATCGGCTGTTGATAATCGGCTAAGCCGATTAATGATAACTATAATTGATTTTCTACTACCAATTTTACCATCACTGTTTTTTTATCTCTTATACAATTCCAAGTTTAGAAATAGTAAGTAATTTATTTCTGGGAAAATATTTTTTTTTCCATTTTCCTAGTTTTCACAAAATAATTTCAATATTTTATCAAATTTCTTAGAACCAATTTTCATATTATTGTCAATAATACTATTAACACATTATTAGTTACGTTAATTGGACATAAAAATTCAAAAAAAGGCGGCAGGGGAGTCTGTAGTGAGCACTTCAATTTAGGAATACTTTTAATTCATATTTTTTAATAATAAGTTGCAATTTAATTTAATTTTTTTATTCTTTGAAAATTAGAGGTAATCTAAAATTAGAGGCTAATTTGAAATTAGAAGCTAAGGAGAAAACTATCGCCACATGAAAAATGTTACAATATTGTCTATGTATTGTATATTTATTCAAAGTAGGAGAATTAATTTAAAAAAAACCTGTTGTAAGGATTATTATTACAGTGAACAAAATTATTCATCATAGTTTCTTAGTGAAGGTGTACTTTGAAGAATTATATTTGAAAAATATTTCTTCAGCCGATTAATCGGCCCGAGTTTGCCGATTATTAAGAATCGGCAAAGTGACCGATTATGGCCGATTAATCGGTACTGCCGATTAATCGGGGCTCCCCTACTCACACTCCTTGTTTGCTTTTAATGTCCTCTCTTAAAGCCCCAGGTTGCCCTCAGCAGCAGCATTCCTCTATCTTAATATTTGCAATCTCTCTCTCTCTCTCTTTTGTATTAAAAACGGTTTTCCTTGCAACCTCGAAATACATGTCTGCAATATTTTGCAATCTCGTTTTTTTACATTATGTTTTTCTTTTCCGTATAAAGATGTTTGCTTCTACAATATCAGTTTTGTGCGATTTTAGAAGAAATTTATTTGAAAAAAGTCTCGCATAAAAATTGCTGAAAACGTTTTGAACAAGATTGAATCGGTTCAGCTCCACCATTAGGATTTGTCTATTACTCTTTTAGTTCGAAAAAGCAATTTTCATTACATAACTGAAATCTTATTCCTATTTATTCATGGGAATTGCAAAAATCCACAGTAAGAAGTCAAGATTGTTCGGGAGGGGGGGGGGGATGAAGCATTCTGCGCCATTGACATTTTTAAGAGGGTGCTTCAAGAGGTCCTCTTTCTTAAAGAAGTGCAAATAATTATTTTGTGTTTAATAAATAAAAGCTTCAGTAAAAAAATCGCTCGTAATAGCAATGCTATATGCTCAAAAAATTAAATATCAGCTATGCTACGAAATATCAGCGAATCACTGATTTACTAAGAGCGAAAAACAAGTGATTCAAAGCTGCGTTGGGCTGAGCTGAGTTTTCCCTTCAACCCGCTCTCCCAAGAAATCTGATAACGAAGATGAATTAGTAATATTGAAAATCATACAGAGTTCATATGTATATACTCGCATTTTGTAGAATCAATCACACATGATTAAACATTTTGTAACGCGTTAGTTTAAATGAATTTATTTTTAATGATTAATATTTTGTTTTTAAACTGTGTGCTCTTTAAATTATGTTAAAGCTAGGAGTAACTTTTTCAAAAAAATTAAATATTTTCACTGCATTTATTGCGTATAAATTTGAAAATGATACAGAAACCCTTTTAAGTATCCATCAAATCATATTAGTATACCTGCTGAATTAAGTTGTTTGTGTACTTTTGGAAGAAGGTCAGGGAAAAAATCTTCTTGGAACAGAATGAGCAGCATCAAGAAAACTTGTCGTCGCGAACATTAATATAGATAAAAAAATATTCAAAGAATCGAAGTATAGCTAAGAAAAAAAAGTTTTAAATATATACATTATACAAGTTATTGAATGGTCGAATATTTTACTAGAACAATAAATCATTTGAATTGAGCGTTAAATGTCTTAAAGAATTGTTTACAATAGTTTCAGAAATTTATTACTTAAAGTTAATTGATTCTCTTAAAGTAGCAAAAACAGTCTGAACAAAGGAAGCTAATTTTTTCACATGAAATATCATAAGAAGCTCCTTTTATAAATTAATTAAAGCACCAGCAATGAAGTAAAAGTAAATATTTTTCCATTTCTGAGATTTTCTGCAATCTAAGAACAGAAAAAATTATACTTCACATAAACATTTTGCTCGCTTTCTGGAATTTAATTTTAAGCAATTCATAATATCTTTTAAAAAAGATTTTTATGTGTGCATTAGCTGACTCGTGCGAAGCATTCGCATTCGACGCCAAAAATTCCAAAATTCGTTGTTTTTTTCTGGCAACCGAAATATGACTTGTTTATTTTTTGCTGACAGCGGTGAAATAGTCTTCAAATGATATCTTACTTCTGAAGATTGAAGAAGTCAGGGCGTCCCCACAAAAACACCGTAGATAAATATTATATATGATTCTGCTATTTATGACTGCGATTACGTTTTGTTTTGTATTTCTTAAGCAACAATAAAACTGTTGCTCAGAATTCTGCACCCAATGAGTTAAAATTACATATTTTCTGAAATGTGGATCAAAATGCATATGGGAAAATTATTCATTCAAGTACTACACTTTCTGAGTTTTATGAAGTTAGGCCCCAGGACTAGGCAATGTTATTTTTATGAACTGTAATTTTTGAAATTTCCTAGTTGTTCGCTTTTAAAAAGGTAAGTTGTCTTAACTCATTTTTTCCCACATTATCGTACTTGTGCTATGCCTGCAATAAAAACGCTATCAAGTCTGATTTAAAGACAGAGGTAAGGAGAGTCACAACACACTGTTGGTCAATTTTCGACCAGAGTTGACTAATAGCCTCTGATTAGTAACTATTTGCCTAACAATTATTATACATAGAAATCTAACCATAAGTGATATAAAAGCAGTTAACATCAAATAATCATTAGGGATACTAAATGTCAGTCAAGTCCAGGTTATCGTCATAATCCCGGAAGCTTTTGAATTTAACACATGTTAAAAATATAAAAACAAGAATGTTGCAGCTATATTTTTGTTTTTCTCCAAACAATTTCTGGCCCGAGGTGCAACCAACCAAAGGTAGCAATCAGGGTGCCACTTATCACTTGCGATTTTCTACAAAATTTTTAAATTGGGATATTTCTAGAATAGAGCATGATATTTTGTTGCAGTTTTTTTTTTTTTTTGAAATCTAAAGTTAATGGCACCACTAGTCGGACATATGAACTCCCTTTTTCTTGTAACTGTCTTTCAGAGAGTTTTTTTTTTTTTCGAAATTGCAAGTTTCCAGAATTGTGTGTGTGTGTGTGTGTGTGTGTGTGTGTGTGTGTGTGTGTGTGTGTGTGTGTGTGTGTGTGTGTGTGTGTGTGTTTTCTTTCTTTTTCACAAACTATTGATCAATTTCACATTCCTGAAAAAAAGAACTTTCTCTTAAATATTCAGTTAAACAAGTTTTAGAGGAATTTGAAAAAAGGTTTTTGAGTAGATGTGCGTGTAAAGGGAGACTTTAAACTTCAAAATTTTATTTCGAATCGAGGAGCAGGAAAAACTTTTGCTTTAGTGAAACATTCAAATTTTTATTTTTTGTTGCAACTTTATTCAGGATTTTTTTTTTATTTTTTTATTTTTTTATGAAACAAAAAGGTAATATTTTGGCACTACTCTAAAAGGTTGAGTGCGGAACAACTTGTGCCTGTAAATTGGCAAAAAGCTGCTTTTTTTGTTTTTATAAAAAATAAAATTCCCAGATGAAGAGGCAACTAAAAATAAAAAATGCATCCAAAAGATGAAAATGTGGCTTCAATAACTACATTAAAAGCTATTTGGCCACTTGCTAATAAATAAAATTTTTTATTTTCAAGTCTACATTTACACGTACAAGTACTGAAAAACGTTCTTTTTTTTCAAATGCCTCTAAAACCTGTTAAACGCAAAAGTGGAAGCTCTACTTTTCAGGAAATGTAGTACTCAATAGTTATGATCAACAGTAAAATATATATATAATTTTAAAATTGGCGATTTTGAAAAAGAAATTCAAAATTGATGTAGAAATTAGTGTTTTTTCCAAAGACTGCAGCAAGAGAAACTGAGCTCATATTTACTAATGAGATACATCATTTTTATGCAAAAACTATTATCTTCCAAAGAAAAACCATAATAAAATGCACCATGCCAGAGATAAAGCAATTTAAAATTTAGTCGAAAATCTCAAATGAGAATGGGTTGCCATTTTTGGCGGACTGTATTACCGACCAAGATTTTTTTTTTTTTGAAGAAGAAGAAGGGTGGGGCAGAATAAAGAACATAACATGTTAAATGAATTTAAAATTACATTCCATCCAAAAGCTTGCCAGACTATGGTGGCAAGATTTTTTCTTTGAGTGCAAAAATTTACATGGACTATGACACAAAACATTAATAAAAATTAAACAAGTGCTATGAAATAATTAAATGTTTTTACCCTATAATATTCTCCAAACTTTTTTTTAATTTTAAAAATATACGTGTAGTTATTATCGGCAGTTAGATATTTATAGTATCTCCAATTTCATCTCGAACTCTTACGAAAGACTCTAATTCACATATTACACTAGTGGACTTAATTCTGGACACTTTTCAATTTTTTAAATATTTCATCATAAAAAATTTGCGTAATGAAGTATTATATTTTATTTCACTTAAATCCTTTATTTATAGCTTCTCTAATATGCATGTATTCCTTTTATGGGAATACATGCATATTAGAGAATATTATCTTCATTTTAATTAATTTTCTTTTTTAATGCAAACTATAAGCAAAAATAGTTTTCAAATGAATTTTGATTTATTTAGATAATCAACTTCGGATAACAAAATATGATAAAAAAAATTATGATTTTTCTTCAAAATCTTGCTTTAATAACTGATTTAATATTGATTATTAAATATTGATTAAATATTGTGAAATTACATTATATTATTGTTATTGTAACGTTTGCTATTGCTTAATATTTAAATATAAAAATCTATCCAAGATTCACATGAAATGAATATATACTTGTAAGAGAAGATATAAATAAATGATTTAAGTGAAATAAATAAATATAATAATTTATTACAATGTTAAATCATGATATCTTTAAAAGTGTCCAGAATAAATAAGTTCACTAGTGTACAATCCACACCCCCATTCACAAGATTTATCTGTTTATATTGTTCATATCGATGGATATTTTTCAATCAAACTCGTCTTTTAATCCATTAAACATAATTTTTATAAAACTATCCCCCCCCCCATCAAGTACTTTTAAGTAGCGTTAATGTAATCATAGTTATTGCTAGTTACATGTATTTAGATTTTCTAATTTGATCTGCAATAGTAACTGTAGCCTGTAATTAACAGCACTAATATCAGGCCCGTGATTTCAAAATTTTCTAGGTGGGGGGTGGAGCCAATTCATAGGAAAAAACATCAAAATCAATACAAAACTACATCATACGCAAGGGGTTAAATCCATGCAAAAATGCACAATAAAACCCCGGGGGAATATCGATTGCTCCCCTCTGATTGCCCAACTGACGGGCCAAACTAATACAGTAACCATAATCCCATATAGTACTGTGGTGGGTTATGGCTATTCAGGGCCGTAACCAGACTATAGTTTCGGGGAGGGTTTTATCAACACATTTCTCGTGAAATTTATATGATAAATAAAATTTGTTTTCAGGTTTTATATTCTATTGCTTTTTGTTACAGTAGATGCTTAAGGGGCATTAACATGAAAAATAAAATAATAACATATCTTCCAATGAAGGAAAAAAAATCTGATGTGTACAAAGCATCTTTGCCCCGTTAAAAAGGTGTATCGTTGTGTATGAAATTATGTCTGCAAAAACTACAATAAAGATAAGTACTGCAGATAAATCAATTAATTTGTACTATCAATCAATAATAATAATTTCATTTTTCGAATTAAATTGAAAAGTAAATAAGAAAATTAAAAATAAAATAGTTATTTATTATTTTTCAGAAAAAAAAGATAATTAAAAAGCATTTTTTTGGAACCGTTTTGAAAAATTTCGGAGGGGATTTGAACCCTAAAAGTCCACCCCTTAAATACGGCCCTGTGGATATTATATCCATAATTAGAGTATCCATAAATTCCAGCTTCATTGTTAATCCAACAGAGTTGCGTTAATATCTATGAAAGGTTTCTCAGAAATCTTCATAAAATCGTCTAACATTCTATTTTAAAAACCATTTTACCCCCTGCCACATGGAGAAAAGTGCATTTGATGAGAGCATCCATAAATTCCATCCTTACCAAATCGCAAAAAATAACGTGGAAATCACCTTGTTGACCACCTAGAAACCCCAATTTACCGCAGAGAACAAGATCACGGCACAGAAGCAGCAAAAAACGGACAACTCACCGCAAGTGAGGATCCAGATCAGTGCCAATCCCGTAGCAGCGGCGGCCATCTCTTTCGTTCGAACGACTCCGAGTGTTCTGGACAGGACTCTTCTTTTAATCGGGAATCGTCTGCGTCGGCCAACAGGTGCAACGACTCCGCTCGGGGCCCTCGGGGCCTGGCCCATATCCTCCGCCATTGCCAGATCTGTGTCAAGTTTGGCGGGCGCTGGGAGGAAGAGTGGAGTGAGTCGGTGCGGGTGGACAGCAATGGCCCGGGTTGGAGTTTGGCTTTTCTGACTTCAGAGTTATGGTTTTGGATATTTCTGGGTAAACACAACATAGAATAGACTTTGAATTGAGCAATTTTCTCAAAATTTTTTGACAGCTACAAAAATTTTAATTTTTTGCTCATACTTTTTATGCATCAAAAACAAATATATGTAAGAGAATGCAGGGAAAAGGAAATAGTTGAGATAACTTACCTGTTGCAATATGAAAAAATCGAAAATTTGTTCAGAAAATTATTGTACATTAAGATGAAACAATCTATTTTCTTTAACAACTTGCTTTTAATAATAATTATTGTTATTATTATCTTTTATTGGCAGTTATTTTGTACTAAAAATAAAGTGGAAAATTTTCACCTCAAAAATGAAGCAGAGCGAAAAGAAATTTTTTTGTTCCCAAATATTTTCTATTTTATTATTAAAAATATTTTTCATCAAATGAATAAGTAAATAAATGAATAAATGCATTACTAGTGAAACAAAAAATGAATTAATAAATAAATGAGAGAATAAAACAAGGAATGAACAAGAAAATAAGTGAATATTGCAATATGTGTATGAAATTTCAAAAGTGACTTGCATTATTTTTTTTTTCTTTGATCTTTAGAGCTATTTATTTTTTAACTGGAATCAGCTCTGTGTTTAGGAACATAGTTAAAATATTGCTGCATTGGTGACGATACAAACTAGTAAAATGCTTCACCATTTCATTTGCCCCTCTTTTTTAACTTTACCCCTCATTCTCCTACCCTACTACATTTGCATAAATTACGTTAAAAATTACGCTTAGTATGATACATCTTATAGCAAGGTTTAAGGAAAAGTTCTACCTCTCATGCACCAAACTAAATTCGAGTTTCATTAATATTATTTCTCTCCTCAAGTTTTGAGGAACAAACAACAAACTTTCGGTGAAATACTTTCTTCATCAAATTAGAAAGCATAAAACTTGCGAAACGGACGAGCGGTCAGAATAAATACTTCAGAAATTACTGACATATAAACAATGAAATGGAGGGATGAGGTTTTTAAATTACGTCATGCACGTGGGAATCGCAAGATGAACCAATTTTGTTACTTTAAGGGTTGCCGAGGGAAATTGCTGGATACATCGACTAGAGAGGAAATAAACGTTTTATGACTCAATTATAATTTAGTTAAGTTGGTTTCTTTCTTCAATACGGGAAGTGAAGAAAATCATTTCTTTGGAGTGAAACATTAAAATCTAAACAACGCTAAACAAAAAAAAAAAAAAAAAAAACTACTACACATGTTTTTGAAGTTACAAAGAACTCTTGTATCAATTAGATGTGAACTTAAGCACTTGTACTTCGTAAATTTTGTGCGTTTCCAACGTTTTTTGTTTGTGATTTGAAAGGATTTTTGTGTATTACAATGCTATTAAAACACGTAACATAAATGAATAAAACGTCTAAGTCTTTGAGTACTAACGGGACAAACTAAGATTTTATCCACTGTTTCATATATATCTTCTACTAGCTGCGTGGCCCGGCGTTACACGGGCTACCTCTGTATAAATGTACTATTTAACACAATACCCAATATAAAAATAGCACGCACTTTTATTATGTGTTTAGATAAGTACTCATGTTGTACTCAACCATGACAAATCAAAGTATTTAGTTAGATTAGTAACTATATGCAACTATTGAAAAAAAGTTACTCATTTGAAGCCAACGTGTATATGTGCTACATAAGGAAAAAAACGTTAAAAGAATAATTAAACACTACCCAATATAAAAATAATACGCAATTAAATTATGTGTTTAGTACCAATGATACAAAATAGTAAAAACGTTACAAAAATATGACGAATCATATTATTTACTTAGATTAGTAACTATCTTAAATCATTAAAAAAAGAGAAGGTTTGACTCCTTTGAAACCTACTTACCTACCTATTACATAAGAAAAAAAAAAGTCAAATGAATAAGAAAACAATACCCTATATAAAATTACTGTGGTTTTAAATTATGTGCTTAGTTAAGTACCTGAGGTACACTATAATAATAAAGTTACAAAGAACAACCACAAATGAAGAACAAATAATAACAATGCAGAAATAAGGAATACAAAAGTTAATAGAAAAATCCTACAAAACAATTTATATACCTGAATTTCAAAGAAAAACACGAAAACCATTTCGTGATCTGAGCCATGTGGCAAGAGGCAAGACTCTCAAGGCTAGAGCAATTGTCAGCCAGCGCTTTCTACACAGTTGCTAAAAAAATAATTTTAACGAACGACATCTCTCGAGAAGAGTGGAAACTAATCCACATTAAAAGGCAAAGCAACTGCTTGATTGTCAACCATTGAATGTAGAGGGCGCCTCCACAGTTGCAAAAGCTTATCAATACTCTTTATGAGCGTCATCTCTCGAGAAGAGAGGAAACTAATTCTTTTCGTAGAGTTTATTATTTTTTACATTATTATTTTTAGTTATAACAACCCATATTTTCTAAAGCCTTCCTGGATAAATTGACTATTCAACACAAAAAGAATTTTTCAAATCAAATCAGTAGTTCCTGAGATTAGCGCGTTCAAGCAAACAAACAAACAAACAGCTCTACAACTTTATATTATTAGTATAGATTAATCATGTTTCTTCTTAATTAACCTAGACAGCGTTTAAAATTTGCAAATGAAGATATCTACACTACATGAATGCTAATAACTAGTATTAATGTAAGCCAAAAACTAAACTTAGGTAAAAGAAATAGTAATAAATTGCTTGCAGATGAAAAAAAAAAACAATACAAGAAAACACTATGTGCAGAAACGATATAATTTTATTTGCCGATTTTTATTAATCGAGTCGAAATTTTTGTACACATACATAATAATGAATATTTAAAATTTAAATATCAAAAATCGAATACTGGAAGGGAAATCGTGAGTGAAGGATAAGCTGCATTAAACACATAGACCAAAGAATTTTTTATGTAGCTAAATAACAAACATGTAATCTAAATAAAAACACAGTCGGAGAATTTTCTCAATACTCGTGAAATAACGAAAAAATTCACATAAAAATGAAAAGTACTGGTTCCTAGATTGTTATTTACTCTTTACATACAACTATATAAAACAAACTATTCTAAAAATGGTGCACTAGCACCCGAAATTTCAAACCTTAAATAACTAGATAATTTAGAAAAGTGCAGAGAATTGAATCAAATTTTTGAGGTTATTGTAAAACTTAATGTATGAGAGAACTGGTTAAGTTCGATAATTTAAGAAACTGCTAATCACCTCAGTGATTCTGCCCACGTGATCTGCATAAAGTAGCATCATAAAACTATGTATAGCTGCATACTGGTTCATGAATGTTCGTAGTTGGCGAAGCAATTAATCAAGGAATTGTTGCTCGAACTCTTTACAGTGGTTTGACATTTTTACATATATATTTGCACTTTATTCCTGGAATTATAAACTTTGACTTTAAATTTTGATAAATTTGAATATAAGGAAACAATATGTATCTTCACGTTAAGTATCACTTTCAATCTCCCCAGTGCAAAGAGATCGAGCAACCATTCCTTGATTAATTGTTTAGTCGACCACGAACATTGATGAATCAGCATGCGACTATTAATTGTTTTATGATGCTACTTTATGCAGATCATGTGAGCAGAATCACGGAGGTTATTAGCAGTCTCTTAAAGTGACGCCCAGATAAGTAGTTCCAAATCCTATTATGCCACAATCAAAATTGGGATTGTAGGTTTGACTGAACCAAATGAATGTATTTCATGAGCAGCATAAGGAATTCGCTGAAGAATAATTGCGTTTTGCTTTTAATACGAAATACTTAAGAGAGACCGGGATACAGTGGGACATGGGGCACGGGGGGGGGGGGGTAATGGAATTTTCTTTGTGAATTCAAAGCTAAAAATTTAAATAAATATGCCATATTTTAGCTAACATGCCGTGGAGACCAAACACTGCCTTATTTCATCTTTTAAGGAAGCTGCAGCACAGTGATGGCAAATTTTTGTCATCACTTGTCAAATTTATGTAAGTTTTATTTATTTATTTATTTTGTTTTTTGAATTTGAGGCGTAAATTATTGCTCAATAATCAATACCAATGAATCAATTCAAAGCCTAAACTTTCTTAATTAAATGTATGTAACGTTATTTGTTTTATTAATAAATTTTGTGAAACTTTCTACGCTTGTTTTAAAAAGACTGCTTTGGGGGTAGAGTGGAACAGTGTCCAATTGTACCTTCAATATTTACCACTATAAACTAAACATTTTATAATGGTGCATGTTTGTTTTAGAATATAAAAAATTAAAATTAAATTATTAATGGACATTGATTTCAATGGGGTTTTATTTAAACTATCTTCAGTGTCATTTTCACACATCTGAAGAGTTAATTTACCAGCAGATACTATTATATTATTACTAATGATTATTTCTTATGAACTATAATCTAATTACATTATTCTGAGTTTTTGTGCTTTCAATCATGTGATAACTCTGCAGGAAAATATTACAATTTTTTGAAGACTTTCAATGTTTTTCAAAGTTAAAATGAAGTTCTGATTTTCTTTTACGTCCTAGCATTCCCTTTTTCTCATCCTTTAATGCATTATTTAACGTCCCTGAATTATGCAATGTGTTACCGCCTATAAGCCAGGGCTGAAACAGAACCGAAGCAAATGCACCCGCAGCTCGATCATAGCATCCTAAGACTGCATTTTCGTTCTTATTAAGGACTCCTCAGTTAGGAATAGCCAATGATCAAGCCGGAGGTAAAAATCCTCTTAATGTAGCTAAGATAGCCAACAAACTGGTAGATAAAGTGAATTTATCTTACCAGCGAGCGTCCGCAAACCATGGTGCGGCTCAACTCGAAATTTGAAGGCAAAAGCTGGGTAATATGCAATGTGTATCCGCCCATAAGCCAAGGCTGAGGCAGAACTGAAGCATCCATAAACTGAGAAGTCCATAATAACTGAGGAATTAACTAAGGAGTCCATAATAAGGACGAAACTGCAGTCTTAGGATGCTATGATCGAGCTGTGGAGCATTTGCTTCAGTCCCTGAATTATTTTCAATGCATGAAACTTTTTTTTTTCACAAATAATTTTTCAGCTCTCACATGTGCTTTATTATTTTAACATTTTAAAGTCTTATCGTTTAAAAACTGCTCTCATATGCTTTTTGGACTATGTACACCTCAACCTATATTTAGTAGTAATGATATGCTGTCTAACATAGTTTCTTTTTGTGAGACTTTCTCAACTTCCCATTGTAACCCATATTTTGTCCCACTTAGCCCCCACAGTATGGGATATACTGGGGTGCAGTGGAAGAACTTGAGAGTCTCTCCGAAAATCCAACTTTTTGAAAAGGAATAGAAAGATAGAAAATCATGAAAAAATTACAATGACCACTGAAGCGCTCTATAGCCATGTTATGCTATTAAAATTTCTTTATTATTTTAAAATTAACGAAATTATTACAAAAGAAAAGAAAACTTCCACTGTGCTCGCTATCTCTCTATCTACTGATTAGCGGAATAATTCTTTTTTCAAAGTAACAGTATGTGTGTGAATTGAAGGTTTTTGTGCAATTTAACCCGTAAGCCGCCCAGTGATCTATTTATAGATCACCTCTTTTCAGACCCCTCACTGAAAACAAATAATTTTTATCAATTCGTATTCTTATTGGCTGGTTTCCTAACACATGTCGCTTCTCCCTTAAAAATTTTTGAACCTTTCTTTTCTCGGTCAGTCCAGCACGTGACGTCTAAAGTTTGACAGTTTTCAGATGCATAGTGCAGTTTTCAATTCTGGGTACAACGGTTTTTTTTCCAAGTATAGTAAACTTCTGTTTTGCTTGTTTTAATTTTATAAAAACCTTATTCCTAATTCACAAAATTGGTACTTTCAAAAACAAGATCAGAGGGTAGTTACCTACTTTTTTTCACTACCAGAAGCGCCCAGCGATCTAATTATAGATCAGCTAATTATTTCAACTACAAATTACTGTAAATGAATAAAACTCTATTTATGAAATATAAAATTTAATTTTAAAATATTTTTCCAATATTTTCATTCAAAAATAATTTGGTTGCAAACGGGTTAAGTCGGCGAGTGTTTAAAAGTGTCTGTACATCAACCCTTTATGATCAATTTAATTTATTTATTATTAAACATTTAATAATCTTGCGTGACTAGAACCTGGATACATTTTTTTAATCAAAAAAAAAAAAAATCTGAATAAGCCACTTGACTTAACCCACTAGAACCGAAATCTCTCTCTCCAGGGAAAAAACATCCCCATTCAAACACCTTCTTTGTCAGAGATCATGCCCATTAAGAATGTTTTCTCCATTTAACAAACACATTTGACCGCCCATATTTTTCAAGGAGGAAAGCAAACACTCTCACATCGTGCCGTAAGGAAATGTCAATCGCGAAACTGACAACTCAAAAAGGGGCCATCTTTTCAATGAATGCACCGTATCTTGCATTGCCATTGTGGTTAATATTAGATGAATTCGAAAGTCTCTGTCTCATAATTCTGTAACAGCTCTCTGTTCTTCTCAGCTAGAGGAAATGCATAATCGGATAATTAGAACAAGTATCAAGCAGTTTTTGAAGGAAATAAAGTAAATGGATTTTTTTTATGTTTGGTTTCTGATCAAATACATTTTATTAAACAACAGCAAGGAAATAAGTATTTTAAGTCGTTTTTCGATTGAGCTAAAAATCCAGTGTTGACCAAAATATTAGATTCATTTTGAATAAAATAATATTTATTTATTTCAACTGTATTTTAATTGCTGTTATTATTATTATTTATTTATTTTTTTTTTTGAATGTAGGGTTTTTTTTTTTTTTTGGTTGAAACATCCGCCCTCAATGTCTTTGCTTTCATCAACAACTCAATTGATAAATTTTTATTTTTATTCATTTATCTATTTTTTGCACCTCAAAGAAGTACTACCTTCATTAAAATGTTATTATTATTATTATGATTTTTATCATTTGATAATTTACAGTATTAACAAGTCTTCCTTAAGTATTATAGAAATGTGATTGTTTAAAATGTCTGCTTTTTGTAAAAAATCAGAATAAGTTTTTTTTTTAATTTGTAAACGAAAAGAGAAAATATGATAAAATAAGCTTACAAATAATATTTCTGCTCTAATATGTGGACACATTTACTTGCTACTACAAAATTCTAGAATCACTCATTGTGAAATAGACCAAATGAATGTAAATAGCCTGTTTTCCTTAAAGCTATGCACACTATGAGAAAAAATAACGAGTTTAATCAAGATGTAACACTAGGGGGGGGGGGGGTAATTTATTTTGTAAAGAGATTTTTTGTACAAATGAGTCGAATAACACTGGTTAACACTGTTGCTTCACCTTCATTAAACCGAAAATATAATAGTTCGTGTTTAGATTTTACTGATTTTAAAATTCTGGTTTATACTTTCACAAGGAGATAGTGCCATTTAGCTGCGACCATATTTGGTTGAACCATTACGATTGTGTGAAGAAAAAAATAACATTACAATAGCTCAAAATCGTACCAAATAGTGGTTACAGTTAACCCTTCACTGCCCGATTTTTTATATTTTCATGAGAAAAATCATATGTTACCTTTTAATAGCCCTGAGTTCAGGAAAAATGAAGAAAAGAATTCTTCTTACTGTAATGTAGACACTCTATTTTTCAAAAGCAAGAACTGTAATACCTAGACTAGTGCAACTAACAATTGCATAAAAATCACACTAAACTGTTATAGCAATGTTTCAGAAGGGCACAAAGCTCAGCTTAACTGCATTTAACTATCGTAGGAATATATGAGTGTTTTTTTGGTTTGTGCCAGATCAGGCACACCGTGCAGCGAAGGGTTAAGTGCCACAAATTTCTAGGTGAAAGAGTGAATTTCAGTACCAGAGTTTTTAAGTGTTTGAAAATAAGAGCAATGGGATTTTCAGACAATTAATATTTACTGGGAAGATGAAACAACTTTGGTGTCGTACATTAACCCTTTAATTTCCGACTGACTGAAAATTGTTATTTCTATATTCAGACACACTTGTACGTACAACACTAAGTACTAACTCTACCGAATAGGAAAAAAGGTGATCCCCAGTAAAGTTTATTGAACTTCAGGTGTTTAGGATTTCACAAAGCTTTAGAAATGAAAAATTAGGTTTATTATTTGGAGGACCTGAAAGTAATGTCGTTTTTTTCTTTCTTCTTTTTCAAATAAAAATAAACCTATCGTCAAAAGTTTTATTTCTAGATCTACGATGTAATTATCCTCGTTTTCAATAGACTTGTGCCATCTAGCTGTAAATTTTAAACCCCGAATAGATTTTTAAAAAGAAAATGATTTACGGAGCAAAATATCTTGAAAAGGCATTTTGGGTATAAGACGAATTTCCAAGTTTTTATGCAAAAGTAAGTGTTTTAGCAATCAGAAGAAAAGGAAACCTGACTGCTTCACATATAATACTCATTTGACATTGCACCATCGAATTTCCCTTTGTTCCGATGTATATACAAAAAAAAATGGCTTGTTTCCTAGATGCCATCTCAAGATATTTTGTTCAAAAATTTATTATTACTGTGAACTCTCACTTATACATCGCCTCATTTATGCGCCTTTTTCACTTATACGACGATTTTAAATGGTCCCAGCACATTGCATAACAAAATAATGATAGTATCATTCGTTTATGCGTAGCTCTAAAGAAAAATATTTCACTTATGCGCCGAATTTTCCCTAAAATGTAAAAAATTTAATTTATTTTCTTTCAAAAATAAGCATTTTTCTTCACTTTCCTCTTTAAGCTTTCTCCTTTATTGTTCACGGAAGACATTTTTTCCGCATGAACTAGAGTTCGAAAAGGGACAATTACTTATTATGGATCATTTTAAAGGGAAGAGTTTGTAATTAGGTATGCTACAATTTTTGCTTTCTCTTTATAATTATAATTACGTTACAATAATTGATAAACCGTAGTAATATGTCCCTTTTCTATAGAAATATTCTTATTCATACCCTCATTAGAACCTATGTTGCGTTTTAGTCCTGTAAATAGGCTGGTTCACTTATACGTCTCTCTCACTTATGCACCTTTTTCCGTTGGTCCCTTGGGCCGGCGCATAAGTGAGAGTTCACTGTATTATTTTTTAAAATTTACTACTAGATGCAAAAGGCCTCTGATAACAAGGGTAATTACATCATTGATTTAAAGTAAAAACTTTTAACATTTGATTGGTTTAAAAAAAAACGTCATTACTTTCCGGTCTCCCTAATAGTAAATGTTTTCAATAGCCTAGTTTCTTCCCTTGTAATAAAGAGCCTAATAAATACAACAGAAAAATGAATCTTAAAATAAACAGAAACAAAGTCCTCCTCCTACTTCAACAAAAATCATAGTTGAATCTTCTTTCAAAAGAGCCATTTGACTGGATATGAAAAATGGGAGATTTTCTGCTTGAACTCTCTCTCTCTGGAAATGGCGTTGTTCAACTCTTCCGTTCGACAAACGCTTCCGTCATGATAATCATCCATTTTTCGCTCATCGAACTGACATGACAGACGAATGTATTTTTGGAAAACTCATTCTTTTCTAGATCAAGTAAGTCTAGAAAGCAAATTGCTTTGAAAATCCTAATTGAAAGACTTGAGTATTTAAATAAGCACGAATATATTTCAGTAGAAAAAAAAAATTCCGTTTTATCGGTTTAAAATAAAGCATCCTTTTGAAATTGTTAATAAAGAATTGGCATGAATTTATTTGGACTACATCTTTTTTTCCCCAAGAAAAAGAGAAATGTTTTACCCTTCTGCAAAGTTACTCATATTAAATATCACAAAAATTTTAAGCGTAATCCCGAAAAATCCAAATTGTATTTATTTATTTCAATGCTTAACTCGATAATTTCTCTAGAAGAAGTTTATCGGGGTAATTCCTTGCTAAATTCACTTTGTAAAAGAAAATATCAATATTTCGTGCTGACGATTTGAAGTGTTGAATTCAAAATCGATTTTTTCACGTCTGAATAAAAATGACAACGGTTCAAAAGTCTAATTAAAAATTGATTTTCTCTTGCTTGAAATTCTTATAAGTTTTCTCCCTAAGAATTATAGAGATTCATTTTTTTGGCACCGAAAGTAGAAAATCTTCTAAAATAAGATTTTCTTCCCTCTTTCTAATAAAACCAAAACTGAGACGATATGATAATCATTTTAAGTAAAAAGATTCATTTTGGTTCCTAAAATTTAAGTTCGAAGAAAAAAAAGAACTACGCATTGATTTTTTTCCGACAGAGTATAAATCTTTTCCGGGCTAACCAACACCTAGATATGAAAAATGTAAAATTTTCTGCTTAAACTCTCTCTCTCTTTAAACGGCGTTCAACTCTTCCGTTCGACAAATGCTTCCGCCATGATAATCATATATTTTTCGCTCATCGAACTGACAGCGAAATGTATTTTGGGAAAACTCACTTTTTTCTAGATCAAGTAAGTCCAGAAAAACAAATCAGTGTGAAAATCCTAATTGAAAGACTTGTATTTTCAAATAATGTACGAATGCAATTCAGTAGGGGAAAAAATCCGTTTTATTGGTTTAAGATAGAGTATCCTTTTGAAATTGTTAATAAAGAATTGGAATGAATTTATTTGGACTACAAATCAACTCTGACATCAAAGAATATTCACGTGCAAAAATGTCTTGAAAAGACAACGCCCATTATTTGAGTGATTCAACGAATTGATTTTCAAGGAAGAAGTTTTTTAATTGATACAATGAAAAGTACTTCATTAGGAAGTAAATATGACTGAAAATAATTGGATTAATCTTCATTGGAAAGGTCAATGCTTATTAAGAAGCAGCAGTTCAATTACAAATAATTTTAAAACCGAGAGTAGAAATAACGTTACTGTACCACTTTTTATTTATTTTTTATTTTATGAATACAAATTTTAAAGAATTCGTTTTGAATGAACTTACTTCTTAGTAAAAAAAAAACAAAGACATACATTGATAAATAATAATATGTAAGAAAATTGAAAGCAGACTTGGAATATGAGTAGGCATACGTTTATTTTGTGTGTCATTAAGGGCCCTGCTCCACATCAGCGTAAAACGCGACCGAAACCGAAGGCAGAAACCGAAAATTCGGGTAGTTTCCATAGGAACGGGGGGGGGGTGGCTATGTAATCCATTTTACGTTTCTGCTTTATTTTTCTGCTTTATGTCAATGTGGAGCAGGGCCCTAACTCTTCAAAAATCGGTTCTTGTAGAATGACTTTTCCAAAAAAAAATTTCTCTCATTTCATTCAAGGCTTCGTCAGTGCACCTTATTGGTAATTTTTTCTGAACATTTTTTTACATTGCACTTTGAAATATTTTCAGAAAACTTATTTTCAAAGATGAGAGGGGAATTACCCTTAACATTAAGCTCTACAAAGCAAACGACGGTGGGGTAGAGGGGGGAGTAAACGCTCCGGAGCTTTAACGGCAGGATTCCCCCGTGAGCAACCTTTGTCGAAACTAACTTTTAGCATTGCGTAAGTATGTAAATGAGTCTGTAAAAGATTGATTCAAATCATAATTCATCTTTCTTTTATTTTGTGAAATATTTCATTTTATTCTAATTTTTTTATATTTTTCTGGGAGCGACTAAACAAAAAATGTTTCTTATGAAAACGAACTTATTGATAAGCAAATGCGATTTCATCATTTACTACTTTTTAAATAGCGGACCGGTGTGCAGTGTTTTGAATAAAATTGTTCATACTTTATTTTTATTATTTTATTTTATTTTACTTATTTATTTTTTTGTATTATTTTTTAATTATTTTATTTTATTTATTTATTTACTTATGTTTTTATTTATTTATTTATTTATTTATTTTGAAAATTTTGCTCTTTATAGAGGAACTCAAAACAATCTCAAATTCATGAATTCATGCTTAACTTCAATTTATACAATGTTCGCCACTATTGTTGTAACCTATCCAAATGTCCCATCCGTTTTTCCCATTTGGTCAAGAAACCTACTCAGCACATTTCAAAAACCAATCATTTTAAAATGTGACTCATAATACAGGGATGTAGCTTACAGTCACCATTAGAAAAATACTTCTTACGTTTGTAATGTTTCGACCTCACCTCCACCTACTAAGTGTGGGATGCTGCCTCTAAAACCACTGAGCTGCATCCGTTTAGAAAAATCTTACTTGGGCTTTTCATATCACATCACAAATAGTATTATCCTCCAACCACTGAAAAGTCTTTAAATAATAACAACAAAGAGAAACCCAACCACTAAACAAATCACGCATACATCTCAGTTCCGTCTTTATTTTAATTAATACATTGGACCCCAAAAGAACAACTCATCCGCTACTTTCCAAAAGTGTTGTCCGTCACTTTCAATCCCCCCCAATTTCCCCGGTAATACCACGGAAGTGATATTGCCAAATCCGGGTCGCCTTTGAGAGATCTAGTTCTCGGAGAAATCATCACTTTCTTTGAAAGGGATTCTTCTAAACTTAGAACGCGTGGTCTGCTCTTTGTAACCCTCCGAAAAAGAACATTCTCTTTCCTTGTTGAATGAAAGAATATTCATTTCGTGCAGCGATTTCGTGTTCGATTAATCAGTCTTCGAATGCCATATATTTGTTCAGAAGTGGGATTGATTGGCTTCTTATAACAGCTAGGAATATTTCATTCGTGTAAAAACTCTCTGTTAAATGCGAAGGGACTGAATGGGTACAACGTTTTAGAAAGTAAGGGAGCAGGTTTTCTTTTCCTCGTCATAAAACTGTTTTACGCAGTTATAAGTTCCACTTTTTTTAGGGGGGGGGGCTGTGTTGCTTATAATTTTACTCCTCTTAAAGCAATCTTCTTCCTTTTGCTATAAGTTTTGGCTATTTCCTTGTCAAAAATGTATTTTTTTTTAATCAGCCTTCTTTTAGAAGAGGTATATCTCACTTCCATTGGATAGTTAATTAGGTTGAATATTGTTGGAAATAATAGAGCTTAACATTAGTGAAATACAAATAAGTTTCAAATGCTATAATCATTTGCTACATGGCTTATGGGGAGACTATTGGTTAAGACATTGGACTCTAGACCAGTGAGTTTGATGCCGACGCTAACAACAGTACGTCGTCATTAACTTTGTGGACCCTAAAGTTATGTAGTAGTTCGCTATGTGGTTTGCTGGTACAGGATATTTTAGAATATTTCCTTCCTCTTCACCCTCATGGCTAAATAGGGGAAGTGGAGATTACTGATGACACCATCTCTCATTGGTTAAACCAGGTATAGTTTTTCTATTAGAAGTAGTACGAGGAGGCAAAGGTGTTTTCCATTGTACAGTGCTACTCGTGGACGACAAAAACTTGTTACACGGCACCACACAGCCTTTACATAAGTACTAAGTCAAATAATCTCATCATGCAGCAAGTCCAACAAAATTAGTATAAAAATACAGCGAGAGACCAAATCAGAGGCAAGTTCAGAATCCATCAGAAGCCATCAGAAAGGATGGCCGGAAAATTCAATAAACAACGAATCAGCAAAGAACACTAAAAGAAGAATAAAATGAAACAAGACCAATGGGAACAAAAGAGTAACACAAACATCAAAAAACTTACACCACCACTTAAAACGAAGTTAAAGCTTATTGAAAATAAAATTTATAGATCTAAATATCGACTAAAAGAGATTTAATTTGGAAAATTTGAAAAATTTCCAAAAATTCAAGATTTAAAAGTGAAAGTTGAATTTCCCATTTTTTTAGTCATAAATAAAATGAATGAGCAGAGTAAGTACAAGAAAAGCCATCAAAATGAATCATTGCAAGGTAATTAAACAGCCCTTGAGTCCAAACAAAAAAGCTGAACCCATAGCTATAAATATTAGCTGCTGTCATAGGAATCAAATAGCTTATGGATTCGTCCCATCATTGCTCAGATACTGCATGTAACACTAGCATGAAATGAATAGAGAAAAATAATTTTAAAATATAGTTTAAAAAAACTAAAATATACGCTTTTAGAAGTTCATCAAAATATTTCATGACACTCTGATTTCCCTCCTCATTTTCTCAAACTATTGAATATCCGCTAAATTTACATGCACTTATAATACATTAGGGATGCACCGATAAGCAAATTGGCCGATTACCGATTAATCGGTTGTTGAAAATCGGCCGATTAATGATAAGGCTGATTGTTTTTAATACTACCAATTTTATCATCACTGTTTTTTCTCTCTTATACAATTCCGAGTTTGGAAATAGTAAGTAATTTATTTCCAAGAGAAGATTTTTTTTTGTATTTTCCCAATTTTCACAAAATAATTTCAATATTTTATCAAATTTCTTAGAACCTATTTTCATATTATTGTCAATAACATTACATTAACACATTGTTAATTATGTTAATTGGAAATAAAAATTCAGAAAAGGGGGAAGGGAGTTTGTACTCCAATTTAGGAGTACTTTCGATTTAAATTTTTTAGCAATTAGTAGTAATTTAATTCAAGACTTTTATTCTTTGACAATTAGAGGTTATCTAAAACACTGTACTAAGGAGGAAACTGTCGCCACATGAAAAATGTTGCGACATTGTCTATGTATATTCAAATATTCGTTCAAAAAGTAGAATTAATTTATTAAAAACTTTATATCAACTGTGAGGATTCTTATTACTGTTAATAAAATTATTCATCGTAGTTTCTTAGTGAAGGTATAATTTAAGAATAAAATTTAAAAAAAATGGCCGATTAATCTGCCCGATTTTGCCGATTATTAATAATCGGCAAAGTGGCTGATTATGGTCGATTAATCGATACTGCCGATTAATCGATGCATCCCTAGCCTTTAGTATTAATAATAGTATTAAATTGTAGTTGCAAAAAACGGGAATTTTACCTTTTATTCAGAGCTATATACACAAACAACTGAAACTTATAATACATCAACATGTAACATAGTTTAGCCTTTAGTATTACTAATTTTTATAAAATCTATTACTTTTATATTTGTAAAGAACGTGAATTTTATCTTTCATTCAGAGTTACATACATACATACATACAAACAAACCCACATGTGAAAGTAATAAAAGCGTATTAAAAATATATGAGTTCAGTTATGGTGATTGCTAATGAAATTTCATTGTTTCAATTTAATATCTTTCCCTGCTACTAGGATAAATTCAGAAATTAAACTTTCTTCGTTACATTCAAGACTATTATGCTCCTTGATAGTAACTGAGAATGAAAAACGTGGAGAATGTTATGTGGTTTGTTTTCCTTTATTCGAGAAAACCCTTATAATTAACTCCACAAATGAATGCAATATGAAAAAGGATATTAAATACATACAGCACAGGCATTAAATTAAGTCATCGCTAGAATTTCATGTAGCATTATTATAGTTTAAAATCTGTGAGAAACCCTATAAACAACAGCTTACCTTTAAGTTCCGCATCTTGTCCAAAATGAGCACCTATACTCTTATGTGCTTTCACTCTGAAATCGTTTTGTTTCTCAATTTTAACTAAGTGGCGTTTTCCATTTTTGAAATGAGCTTAATGAGTTCATCTACTAAATCTCCCAAGTGGAAAATGTTGAATTTCTTAAATAAACTCGCTCGTAGTAGAAGAACAGGAAAGTCCAATTTCCGATCTGATGCATGACGGCAGTTACAAAAAAGAAAGAAAAAACATTATTACGAGACACAAATTAATCATTAGACTAAAACGATCTTCTTCACAAAAGTATAATAAGAATATGAAAATCAGCAGCAGTTCTTACCTTAATCACGGAATCAAAAATTAAGTAAGTTTTGTAAGGCATATATTCAGGAAGTAATTGTCACACAGTAGCATTTTTAAGTGGCCATTTCATTAGATATGAGGAACAAAATCAACATGTTTTAGTCATTTATCGTTTTGAGTTTCAGCAGTAGTAAGTCTTACTTCATTTAACGAAAATTAGCTGATTGCATGGATAAGCAAAATCGAGAATGGAAGAGTTATTTTATGAACCGACTTCAACAAAGGAGGAGGTTATACAATTCGTCGGAGATTTTTTTATTTTTTTTTTTTTTTTGTATGTTATAAGATTATTCGAAGACGCCTGGACCGATTTCAAAAATTCTTTTTTTGTTTGAAAGCTCTTTGCTTCCGATTGGTCCCATCCTCTCGTGGTCCGGGTTTGATAGTGGGAACCTGCAGAAATCGTTCGAAATAGAAATCGGGATCACAGTAATCGTAATAAAAACCAATTTTGAATGCAAGGCTTCTCTAGATTTCATACTGCAATTCATTTCTATGGTCTTTTTGAAATTTATATGTACTGATATTTAAAACTCAGTATCTTTCTGTCTATGTCCTCCTGAACGCCAATGGACTGAAAGTCGAACTAGGTACCGACAGATTCGTCATTTTTCAGGCTTCATTAGTTTTAATTTACATAAGGTTTGAGAAAGGGATTCTGAAGAAATTGTGAAAGATTTTCAAAATTTTGCTCAAATTTATAGCGATTTGTCCTAAATGATTAAATATGAAATCCATTAATTATGAAATCCAGGCTTAACTGAATCAAACATGAAACTCATTAGTACTGAAGTACATTTACACTAAAAAGATAAAAAGAACAAAATAAAAATATTTTTGAAAAAAACATTAATCTGACTTCAGGACTTCACTCGGAAAGTGCTCTAAAAAGTAAAAAATAATTTTATTCTTTGAACACCATCAATACTACATTTAACATTTT